>OY744547.1:55899881-55909881 GCA_963556195.1 Sepiola atlantica
ATATCTCCTTATAAATCTTTATGTGGATACATAAAATACTAATATATATATATATATATATATATATATATATATATATATATATATATTATCGAGTTTGACATAAGGATTTTTGAGTTCGACAAGATGCACCCCAAGAAGGTCGGAGGTTACGTCGGCCGAAAAGTTGTTAGATTAACATACCAGATAAGAACAGTAGTCCGACTGATCCAAATAATAAAAATTATCAATCCTCATCTAAAAAATTCCGAAACACTAACAAGTGATTATACAGATACGCATTCACTTTTATTTATATAGGTCGATCTATTTATTTTTAGTTACTTCGTTTTTCGCCGACTTCAGCCAATTTTCCTTTTTACATACAACCGATTCCTTTTTTGTCTGTTTGCTTCTGGTGGGCTGAGGTAGGGGAAACCTTAAAATAATAATATTTAACTAGAGAAAATAACAGATGTGAAAATCTTGAGCGCCGATCGCGATGTGCGCTTTTCTATCGGCGTGGCGGATTTTTGGTGGATGGGTCGGAGTACAATCGTAAGATGATGGGCTTGGAAAGACATGTTGCTGGTAAGGGGACAAAATTGGAACGGGGGGTCCGTAGTACATGTGTGTCGATCAGCCGACTTGTTTGTACCTGTACGGGAAAGATGTAAGTGTAGCTGTCTGAATAAGGGAAACTGCCCTTTCTGTGAATAGGTAATACCTGACGTAATTATCTACATCAGGTGAAACGGTTATGTATGTAATAGTACGAATTAGAAGTAAGCATTTAGACAAGCAAAACTTATTACCCCACCTAATAAACCGGTATCGTCCGGACCTTCGGGTCTGGATTTACGCCGGTCTATTGGTTGTCGGCCATGTGCAGTTCTAGGAGGTGCACCCTCCCAGGCTTTGCCTCCCCTCTTTGGAGAGGAGTAAGTTTATTTCTTACTGCCTGGGGCGCCCCTACCGGGGAATGCCGACGTGGCTGCCCAGGCAATTTTTAAACAGCCAGAGTGCTCACCTCTCGAGCGCTGGCTTATCTAATCCCACTTTCCCGACCTTGTGTCACATCTTACCTTGTGGGAGTAAGATAAATAGAAGCAGAGCTCTGTAAACTGTTTCAAAAGAGGATCCGTCCACCATGATGAAAAAGAATGAGTCAATCAACAACATGCCAAATATTTTCTGGGTGAACTATCCCGTGGATATATATAAAGAAGTCTCTGTAGACTGGCTAAAAAGAGGATTGCTTTACTATAATCAGGAGAGGGTGATAATGTCTGCTCAAGATCAAGGCTTGATGACCAATGCCTTCAAGAAGGTGAGTGGTCTCAGGAACGAAAACAAGTGCAGTTTTTGCCCTACAGAAGTGGAGAGTGTGAGCCACCTGACATCCGGTTGTAAGGTTCTCCTGGGGGACGGCTATTATACAATATGACACAATGGAGTCTGTAAATATCTCTACTGTAAATATCTGTAAAAAGTTCAATATCAAGTGTAGCAGCAAGTCCGGTGAACATATTCTAAGACAAACTGTTGGAAATAAGTAACACACCATCCACGATGATTATGCAATGTTCTTGGCCTTTTGGCTAAGATCAAGGTGTAGTATCTGTTCCGATAGATACTACACCCTACGGACCGGTATTGGCATGGCCTTCGGGGCATGATTCCGCCGGTCTATGGGGTTGTCCTGTGCAGTTCTAGGAGGTCCACCCTCCCAGGCTTTGTCTCCCCTCTTTGGGGAGGAGTAAGTTTATAGCTTACTGCCTGAGGCGCCCCTACCGGAGAATGCCGACGAGGCTGCCCAGGCAAATTTTAAACCCCACTTTCCCGACCCGACCTTGGGTCACATGTTACTTGTGGGAGTAAGATAAAAACTGGCATTGTGCCTAACTCTTGGAAAGGAGTAAATCATTACTCACCTAGTAAACGAAGCTGTAAAATTTGTCATAGTGATATGGGACAAGAGAGAGAAAGTAGCAACCCTAGTTGAAGTCAGTGCCCCTAGTAATGCTGGTTTAAACAGACCTGAGAGGATGAAAAGAACTAAATATCAAGGTCTTAAGTACAACATAAAAAAACTGGAATCTCTTAAGATCTCCATTATTCCAGTAATCATAGGAGCAACCGGCTTCATAAAAAAAAAATCCTAAAACAACCTGGCGAATATATCCGGTGAACCAAGTGCAAGAGAGATTTCAATCAATTGCGTTTTTAAACGCCACTTACGGACGGTTAGAATCTTTAAAACATCTCTTTCGGTTGGAGTCTTTGAAATAGCAATTAAATATCTGGCATCCGGTAGGATACCCCATCTCCATCAAAAACAAAACGTTAAGAAAATTGAAAAAAAAAATCGTTGACAACTTTTCGTGTGTATGTGTGCGTGTTTTGTTCGTCTTTATGTACCGTACACATTTAATTATGAGGTAGTGTATCGATATGAGCGATAAACAAACCATGTAGAAACATCAACACGAAAATATACTTAAAATATTAAATTTTTCAACATTTAGACCCCGTGAACAAAAAGGTTTGAAAATAAACGGCAGCCAAATTAAAGTGTTGGCAACGAACGGTAGCCTTGTTAGGGTTAGGGTTAGGGTTAGGGTTAGGATTAGGGTTAGGGTTAGGGTTAGGATTAGGGTACATTTCTGTACACGGCCAACAACTAAAAACATTCGATCAGTTTCGCTACCTCGGTGCTCTGATTACAACCAACGGTGACTGCATAATTGACATTGAGAAAAGACTACCAATAGGCATGCAGACATTACACCGTCTTTTGGCCCTGTGGAAAGCCCAAGGAAATTCCACAAAGCTGAGTGTCCTGCGATCGTGCGTTTTTCCGGTATCCACTTACGGATGTGAAGCATGGCTATTGAAAAAGGCAGACATCGAAAGGATAACGGCATTCGAGCACAATTGCTACAGGAAAGTCCTACGGGTACCGTAGATCCAGCAGAAGACAAATGGAGATATACGAAAAGAACTTGGTGTAGCCACGGACGAGCTCATCACCGTATAAAAGCAACATGTTTAAGCGACAAAAGCTCAAGTCTTTTGGCCACATGAAAATACACTACGAGCTCGATAGGTGTATATCTGAGGGATTTATCGAAGGGAAAGGACGCGGAGGACAACGCCGAGGGAAGTGTCTGAGTGATGTGTTCGGATCGTTGGGGATCGCGGGTCGAATCGCCACTGATCGCGACGGTTTCAGAGTTGCTATGCGGTCGACATGAGCAGGCTATACTGACTACTGATTAATTACGGAGCTTTTTCATGAAATTAATTTCATTAAGTTGAAGTCGAATTAAATATAGAGAAGGCAGGCGAGATAGTAGAAATTGGAGTGAAGGAATTGTTTAAATGGGGAGAGTGTAAAAGCCCAGTGTGGGAGCAGTAATAAATGTTTGAGGGGGTGGAAGTAGTTAGTAATTAGAATGTGATTAGAAAGAGAAAGAGAGAGAGAGAGAGAGACAGACAGACAGACAGACAGACAGACAGACAGACAGATAGACAGACAGAGAAAACATTCGTGAAAACTGTGAAACCTATTGAACAGTTATTAATTTTTTTTTTATTTTAATACAAAAAAGAGCATGAAAAAATTGAAAAAATAAAAAAAGGTATAATTAAACGGACGAATCGTATAAGTTTTAACAGTTTGCATATATATATATATATATATATATATATATATATATATATGTATGTAAAAATAAAAATAGAATAAAGGATAAGCAAATCAACAACTAACAAAAACTAAACTCAAAAACTTATTTTGTATGGTTCTCCGAAATATTTCAATCGTCTAAATACGACCATTCTCAATCGGATGATGAACTTTAATTAAAAACAGAAAAGTTTTCAAATTTATACAAAGAATGCGATTGGGCGAAAAAGTCACACGCAACTAACAACAAAGAGGGAGAAAGAAAACGCTAATTGTTAAATATATATAGTATATTGTATCATATCATATATACATATATATATATAGTATATACACACATATATATATATATATATTTTTTTTTATTATATTATATATATGTGATATTTAGTATAGCATATATATATATATATATATGCATATATATAGTATATTGTATCATATCATATATACATATATACATAGTATATACATATATATATTTATTATATTATATATATGTGATATTTAGTATATCATATATATATACATATTATATATTTAATATATCATATATATATCAAATAATATATATATATATAATTAAAATATCATATATTATATAATTTATTATATCTACACTATATTTAGTAAATCATATATATGTATTATATATATAGCATATATAATGAATATACATGATGTATATTAAAATATATTCTAATAATTTTAATAATTTGTCCTAAAAATATATTAATCTATAAAAGAACAATGAATTAGCTAATTAATATGTTTAGTTTTTGAAACCTGCCTTGAATATAACTTTGCATTTTTTCTAGACTTTCGGTTAGGATCTAAGTGATGTATTATTGTGTCTCATGAGACCATGCTCCTAGGCATTACCTCCTTGTTTCGAAAAGAGTCGCCATCCTTTGTGAGCAACTGCCGACTGGATTATACAGACATATTTTGTTTTGATCCAGAGTCCTGGAGTTTTCCTATATTAAAATCAGATAGCTAATGTCTAACTACGCCCAGGTTAAGGGGCGATGAGAATAGGGGGCATAACATTTCAGATCGAGGTGACGAATGATTTTAAACGGCAGTAATAAAATGTAACTATTTACTAGCTAAGCATTTTTCTCTATATTGTTTACAAAGTGACGTAGATAGGGCCAAGGTAGGTAGGTAGGTAAGTAGGGGGAGACAATGGCGCGACTGATGCGTTTGAGATTACCCCATTCAGAGGTCCACTCAGAAAAGATTGGAACTAAAAATAGACCTTTAGTTTTGGTGTCCGGTTTTCCATACTTAATTAAAAATCAACATGACATTTTATATCCGCACGCACACCCGATTTCAATAGGCACACATAACACGCACTTTCTACACACACATTCGCTTCGCACATATGCAGACTGATTGTTATAGGCATACATGCATACACTAACTATAGGGACACTCACATGTACACCGTCCTTAGATATACGCACGCACACTTGCGTCCTATAAGAATACAAAGTGACCTCGAACACGTTGACTACTATAAGATATAAGAAAAAAGTTTTGAATTTATCTCAAGATGAAAAGAAATGTGTTTATAAATTTTTGTTGATCGGAAACACTATGAAACTGCAGTACATTGGTTAAGTTAAGCCACATTAATCATTTATTCAGTACTTATGCAGATTAGGACCCAAGCTAAAATCGACGAGTTAGGGTTACGGTTAGCTTGGGTCTTAATCTGAATATATACCATTTATTCTAGTCATATATATATATATATATATATATATATATATATATATATATATATATATATATATATATATATATATATTGGTACAGAGATGACAACAGAAGCTGAAGATAGCCAGATGGCTAAGTCCTTCCGTGCTTGAAACCGACGGTACGAATGTTGTACTAATTTTTCTGTACCAAAATGAATAAATATTACGCTCTTAATTTTTTTAATTTTTAACTTTAATTCTTAATTAATCGAGCACTCTAAGTTGGGAGCTATGCATCGAAAAGTCTGTTTACATTAGTCTTAAATTTCTGCATGTCAGTACAGTCGGGGAAACAGGGAGCAGGGAGGGAGTTCCAGAGGCCTACCGTACGAGGAAAGAAGTTATTGGAGTAGAAGGCTCTTCGGCATCTGGGGACCTCCACAGTGAATGGATGGAATTTGGACGATTGTCGGGTTAGTCTAGTGAATTTACGTCGAGGGTGTACTAGAGCAGCAAGTTCATCGGAGCACATTCCATTGAAGTACTTGTAAAACAAACACATGGATGCAACAATGCGGCAGTTGGACAGGGGCTGGAGCTTGGTGGATAGTGAGGGACCTATTAAGTTGACGACTTTTTGGGACCTTGTCTAAGAGGAAGAGACTAGTAGATGATGCACCAGCCCAGATGTGGCAACAATACTCCATGCGTGAGCGGATGATGGCTTTGTAGAGATATAGGATAATGTCAGGTGTAAGAAGCTTACTAGCACGGTGGAGTGAGCCAACTTTCTTTACATCAGCCTTGGCAATGTCTCTAATGTATTTATTCCAATGCATGTTACATGTGAATGTTAGGCTGAGTATTTTGAATGTTGAACTCTCAGGTAGAGTGTTATTTACCATGACAATCGGTGGTTGAAGAGGTTTCTTGTAGTTATTGAAGGAAAGGAGGTTTGTCTTTGCGACATTAAAAGTTACCACCTACTTATGACCCTGATCAACTATAGCCTGGAGGTTATTTTCTATAGATTTAGCCATTGACTCAAATATGTGCGCGTCCGTTTTGCCTACATGACGAGAGTGTTGTCAGCAAATATACCTATCTCAGTCTCAATGACATCAGGGAGGTCGTTTATGAAAATGAGGAACAGTAGAGGTCCGAGAATGGATCCCTGGGGTACACCAGCATTTATGTCATGTTGCTTAGATGAACGGCCATCGAAGACAACCTGTATCTTTCGCACATATGATATATATATATATATATATATATATATATATATATATATATATATATATATATATATATGATTATTTTTATTTACACAGACATGTACAAAATCTGCGACACTGGCATGTCGATGTTATCGATCAACAGCTATTAAAAATTGAGATCTCATCAGAGAGAGTTAGAATCCGATCTTAACCTTAGATCATATTTGGAAAGAATGAAATGGAAAAAAAAGAAAAGAAATTTCAAATTTCAAATTTCAAAATTTGGAAAGTCACGTGGTTGGGACCGTTAAGAATCAAAATCTTAAAATACAAAATCAAAATCAAAAAAATAATAAAAATATTAATATAAAAATATAAAATATAAAATATAAAATATAAAATATAAAATAAAATAAAAAATAATAAAATAAAATAAAGTAAAATAAAGTGAAAAGAGAGGGATATAATAAAAAGTTTTAGGGTATCGGAATCGGGAATCGGAAAAATCGGAGCCTTTTAGGGTATCGGAATCGGGAATCGGAAAAATCGGAACTTTTTAGTGGATCGGAATCGGTATCGAAATCAGGGAAAATTTATTCCTTATTTTTACGATTCTTTTCATTGTTTTATTTTAATTTTTTTGTTCAAAACAAAATTCTCCATTATTGGTGCTAATGATAAACTGATAAATATTTATTGATTTTGTACTACCAGTAAAACTAAAATCTGTAGATCACCCCCCCCCCACACACACACACAAGTGTATTTTTACGTTCGCAAAAATATATGCACATGCTACATTGGGTTTTAAATCCTCACATTCCATAAGCGATGTTTCTGACAAAAAGGGGAAGAATTGCTGTTTTCTATCCATCTAATACTTAATGTTGACTAGTTTTTGACCTTGAAGTAGTATTTTTTAGCTCTTTAAATCAAGTGGCTTCATGCTATGTCTTGAGCGACTTCCATAAAAAAATCCTACACCCCCCCAAATCTATAGCTAAATATATTTAGAGATTTAAAAAGAATCGGAATCTATAATTGTATCAGAATCGAGAGAAAATACGTGAATCGTCCCATCACTAAATAGATGTAAGGAAATGTATACTTTTTTTAATTTAAAAACACACTTTAGTATTCAATGTATAAAATATAGTTATCCGCAGACAGCTGTTTCGTCGTTTCCGTGTTGCTAGACGAAGCGAGCGCATCTAACCCGAGATTCGAAACCCAGACGCCAGGTAAATACCAACGGTGACCACTGGTATCGAATGACTTACCACCTGTGGTAACGAACCCGCTACCGGAAGTGGGAGACATGAGATCGAAACCGGCACATGTAAGAAAGAGAAGACTTCCTGTCTATATAAACTACTTCCTGTCTATATAAACTACTTCCTGTCTATATAAACAACTAGAAGAATACCCAACCCAGGACGAGGAAATTAATTCCTCGAATAGAACATTTTTGCACCACTTTTATGTCCCCTTGCGATGATTGAAATCAAGATATAAAGATACTAAACCTTATGTCCAGAATACTTATTCCAATTTTAAGAAAAATCCATTACATGATTTCGATTCTAGAAAACGTCTAAAATGTAGGGCTTAAGCTTAAGGAGTTTTAAGAAATTAAAATTCAGGGAATCTTGCTTCATTTGTGCTTAATAAATATAGATCAAATTTAATGCAAATCTGAAATATTTGAGTTTTTAAATGGAAGGTTGTGCCCATATTATGCCGTTAAAAAAAACTCCGAATAAATTGGAATTTGGGGAATATTTATTAATTGATTGTTAAAATTTCACAAAAATTGGGAGTATCTGAATTTTCACGACGGGCTTTCGTCTCGTTTTTACTCCCTTTTTAATAACACTAAAGAAAAATAAATCTAGCCCACATTACGACCCCTTACGCCTAGCAGATGTGTTCCAAAATTCATCATGATCAGTTAATTAGTTAAAGAATGAGTCCTGAACATATTGATACATATATATATATATATATATATATACTTAATTTTATATAAACAAAGATATCAACTACCGAAGAGGTCTTTATTCGTTCTTATGACAAGAGTTGCATAATCGCTAATGAGCGCTGTCGATTTCGATTTCCACAGTTTCTACGACAGGGTGGAGTATATATATATATATATATATATATATATATATATATATATATATATATATATATATATATATATATATATATATATATAGTTAGCTATGAAAATATATTTATGGCAATTAAGCTACACAGAGGCTCCCGCGTTTCATCCCCGGGGGGAATCTGCCATAAATATATTTTCATAGCTTACTACCTAGCTCTACTTACGTATCGAGCACTGTTGACGTAAATACTGAAAATTGATGCATAAAAAATGATATATTCTTATAAAATTTTTATGTGGATACATGACAGTAATATATATATATATATATATATATATATATATATATATATATATATATATATATAGTCATTCACAGACAGATAGTTTTCTTGTATCACAGCTGTCTAGTTTAGTTAGATATGCGAGTGCTGAGAGCGTAACCCGGTCAGGGTTTTTTTTCCATGGTCCAAACTAATATACACTTCGCTATCAGCGAAAAAAGGGGTTCTTTTCTGTTTATGTAAACAATTGGAGAGGTTCTCCAATGTGCGTGTGTATAGGTATGTATGCTAGCGCGGATGAATCAACCTACAGGTCTGCAGTGATGCGTGGTTATTTGTGCACTAATTTCTTGTGTGCTTCCGCACCGCCCGTCGTTTCTTCTCTCTGTGCACTATCTTTCCTGTGTGCGCCAGTATGTATGGTCGTGTGTGTGTGTGTGTGTCCGTTTGTGTGTGGGTGTGTATGTGTATGTGTGTGCGTGCATGTATATGTGTGTTTAGGGGTTCTTGTCACAGGTTTAGATGAGTTCACACCTACTTTCGACGCACTTCTCTCTACTACCACCCACGTGTATTTTTACCCTTCTCTCTCTCTCTCTCTCTCTATTTCTCTCTCTCTTTTTTCTCTCTCTCTCTTTCTCCCTCTCTCTCTCTCTTTATTTCTTTTTTTTTCTCTTTCTCTTTATCTCTCTTTCTCTATCTCTTTCTCTTTCTCTCTCTTTCTCTTTCTCACTACCTCTCACGCTTATTCTCTCTTTCTCTTTCTCTATCTCTCTCTGTCTCTCTTTCTTTCTCTCTCTCTTTCTCTTTCCTTCTCTCTCTCTCGCTTTCTTTTACTCGCTTTCTTTTACTCGCTTTCTCTCTATATATATCTATCTCCGTACTTTCTCTATCTCTTTCTCTCTCTCTTTCTCTATCTCTATTTCTCTTGTCCTTCTCTCTTTCCCTCTCTTTCTTTCTTTATCTCTCTCTCTATCACTAACCTATCTATCTATCTTATCTATCTA
>OY744547.1:55914881-55939881 GCA_963556195.1 Sepiola atlantica
ATGTCGTCATTTTTGTGACATCCTGATTCAAATGTTTGCTTTTAGTTTTAAAGCTAAAGCAAAAATAAAAGATAAAACAAATGAAAAATTTCTATACATACAACAGTCTGAATATTGTCTGTCTGTTAACTGATTCTAGGTTATTAAACCTACGAACTTGAGATTTGGTTGAAATTATACAGTAGCTATGTAGAGTGTCATAAGGGGGACATCAGCATTTTGATACTAGCTGCCCCTACACGGTGTTGCCCGGGAGTGTCTTTATTTGTAATGTTGTTTTTTTTATGAAACGATGCTGATTTTATTTTCTATAATATTATTTTTTTGCAACGAAAAAGAAATAATTCTGTATGGACGAATACAGAGTCATGCCTCTATTTTTAAGATGGCGACAATTGGAAAATAATCCTAATCCGGACAAAGTATTTTATTGAAGGAATTAGATCGAATTGCATGGTATTCTTCTTAACAACATGCTGTAATGATTCACAAGAAAAAGTGACAAACCAGAATCAAATATTGATGTTGTAGGAAGAAAGCTATCGATGACAACGAAACGATTAATAGACCGACTTTACTTTATATATTACATTTCATTTAACGACGTCCCAACGAAATCAGCCTCTTATCACTTTTTTTTTAAATTCTGATTTTAATTAGATTTAAACTATATTCTCAAAGTTTGACTACGTTTTGATCAATATAAGATCTACTAAAATGATCTTTACCCCACAAAATTAATTTTTTTGAAAACAATAATTTTAGTACATAGAAATGTGATACAATGCAGAGGTGTGACGAATAGACACAAGTTGGAGCAAATAAGACATATAATGGTGGAACAGGTTAAATAGTTTCACCCTTAATACAATGTATACATTGTTCCACCATTATATGTCTTATTTGCTCCAACTTGTGTCTATCCGTCACACCTCTGCATTGTATTGCCCTCTAATTATCACATTTCTATATACAAATCTGGTGATACCAGATCAGGCTGCCCTGTGGCTCCCTGAGACGAAATTCACCTACATTGACGTTTTTTTTGTTTTTTTTTTTTTGTTTGTAAAACTTAATTATGTTCTACAAAACCAAAACCAAAAACAACAGCCCCTCTCCCTTTCTCCCTCCCCTTTTTTATTTTTATTTTTCCTACCCTACTCCCGGTCCTGGATATGACCTTAAACTACATCCGATGGTGAGATCCGGCTTACGGACTTTGGGGAATGTGGAGCCTCCTCTTAATTACCATTGCTTCCAGGTCCACCCTGACCCGGAGTGGTACCTGTTAGGGTCCCAACTATGGGTTAAATAGAAACAGATATTAAAAGGGGGAATGAAACAAAAAAGAGAAGAAAACAAGACCAAATTCGGCATTAAATAACCCAAAAAGGGTTGATATGCCGTAAAACAAAACTACCAAACCAAAAACCCTGATTAAACATTTGAAGATATAAAGAACTTGAAGTATAAAAACTTTCACTATAATGACCAGATTCGGCATTAAATAACCCAAAAGGGGTTGATATGCCGTAAAACAAAACTACCAAACCAAACCTACCTATATACAAATAAACAATGCTTCAAGCAAACTACATAAACGTCTTAATAACTTTAGTCATGTAATCCGTACTTCCATATTGTTGTCTTCATAACAGTATATTTTAATTAATTTAACTTCCATGAAAAGAGTTTCTTTCTAAGAACTTCCGACCCGTGGAACACGTTCCCGCTGTAATGCTTCCTTATAGCCTACAACGTGGTCGTATCAAGTCCAATGTCTAGACATATTTGTCAAGTCGTCCTGTAAATTTAAAATCCCACTAACGCTTTTTCTTGAGAGGCATTTGGCCTTGCTAAGTGACGAAAAAAGAAATACTTAAAGTACGTAGATGCTTGGTATATTGTATTCTTTTAAATGTATTCTTTGAGGATCACGAAAGCCGACCCCACCCCTGATCCATTAAATGTGTAACCCCTAATTTTAATGAGATCGAGCACCATAAATAACAAAACAAAATTTATATTGATTCGAAAAGTTTGATCAAATTTATTTCATTAGAGCCAACATTCGAAATTCTCGTAACCCATAACTTCAGTCATGTAATCTGTATTTTGACACACATTTTACCCTATCAATATATTTTAATTGCTTTGCAGTGCATGATACCCGCCCCCCCCAAAAAAAAATGCCATCGATGGAATCGTTAATAAACTTCACAATCTTTTCTGCAATCCAATTATATTTTCTAAAAATAAACCTGTTTATGCCTGACTTGTCCACTAAGTTTCAGTCCTGAATGTCCAACAGGCTTTCTTTCAACGCCGGTTAATGATATGCTAAGACAGTTTAGTAATCGTTTCATCAGTAATGTGTGTGCTAATGAATGGTTTCACACTCACCGGACTTTAATCCCCCAGATTTGTTATCTGTAGGGTAATCTCTATAATAATGTATATGAAAACAATGCACAGACTATTCCTGAACTAAACAGGGCTATCACAGCCAAAATGTTTGCAGTGCCAAGATATGACTGCGTCAGATTTAATGATAATGTGGCACGTCGTTTCTAAGTGTACTTATCACTTATCATATCTTATGTCAATACTGGACCAATTGTGTGGCATCAAAGGTTACGATTAATAAAACCTTGGTCAGTATAGGTTGGCCCATCACTGCAGTCACTGAGGAGGTGTTTCATTGTCTGTCTGGGATTTCCACAAGGACAGTTGCTTGATGTTGCTGGTCCACATCTGTGGAGGTTACTGGCTGTCCTTCCAACCTTCGCTATTGCTCGGTTCAGGATCACCCAATCCGTCAGGAGATCCGTTCTATGTAGGAGATGTTCTTAAGATTCTTGAATAGCTTGGTTCAAGTACTCATTCCCATCATTCCGTTTGTCAATGTGGCACTTCTCTTACCGTACATGGTTGAGGCTCTCTTTGGTAATGATACTGATTCTTGATTTATTTGACGACTTATCTATCATTGGAAGGCAATGCAACAAAGACTGTTGGATATTCATGACTGAAACTTGGTAGACAAGTCAAGCTGAGAGTAAATTTTAGTTGTACCAAATATGATTGGATTGAAGATAGCATTGTGGAATTTATTAACGATACCATGGGTGGCATTTTATTGGGAGAGATGACTGTATTCGAGGTTTTGTTTCCTGTAGTTGTTGAAGGTTCTTAAGTGTGGCTGAAGTCAACCTGACTGTGTGGCTCAAGTCAACCTGACTGTGCGGCTCAAGTCAACCTGACTGTGTGGCTCAAGTCAACCTGACTGTGTAGCTTAAGTCAACCTGACTGTGCGGCTCAAGTCAACCTGACTGTGTGGCTCAAGTCAATCTGACTGTGTGCCTCAAGTCAACCTAACTGTGCGGCTCAAGTCAACCTGACTGTGTGCCTCAAGTCAACCTGACTGTGCGGCTCAAGTCAACCTGACTGTGTGGCTCAAGCCAAGCTGACTGTGTGGCTCAAGCTAACCTGACTGTGCGGCTCAAGTCAACCTGACTGTGTGCCTCAAGTCAACCTGACTGTGCGGCTCAAGTCAACCTGACTGTGTGCCTCAAGTCAACCTGACTGTGCGGCTCAAGTCAACCTAACTGTGTGGCTCTTGTCAACTTGACTGTGTGGCTCAAGTCAACCTGACTGTGTGGCTCAAGTAAACCTGACTGTGCGGCTCAAGTCAACCTGACTGTGTGGCTCAAGTCAACCTGACTGTGTAGCTCAAGTCAACCTGACTGTGTGGCTCAAGTAAACCTGACTGTGCGGCTCAAGTCAACCTGACTGTGTGGCTCAAGTCAACCTGACTGTGCGGCTCAAGTCAACCTGACTGTGTGCCTCAAGTCAACCTGACTGTGCGGCTCAAGTCAACCTGACTGTGTGGCTCAAGTCAACCTGACTGTGTGGCTCAAGCTAACCTGACTGTGCGGCTCAAGTCAACCTGACTGTGTGCCTCAAGTCAACCTGACTGTGCGTCTCAAGTCAACCTGACTGTGTGCCTCAAGTCAACCTGACTGTGCGGCTCAAGTCAACCTAACTGTGTGGCTCTAGTCAACTTGACTGTGCGGCTCAAGTCAACCTGACTGTGTGGCTCAAGTCAACCTGACTGTGCGGCTCAAGTCAACCTGACTAGCTGTAAAAGCATCCACTTCCTTCACTGGAGTACTCTTTAGATTTCGGAATATTCTCTACTCTAATAGCTTCTTTCCTCGGACCGCGTGCATTTGGAAATCCCCCTGCTCCTTGTTTCCTCGACCGAATTACATACATAAATTTAAATGTAATGTGAATAAATACCTTTGCTGCCAAATTCCCTATCCAGATTGCCCCTATGAATTTGGCCCCTATCATAATAGCTCTTTATGCTTAAGTGGAAATATGCCTTGTTTAGGGCGAGACCAAATTGGTAAAAAAAATTAAGAATAACTAATATCAATGACGAATGCACATTCTAAAATCTCCTTTGAATGTAATGTGCGATTTATTTTAGTGCACTTTGCATTATTTTAAAATTCGGTGAGTTTTCTTTACATCGTTTCAGAATGAGGTTTTATTGTTTGGGACATTTTTAGATAAGGATTAATAATTTAGATTATTTGGATTATTCAGACTACTGTTCTCATCTTTGATTTTATTCTCATAATATTTCGGCTGAACTTTAGATCTGAACGTAGTAGATTTTACCGTTTGGAGTTTACTGTTATATCGATTTTAATTAAAGAAAAAAGCGGTCGCAGACTGTTGCATACAGGTACGTCTTGTAGAACTCGGGGGTCTTTATGTCGAACTCGGGAATCTATACGGAATTTTGTAACTGGACCTTTACTTAATCAACGAGGTAGATTTTTCTAATTCCCTCAGGCATGACTGTGTAGAAGTCGTAATTAAATAACTGTTATATTTTTATTCTCTCCTGTAGCTACGATTGAACTTTTTACTTACAGAAGACTGTCATATAGAAATTATTATTACTTATCACTTTGATCCGTTGCGCCATAGGTACTTAAGATTTCTACACGGTCATGGCTGACGAAATTAGAAAAAATCTATCCCCGTGGATTAAATAAAGTGAGCCAATCAACATTCCGTATAGGTTGCCGAGTTCGATAAACATATTCCCGAGTTCGACAAAATGCACCTGAAGAAGGTCGAAAGTTACATCGGCCGAAACGTTGTGAAAATGACATCCAATTATTGAATCCACGAGGGTAGATTGTTCTCGTTCCGTCAGCCATGACTGTGTAGAAGTCTTGTTATACGTAATTATATTCTTAGTATCGCCTGGACTGAGGATCGAACCTTCAACCGAAAAAGACTGTCGCTTCTAACTGATTATTAGTTAACGCTGTATCCGGTTCGCTGCAGGTCAATGTGGACAAAAAAAATCTTTGAGCTGAACGAGACTCACTTAAAGAAGCTCGGAGGTTACATCGGTCGAAACGTTGTGTGAATAACATCTAAGATGGATTTCTTTTGTGTCGGTTTTTTTTTTATATACGCAACTATGGTTTTCTCGGTTTAGTTTCATTTTGTTGTTGAAGCGTCGGCAGAAGAATGTCGATGTAAGAGTAGACGTTCAGTCATCCGTGACTATTTGGTATATTTAGTATATTTTGTTTATTTTGTATCCTGGACCGACTTTAAAGGTGGATAGATAAGTGTTTTAAAAGTATATTTATTTACTTACGTCATTTATCTACTTACGTAATCGTTCGACTCTTATTTAATTTTCTTGGCCTTTTGGCTAAGATCGAAGTGTAGTATCTGTTCTGATGGATACTGCACCCCATAGACCGGTATTGTCTTGGCCTTCGGGGGCTTGATTTCCGCCGGTCTATGGGTTTGTTCTGTGCAGTTCTAGGAGGTCCACCCTCCCAGGCTTTGCCTTCCCTCTTTGGAGGGGAGTAAGTTTATTGCTTACTGCCTGAGGCGCTCCTACCGGGGAATACCGACGGGGCTGCCCAGGCAATTTTTAAAGGTAATAGGTGCTCTTCCTCTAGAGTGCTGACTTATCAAACTCCCATTTTCCGACCTTGTGTCACATTTTATTTTGTGGGAAGTGGATAAATACCAATTTTCTGTAAGCCATCTAGGTATAAGGCAGAACTACATTTTATTTTTTTTACTGAAGAGTCTGCACTTATCAAGGCCAGGGTCCACTCGAGGTTAAAAGTTAATAAGATTGAATAGTGGCTAGTTTAAAGGGGAATCACTTCACGAGAGGATTGGGGATGATTAATCAAATGAACCAGGTTTGGTTATCAAGGTCGAAGACCACTCGAGGATACAGATTAAAGAGACGCGTTGATGGCTAGTTGAAAGAGGGAAGAATCTCACGAGAGTATTAAGGATGATTAATGGCATGGACTAAGTGTGCTTACTTGTGAGGATCTATATGTGATGGAAATCTGCAGACATTGGATTTGAAAACGACGATGTTGTAGTCTGCAGGGAAGTAGTCCTGCGGCAATTTGATCGACAGACGCGAATCCCTTGCGAAGAAGCCCCTTTCGTGGAAATGTCAGCTAACGCTAGACTCCCACGAGTTGTGATAGAAAAGCGAGTTCTTGCTGTGAATGTTTTACCAGGAGGAACCATAGAGTGGAGCTCAGTCGAGCACCTTCCATGAAAGTAACGATGAAAGTAGCGAATGTAGAGAGTAGATTGTATATATCTTATTTCACTTTCTTGAACCGTCCTGGCTATGACACTAAACTACATAATCAAAAAAACATCTAGCACCCTTTATACTTCGAAACTAGGCTGTTACCCATTTATACACGTAGGTATGAACTTAACTTGCATTTGGTGAAAAAAGTGGATCTTTTTGTGGCTCTGAACAGCCACAATCGTTTGTTTCATGATGTTTAAAACAAACAAAAAACAAATAGAAACAACAACAACAATGGCGTTGAGTCGTGTTTGAAATTTTCCCTCTTTACTTTTCTGAAGACAAAAAAATGGATCTTTTCGTGGCTCTGAACAGCCAAAATCGTTGGTTTCATGACGTAAATAAACAACAACAACAACATCAACAACAACGGTGTTGAGTCGTGTTTGAAATTTTCGCTCCACTTTGAAAACAATGAAGTAAATATCTATCGGAGACTTCTCCACTTACAGTCTTCTTTATACATGTTAGTGGTTTGACTTCAGGCTAGCGACCTGTCCCTGTAAAATATTCTTGCCACGAAAACAGTCAAAAGTCTGAGAAATTGCAATTCTTATGAATGCGATGGATCAGTGTCACTGCCTCATATGCGTCAGGACATGGGAGTACCTATATCTGAGTCTAAGTTCGAGAAACCCCAATTTAAGACCTTTGGGGGAGTATAGGGCTCCCCCTTTTTTACCACAATTCCCAGGTCCACTCTGATCCGGTTCTATAGATCAAATAAAATTTGTCCCAGACACGCCATTAAACTCCCCCGGACACCCTTGGGCAAGGTGTTCGCCGATACTCACCCAATTATGTTTCTCAATTTTTAAAATAAGGATAGATAATTTGTATTATTTGGACTACTGTCCTCATCTCGGATATTATTCCCACAACGTTTCGGCCGATGTAACCTCCGACCTTCTTGAGGTGTCTCTTGTCGAACGAGCGAAATCTGTACGGAATTTCGAACGGGAGCCTTTTATTTAATCTACGGTGTAGCTTGCTTTCGTTCCGTCAGCAAGCAAATACATTCCACGCGTTAAAATTATACAGGCCGGTAGAAAATTTAATTTTCGTGCGTTTAATCGAAGTTATCTTTTGTGTATTTTGTTCGTTTTCGATTTCTTGACTGTTAAATATACTGAATGAATACCGATAATCTATTTGCAACCTTATACGGTGAAGGCTCGTGAACGGTGTAGATTATCTACAATAGTAAAACAGCCATTCAGTCGTTCATGAGGGTTTGGTATGCACACATCAATATGTGTCACCAACAACAGCCCAATCAGTTCCAGCTTTCAATCTAGTAACAGCTAGGTATGTAAAGTCATTTACACTACATAGCGATGTGTTGAACTTCCATTAGCCCAGGGGCGGGCAACCTTTTCAGAGTGAGGGCCAGATTAGACTTTTGGAAGGAGATCGCTGGCCGGAGTGAAAAACGAAATCTCAGAATTACTATATTTTGTTTACATGAATAAATTGTACAAAATTGCATTGAACACTTTACAAATCTGATATTTTCTCTCAAGAGACTTCTGTACGTGATGTTATAAAAGTCGCCAACGAAGAGCCATTTTGGAATCATAAAAAATAATGACGGGGGAAGTAGCAAGTTGATCCAGCATTCGTTTTGACACACCTCATATAGGTTCTATGTTTCATGCCCTTTCATCGTCTCTCGTTTCCTCTTTGCCTTTCTGTTTCTCTTTTTCTATTTTTATCTCAGGCCAAGGATTTGAAATTAATAGTTAAAGAAAAATGAAATATACATGCATCATCACTCGCTGATAATCACACATTTTTAACCCACTGTAAATCTTAATTAGAAGTATTTTATGTCTATGTCACAAAAGGATGGGAGGTACGCAAGCCGGATTGCAATAATAAAGCATAGCAGGGTGGCGGACAGGACGCTAAGCCTTCGCGGGCCGGATGTGGCCCGCGGGTCGGAGGTTGCCCGCCTCTGCATTAGCCATTCATCCGAGGTGCAAGTCCTTGAATGCCTATGGATACAAAACCACTCGGACGCCAATATTGATTTATCAAAAGATTAATTCAAAAAAGAGTAGACCAGTCACAGACGACATCAGTTACTTTCGTAAGAGCGAAAGAGAAAGACAGCCATATAAATAGACAGATAGCTCGTCTTGCTGCAGCCGGCCACATCGTCTGGGATGGCCCATCCCTCATATTTGGGACAGCGCCCTAGGCACGTCTACTCTGCTTGAAGTCTCACCATAAAAGGACTAGAAAATCTTCGCTCGGAGTTTACTTCAGTTTCATCGCCTTCCGTCTGGAGTCACCTATGTCCCTTAAGTTGCCACTTAAACTTTCCAATTAAAACACCGTCTGCGCTGACATGTTGACCACCTCAAAACTCTTTTATGCACCTTTCTAATTAAGAACTATTTGATGTAGCAGGAAAGATACATCTTGCAAAGCCGTGCTTAGCAGTCCAAGTCCACACACTGTCCAGGAATTTCACATTCCTTGATTTTTCGACAGAGTCGAAATTGTTGATAGTACCACAAAATACATTTACATCACTCAATCTTGAGTATTGACATACTCCTCTCCAGGAGTTAGGCACAAGGCCAGTTTTTATCTTACTCCCACAAGTAAGATGTGACCCAAGGTCGGGTCGGGAAAGTGGGGTTTAATAATTGCCTAGGCAGCCCCGCCGGCATTCCCCGTAGGGGCGCCTCAGGCAGTAAGCAATAAACTTACTCCTCCCCAAAGAGGGGAGGCGAAGCCTGGGAGGGTGGACTTCCTAGAACTGCACAGGACAGACCCATAGATCGGCGGAAATCAAGCCCCGAAGGCCAAGACAATACCAGTCTATGGGGTGCAGTATCTATCGGAACAGATACTACACTTTGATCTTAGTAAAAAGGCCAAGAACTAGCATGTGTATCGATTATTAAAGTTTTGATTTACTCCTCTCCAGGAGTTAGGCACAAGGCCAGTTTTTATCTTACTCCCACAAGTAAGATGTGACCCAAGGTCGGGTCGGGAAAGTGGGGTTTAAAAATTGCCTGGGCAGCCCCGTCGGCATTCCCCGGTAGGGGCGCCTCAGGCAGTAAGCAATAAACTTACTCCTCCCCAAAGAGGGGAGGCGAAGCCTGGGAGGGTGGACCTCGTAGAACTGCACAGGACAGGCCCATAGCCCGGCGTAGATCAAGCCCCGAAGGCCAAGACAATACCAGTCTATGGGGTGCAGTATCTATCGGAACAGATACTACACTTTGATCTTAGCCAAAAGGCCAAGAACACGCATGTGTATCGATTATTAAAGTTATATTATTAAACACGACAATGACATTTTTAAATATTAATTAGGCCCCCCCTTCCGAGTTCGACGTCAAAATGTACGTGACCGAAAAGCATGCGCCGTTGACCGCATGTCTCCACACTAAGACCTACATTAGATTAAATGCTTTACATTCTGAATATCTTCACAGAATTATCAACGCTGTACAAGTGTTTTGTATTGGGTTGGTTCCTGGATTGATTTGTTTTGTTGGCATCCATTTTGTAAAACAGCCTTTAAACAATACATTCGTCTTACAACACAAATGTGATCTTGACAGGTACTACCACTCCGCCTCGTCAGAGTGGACCTGGGAGTAATGACAACAAAATATTGACTCCAAACTCCCTAAAACTATATTTTCGTGGATACAAGTTCGAACACTGTTTTGGGATGCTCGTTGACCCGTGGCGCCACAGATAAAGTTAAACTAAACTGAGAAAACCATCTTGACAGGTACTACCCCTCCTCGTCGTCAGAGTGGACCTGGGAGTAATGACCAGAAACATGGAGACGTATATAAAAAATAACCCACATAAAATAAACCCATCTTGGATGTTCGTCTTACAACGTTTCGGCAGATGTAACCTCCGAGCTTCTTCAAGTGCGTCTTGTTCAACTCATTTTTTTTGTCCACGGGGACCCGTTACACTACAAGTAAAATGCTAAGTAATTACCAGTTTTACGTGATATGGGCTTCTGCAGGTTGAAGGTTTACCCCTCAGTACAGTATACTTAAGAATTATCTTAATAAGGTGGGAGGTTACATCGGCCGAAACGTTGTTAAAATAAGATCCAAGACGAGAACAGTAATCCGAATAATTACAACAATACAAATTATCAATCGTCATTTAAAACAATCTGAAACTTTTGGGGGATATTTCTCTCTCGTGGATTTTATGCTTGATAAAATAGAAGGTATCCACTTTATAATGGCTCCCGTAACTGAAATCGAAAATTGCGAACCGGTGATAATCAAAACAAATCCATGATTATATTTTAGGCTGGATTTTATTTTTGGTAAATAACAATTTGTTTTAAACAATTTGTTTAATTATTAATAAATAATAAAATAAAATTGTTTTTTTTTCATAATTATTTTTAAAAAAAATTAATTTTGAAAATATTTTTAACAAATAATAAAATCAAACTCTTTTTTATAATTGATTTTTTATTTTGAAAATATTTTAGAAATAGTTTAATTATTAACCAAATATAATTATATTACAAAGTAACAAACAATTATGTAAAAATAATGAATTCAAACTTTTTTTTTCATAATTAAATTTTTAAAAAAATTTAATTTTGAAAATATTTTTTAACAAATAATTAAATCAAACTTTTTTTTATAATTGGAATTTTTTTATTTTGAAAATATTTTTGAAATAGTTTAATTATTAACCAAATATAATAATATTACAAAGTAACAAACAATTATTTACAAATAATAAATTCAAACTTTTCTTTTCATAATTAAATTTAAAAAAAAAATAATTTTGAAAATATTTTTTAACAAATAATCAAATCAAACCTTTTTTAAAATTGGAATTTTTAATGTATTTTGAAACTATTTTTGAAATAGTTTAATTATTAACTAAATATAATTATATTACAAAGTAACAAACAATTATGTACAAATAATAAATTCAAACTTTTCTTTTCATAATTAAATAAATAAAAAAATAATTTTGAAAATATTTTTTAACAAATAATCAAATCAAACCTTTTTATAATTGGAATTTTTTATGTATTTAAAAAATTTTTTTGAAATAGTTTAATTATTAACCAAATATAATTATATTACAAACAATTATTAACAAATAATAAATGTTAACTGTTTTTTGTAAATGACATTCAAAAATTCCGCAAAAACTATTCGGTCTAAAATATTTGGGATTTTTTTTTTATTAATACCGGTTCGCAATTTCCGTGTTCAGGCGGCCATGATGAAGTGGGTACTTTCTATTTTAACCATATGTTTTTCAGCCCCATAGATATAACGTTTTTTTTTTCGTTTCTAAAAAGTGACAGATTTGATCTTGAAAGTTCTGTAAGTGATTGCATCTTAAGAATATGACTTAGTTTTTCGCAACACTACGATGGTGATCGCCGTTTAGCAAGAATCGCTTTTTGTTGTTTCTGTTGTTGTTGTTGTTGTTATTTTTTCTCTATGTGGGATCCATTTCCCGAGTAAGTGATTATTCGCATGTGCCTGGGGCTCTGGGAATTTATTTCGGGGTCCATTGTGTATAACATTCTTCTCATCCGAAGGTAAACCCAGGCAGCTGGGTCAGCATTCACGGAAAAACAAATAAGCCATTTCGTTTTGGCATTGGTCGAAGAAATGTTTACCGACAATAGAGCGTACAGTATTCAAATCCTATGGTGACTTATCACTAACACACACCCACACACATACACACACACATACACACACGCACACGCACACACGCACACACATATATATATATATATAAATATATATATATATATATATATATATATATATATGTGTGTGTGTGTGTGTGTGTGTGTGTATGTATATATGTGTATATTAGTGAAATTTAAGCTGAATTATTTCTACACTTGATTATTGGGGAAATGGTCGTTTGATCAGTACCATTAAAGAGCCATAGATATTATAACTATATATATATATATATATATATATATATATATATATATATATATATATATATATATATATATATATAGTCTCGGAAGTTTCTCAACCATTAAAACTATATAAAAAAAAATATATAAAAAATATATTAAAAAAAAAACAAAAAAAAAAAAACAACTTATAGTCTCAAGTCTTCCAGTGGAAAATCACTCATGTAAGTCAATTTATTTTTTACAGTTATTATATTAGTTAGTTTCATCAGTTGTTTACAATGAAAAACTGTTTCGGGAATTTATATATATATATATATATATATATATATATATATATATATATATATATATATATATATATATATATATATATATATATATATTTCAATGCCACTTTTATTCCTATATAATTTTATTGCTAGCTACCATATCGCAGAATGGTTCTTGTTTGGATAGTATTATTATTATTGTTATAATTAATGTTATTTGATATGCAAATTACCATATCACACGGTAGTCTTAAGGGTAAGATATTATTATTATTATTATTATTATTATTTATTTATTTATTTATGTATATATTAGTGAAATTGTAAGTTGAATTATTTCTACACTTGATTATTGGAGAAATGGTCGTTTGATCAGTACCATTTAAGAGCCATGAATATTATAACTGTCCTGTTTTTAAATCTCCGAAACAGTTACCTGGTAAACAGTTGATTATCCCCGTTTTAATATTTCACGCTTAAGTTAAGCTCCGATGTTTTTGTTTACCTGTTAGATACTTGAATCCCCTATTCTTATTTATGAATTTTCCATCGAATGCTAAGTCTGCGATATCTTGGATTTAGTTAGTTTCTCTGGGAATTTAAACTGCATTTTCCTTTTTTTTCTTTTGTTTAAAATGACTCAAAGCTTCTTTAGACCATATATATATATATATATATATATATATATATATATATATATATATATATATATATATATATATATATATATATATATATATGAATGATTAAAAATAATAATGAGCAATTAGAACGCCATACAATGCATTTTAGTTTTATTAACTTTTTTTTCAACTCAATTTACGAAGATATACTTCCTCGTCAGAATTTAAAATAAATATATATTAAAATAAATATATATTAAAATAAATATATATTAAAATAAATATATATTAAAATGCTTTTTTTTTCTTTTTTTCATCTCGTTTTTGGTGTGTTTACAATTCGTGTTTTGTTGAAACGAATTTGGGATGAGATCAATTTATTTTATATTTCAAAATTTAAATATAAAGATAGTAAATTGTACAATTGGTCGGCTTATTATTAAATATTTAAAAGTCAGGAATGGTAGAGACTTTACCATTCCGAAGTTTTAAATATGTAACAGTAAGTCAACCAATTTTACAATTTCCTGTCTTTATATTTAAATATTGAAATATAAATGAATTGATATAAGATTTACCGTCTCTTGTCATTTATTTTTGTTCATAAGTACATTTTTAAAATTTATTTTCTTACTAATTCTTTGGATTTTCCTGATGGGTTAAGGTTACAACAAAAAAATGCTTGAATTATCTCCCCTTTCATCCGACTCTTCTAAAATGAAAATGAAAATTTCATCTGTCCCAATGATACAGAATCGCCACCAGATCTTGATTCAAACGACATCAAACAAAATGGCAGCGTGCGTACATTTGGAAAATAAAACTATTTTTTTCTATATTTATTTCATCAAGCTAAACAAATATGTCAGATCATTATGCCCCACCCTGTATTTTTCAAAGGATATTAATAAGCAGTGCCAGTGCAAGCTGCGTAAACTCCTTCTTATATTTGCTTGCGAAAATGTCTAAGCTAAATCCTATTTGAATCAGCCCAAGATATATTACACCCGATGTGACTGGCATTTGTCGGTCACATTTACTGGTCTCAACTACGACGAGCGACTAACCTGTATTTGTGGGAGGAAGATAAATAGAAATAGTTACACCCACGTTAGTTTTGATAGAAAGATCACGTGTTTTGTAATTAAATGATTCACCTCGAGACATTTTTTGTTACCCAAACACATTAATATGTTAGGGATAAACTGTCAATGCAGACAATAGTGGTGGAGGCTTTTTTTTTCTGTGCTACGTCAATACATTTTTTTTGTTTTTGTTTCGTTTTACTAATGATTGAACACTACCAAGGCCAAAGGCCACTCTAGGATAAGGGATAGTGTTACATATACCTCTCCTCCAAGGGATAGGCATCATCATCATCATCATCATCATCATCATCATCATCATCATCATCATCATCATCATCGTCGTGGTCGTCGTGGTCGTGGTCGTCGTGGTCGTGGTCGTGGTCGTCGTGGTCGTCGTGGTCGTCGTGGTCGTGGTCGTCGTGGTCGTCGTGGTGGTCGTGGTCGTCGTGGTGGTCGTGGTCGTGGTCGTGGTCGTCGTGGTCGTGGTCGTGGTCGTGGTCGTCGTGGTCGTCGTGGTCGTGGTCGTGGTCGTCGTGGTCGTCGTCGTCGTCGTCATCTATTTACAAAAAAAAAAATTATCACTTAAAATTCTCGGAAGAGATCTTATCAGTGATTCATTCCCCATGTCCTTGACCGTCACCTTGACCCTTTCTTCTGGGGATTACTCTACTTACCTTTCGTCCTCACCTAATAATGATGATTGTTTAGCAAGGAGGCATTCACTAATTTTCAGTCTTTGATATGACCCGACCGAATCGGATAATATAGCTTCTGCTTTACACATTAACAGTCCTAAAAAAAACCCCACAATATACATGACAATAATAAAAATAGATGGATCGACTGTTGTCAAGGGCGACCAGAAAGCTCATTTTCCATTGGCTACTACACCGAGATGTAGGGGAGGGTGTCACTTGTTTTTACCTGGATTGTTTCACTTACACTTAAATCTCATCTTATAATGATTAGTTTTTAGCAAGGAAGCATCAAGTACCATTTTCTTGAGCCGTTGGTACGATTCGGGCGTGCATTGAACTCAGGTCTCCAGGCCCATACACAAACACTCTAACCATTATGTAAACTATCCCAACAAACAGCAAAATCACACCCCTTTACTGTAAAGGTACCCAGATGCTGGAAGGCTTTTTACTTTAATAGCTTATTTGATGGAACCCCTTGCCTTTTGAATTCCTTTCCTGCTTCCCCGACGTTACCAACATGCAGACATTTAAATGTAATGTGAACAAATATCTTGCTGTATAACTACTAATTAAGGATGACCCTTATAAATATGGTCCCTAATTTTCACTCTGAGGCAATGTGCTTTGTTTGGGGTAGAATTAAAGTAAAAAGAAACAACATAAAAATATTGAATTCGCTCAATTAATACGTTTTTCATTGATCACGCTTAAAAGACGTTTTTGTAGGTTTCGTTTGATAATCATTATTTAATCTTAAAATGCCTTTCTGAATAGTAGATCTATCGCTTAAGGATCCTAGGACAGTATATGATTAACTTATAGATATTCAAAATACTATTATCTAACATATGGAAGACTTACATCAAATCCGTTGTTAAGGTCACCCAGAAAGTATCCCACACCTGACGCAATCCTCTACCTGTATTAGAACCAGGGCCTTTTGGCCAAGATCAAAGTGTAGTATCTGTTCCGATGGATGCTCACTCTGTAGACTGGTATTGTCTTGGCCTTCGAGCCTTAATTCTGCCGGTCTGAGGTACTGTCCTGTGCAGTTCTAGGAGGTCTACCCTCCCAGGCTTTGCCTCCCTTCTTTGGGGAGGAGTAAGTTTATTGCCTACTGCCTGAGGTGCCCCTACCGGGGAATGCCGACGGGGCTGCCCAGGCAATTTTTAATGGCTAGAGTGCTCACCTTCTCGGGCGCTGGCTTTTACAGTCCCACTTTCCCGACCCGACATTGGGTCACATCTTACCTTGTGGGAGTAAGATAAACCTGGCCTTGTGCCTAACCTCCTGGGGAGGTAAATAAAAAGTGTAGTATCTGTTCCGATGGATACCGCACACCATAGACTGGTATTGTCTTGGCCTTTGGGGCTTGATTCCGGCGGTCTATGGGTTTGTCCTGTGCAGTTCTAGGAAGTCCACCCTCCCAGGCTTCGCCTCCCTTTTTTGGGGAGGAGTAAGTTTATTGCTTACTACCTGAGGCGCCTCTACCGGGGAATGCCGACGGGGCTGCCCAGGCAATTTTTAAAAGTCCCCTTAAGTACTCTTCCTCTAGAGTGCTGACTTCCAACTCTCACTTTCCGACCTTGTGTCACATTCTGCTCCGTGGGAAGTAGATAAATAGGGGTTGTGTTCTTGGCCTTTGGACCAAGATCAAAGTATAATATCTGTTCCGATGGATACTGCACCCCATAGACTGGTATCGTCTTGGCCTTCGGGGCTTGATCCCGCCGGTCTATGGGGTTGTCCTGTGCAGGTCCACCCTCCCAGGCTTCGCCTCCCCTCTTTGGGGAGGAGTAAGTTTATTGCTTACTGCCTGAGGCGCCCTATCGGGGAATGCCGACAGGGCTACCCAGGCAATTTTTAATGGCCAGAGTGCTCACCTTCTCGGACGCTGGCTTTTCAAGTCCCACTTTCATGACCTCACCTTAGGTCACATCTTACCTTGTGGGAGTAAGATAAAACTGGCCTTATGCCTAACCTCCTGGAGAGGAGGTAAATAAATACTGTAACCACGTCTGGGGAGGTGCCGCTCAAAACTTGACAGAGTACACAATCGACTTCAGAATATACTGGGGGTGCCCTCCCCCCTACAGCAACTTTCTCACATAAGTAATGTTGCTAGTCTGTCTCTGCTCTATCGTTATTTTCATACCAGGTGCTCCACTGAGCTCCAATCTGTGCTCCCCTGATAAATATTCACAACAAAAACTCGTCTCTCTACAACCATTGCCAATATTTTCCCTTTCCCTCTCTGTGTACCTAAAACTAAACAGAACTTCCATGAGCAAAATTTATTTTCTAGAATTATCCTTTTGTGGAACACAATACCGCGGGGTACTTCCCAGGGGACTACAACATAGTCGTTTTCAAGTCCAATGTAAACAAATTCTTCTTAAGCCGCCCTCATAAAAAATAAAATTCTGGTCAGTTTCAACCATCGTTACCAATCATCACAGTGTTGTCTCACCATCCACTTGAAAAACTCATCAACCCTCATCCTATATATATATATATATATATATATATATATATATATATATATATATATATTAGTATTTCATGTATCCACATAAAATTTTATAAGGAGATATAATTTTTTATGTATCAATTTTCAGTATTTACTTCAACAGTGCTCGATACGTAAGTAGAGCTAGGTAGTAAGCTATAAAAATATAATTATGGCAATTAATCTATACAGAGACTCCCGCGTTTAAGCCCCGGGTGGAATATTCAAGCTAAAATGCATTTTAGCCTGAAGATTTCCCTCGGGGATGAAACGCCGGACCCTCGGTTTAGCTTAATTCCATAATTATATTTTCATAGCTTACTATATATATATATATATATATATATATATATATATATATATATATATATAGTGAATGCTTTTATTCAAACATGTACAAGGTCTGCTACACTGGCATGTCGATGTTATCGATCTACAGCTCTCAAGAGCTGAGGTCTCATCAGGCAGAAAATCGTTTTTTGATTCAACTGGTTGCTGAATTCCAGGGAGAATTCATTCCTGGAATTCAGCAACCAGTTGAATCAAAAAACGATTTTCTGCCTGATGAGACCTCAGCTCTTGAGAGCTGTAGATCGATAACATCGACATGCCAGTGTAGCAGACCTTGTACATGTTTGAATAAAAGCATTCACAATACAGCTCTATATTTTTATTGAGCACTCTTTTATAAACCCGGTTTGATTCCCTTTGGATTTCTACCCTATGGATTTTTACCCTACCTGGATTACTATATATATATATATATATATTAGTGTGTAGATTTCAATATTGCGTTGAGAATCCGAATAAAAGAGCTCAATGTACCTTTAAACAGAGCAAAACAGAATTAAAGACAACCTTAATACGTGTATAGTTTTTTACCTTTTAATAATTCTCTATATATATTCATATATATATATATATAAAGTTATATATTTTCTGACTTTCAAAGTCAGACCCAAATAGCATTTAAACTGACAAATAAAATGTTGCTTCTGATTAGCCAGTTTTCATTTGTTATTATTGTACCGTGTTATTGACAATAAAATACTAAGCTACAATTCATTTGTTTCTAAATCACTTAGTGAGAGCTAGAAGACTGCTAATATGAAACATTTTTAAACAATCACTTAAAAATAAAAATCAGCAACTGAGTACTTTATTTTTGATTGAAGAATATAATAGGAGTTGTCTACCTTAAATTTAAAAAAAAAGTGTGAACAAATAAAAAATTAAAATTTAAATGACTCCACTGAATCCTGGGTAACGCCGGGTAGTTCAGTTAGTCATTGGTTAGTGTTAGTGTTAGGGTTAGGGTTAGTGTTAGGGTTATGGTTATGGTTAGGGTTAGGATCGTTTATATAAATATTTAGATTATATAATAAGGAGGAGGTCTTAACTTTACAAAATGAAACTTTCTTTCCAGTTGTTTGATGTCTATATTTACACAACAGTATGTTTTAGAATTGTTTTGAAGTATTTAGGGGTATGACCCCCTTTGTGCTTATAAAAGGTCATGAGGACGCCTCAGTTTTATTGGGGCATCCTGTGACGACGACGACTAGATCTATTTAAGGTAAAGGTCAATGATTTGTTAGTGGAACTATAAAGAAGTATAAGAAATGTATTTCTTTACATTATACTTATAGCTTAACGACCCGTGACCCCTTGTTTCAATTTGGATATTTTGGGCATTCGTCTGACCTTACCGATTTTGAGGGTACATAGAAAGATACTTTAAAAATACATGCGGTGTGTAATCTTGCATAGCCCCTCTCCTGTGATTCTAACCATGCCGTGGGGGTAGAGAGGGTTGGTCGTGTCGTCCAGTGAGTGGTCGTCTAGTAGATGCATTCTTTCATCTCTGCCGTCGTCTGTTGTCTGCAATAAAAGCCATGTTCTGCACTACGAAGACAAACTCTTCTGTTGAATTTAATTCATTTATTAAAGCGTTGTAATTTCATCTGGGGGAAATTCACCACGCCGAGAGAGAGGAAGAGAGCAAATCCTACTTTATCGTAGTTAGTTATTAATGTCTTCTTAACTATTCATAGAGAAGGGGAAAGGATTCTCGCGCTTGTCTTCCCGGAAGGGAAATATTCCGTATCTTTACATTGTGAATCGCACGTCCTCTCAGTTCGCTTTCCGAAACAGGCTGACTAAAAACTCGCTTCTCTGAGAACGAGTGACGTCACAGACCCCTTTGTTTCCCACGCAGGGCCCGAGAAGTCACAGAGCCTCTCGCAGGTGTAGACTGACCCTTGATCTGAGGTCTCGTCACACGTAACTTTGTCACGTCTGCCAGCTCCGACTGTGAGAACAATCCCTGTTCTTCACTCGACTGCTCCGCGTAAATTCGCGCAAGTCAAACCCGATCTCCAACAGATACGTTTATTCCCATAGGGCCATTATCTAACAGTAAGTTCAAGAAATATTGTGCATATGCGGCCTTTGTCAGTGCGTGAATATCTTTCCGTTCGTTAATGTGTGAGAATCTGTCTGTGAGTTCAAGAAAACATTAGCCGTATGCGGCCTTTTTCAGTGTGTAGATATCTTGCCATTTGTTTCTTTTTTCATTTTAATTAAGTTAGATCCTATAAACCAAGGGGCCACTTCCTGTGGCTTACTCTTGATTACTATAAGAGACACATCGATATCCGAGTGTTTGATTAAAATTCGCTTTACCTCTTAAATGTTGAATTTGTAAAGCATTTAGGAACATTTATTATTCTCTCCTCAATCGACCAATTAACTATGTTGTAGTTGATATTTTTGTGTGACCAATTCTTTGTCTTGCAGGATTCCAGTACAAGAATTCACATTGTCTGGTAGAGTTTCCAGCTAAGTTCTATTAACATTTTCGGGAGTTTCTGAGGATGAGGAATTTTCTCCGAAAATTTAATTAAAAAAAAAAAAATAAATAACACACACAACCCTACCATACCGGTTTGAACTATATAAATATAATAAAACTATTCGAAAATTATTGATTTCTCAATATTGTCATTTTTTTTATTGTTTACTATTTCACGTACCGCCGGTGTCACCTAACCAACGCATTGTCTCCGCCTTCTAACAATACTTATATATATATATATATATATATATATATATATATATATATATATATATATATATATATATATATTCATGGCAATTAAGATACACAGAGGTTCTCGCGTTTCATCCCCGGGGAGAATCTTTAGACTAAAATGCATTTCGTCTGAAGATTCCCCCCCCCGGATCAAACGCGGGAGACTCTGTGGAGCTTAATTGCCATAAATACATTTTCATAGCTCTACTTACGTATTGAGCACTGTTGAGGTAAATACTGAAAATTGATACATAAAAAAGTATATCTCCTTATAAAGTTTATGTCGATACTTGAAATAGTAATATATATATATATATATATATATATATATATATATATATATATATATATATATATATATATATATGTGTGTGTGTGTGTACGTGCTTTGTAGAACAGCTAATCCACTATTTTCTATTTAAAATAATACAAACATTTAAGTCTGAAATTCAATTATCATAACCAGCCATAAAAAAGTATAAAATAAGAACATATTGTCTCCGGATGTGTATGAGTACTTTTTTTATGTTTCTGATCATTTAATAGCTCCGTTAACAACAATTTTCACCTGTAAAAGAACCAAACGAAACACCATGAATACATATTTAGAAACATGTACAATTTGAAGACATAAAAAGCCTTTCACAAAAATGGCCGTATTTCGCATTAAATAACCCGAAAACGGTTGATATGCCGTAAAACAAATCAACTAAACGAAACACCATGAATAAATATTTGAAGACATGAAAAGCATTTCCCTAAATGACCGTATTTCGCATTAAATAACCCGGAAAGAGTTGATATGCCGTAAAACAAATCAACTAAACGAAACACCATGAATAAATATTTGAAGACATGAAAAGCATTTCCCAAAAATGGCCGTATTTCGCATTAAATAACACGAAAACGGTTGATATGGCGTAAAACAAATCACCCAAACAAAGCACCATGAATAAATATTTGAAGACATGAAAAGCATTTCCCAAAATGACCGTATTTCGCATTAAATAACACGAAAACGGTTGATATGGCGTAAAACAAATCACCCAAACAAAGCACCATGAATAAATATTTGAAGACATGAAAAGCATTTCCCAAAATGACCGTATTTCGCATTAAATAACACGAAAACGGTTGATATGGCGTAAAACAAATCACCCAAACAAAGCACCATGAATAAATATTTGAAGACATGAAAAGCATTTCCCAAAATGACCGTATTTCGCATTAAATAACACGAAAACGGTTGATATGGCGTAAAACAAATCACCCAAACAAAGCACCATGAATAAATATTTGAAGACATGAAAAGCATTTCCCAAAATGACCGTATTTCGCATTAAATAACACGAAAACGGTTGATATGGCGTAAAACAAATCACCCAAACAAAGCACCATGAATAAATATTTGAAGACATGAAAAGCATTTCCCTAAATGACCGTATTTCGCATTAAATAACCCGAAAACGGTTGATATGTAGTAAAACAAATCACCCAAACAAAGCACCATAAATAAATATTTGAAGACATGAAAAGCATTTCCCAAAATGACCGTATTTCGCATTAAATAACCCGAAAACGGTTGATATGGCGTAAAACAAATCACCCAAACAAAGCACCATGAATAAATATTTGAAGACATGAAAAGCATTTCCCTAAATGACCGTATTTCGCATTAAATAACCCGAAAACGGTTGATATGTAGTAAAACAAATCACCCAAACAAAGCACCATAAATAAATATTTGAAGACATGAAAAGCATTTCCCAAAATGACCGTATTTCGCATTAAATAACCCGAAAACGGTTGATATGGCGTAAAACAAATCACCCAAACAAAGCACCATGAATAAATATTTGAAGACATGAAAAGCATTTCCCAAAATGACCGTATTTCGCATTAAATAACACGAAAACGGTTGATATGGCGTAAAACAAATCACCCAAACAAAGCACCATGAATAAATATTTGAAGACATGAAAAGCATTTCCCTAAATGACCGTATTTCGCATTAAATAACCCGAAAACGGTTGATATGTAGTAAAACAAATCACCCAAACAAAGCACCATGAATAAATATTTGAAGACATGAAAAGCATTTCCCTAAATGACCGTATTTCGCATTAAATAACACGAAAACGGTTGATATGTAGTAAAACAAATCACCCAAACAAAGCACCATAAATAAATATTTGAAGACATGAAAAGCATTTCCCAAAATGACCGTATTTCGCATTAAATAACCCGAAAACGGTTGATATGGCGTAAAACAAATCACCCAAACAAAGCACCATGAATAAATATTTGAAGACATGAAAAGCATTTCCCTAAATGACCGTATTTCGCATTAAATAACCCGAAAACGGTTGATATGCAGTAAAACAAATCACCCAAACAAAGCACAATGAATAAATATTTGAAGACATGTAGAACTTGAAGCATAAAATCTTTTCCCAAAATGATCGGATTCGTCATTAAATATCCCGAAAAGGGTTGATATGCCGTCAAACAGAACAACCAAACGAAACACCATGAATAAATATTTGAAAATATATAGAACTTTAAACATAAAACCTTTTCCCAAAATGACCGTACTCGGTATTAAATATCCCGAAAAGGGTTGATATGCCGTAAAACAAAACAACCAACTAACAAGCGTACATAATTGGCATGCATCTTAAATACACGTGTCGAATTATTTTTAATATCATTAACACGAATGTAGACAAAAGATCTTACGCCATTTTGCTTTGATCTGATCTGATCTGTGACGGCATTGACACGGTTGGTTTGAGCCGACTCCAAATGAATGCGCAGACAACCCCATTGGAGTGTCGCAGGTTGACAGAAGAGTCGGCTAAAATAGTCTCCGTATATATTCGTTAGCATACAACACTTGGTATTCACAAATGGTGACCCAGCTGGCACTGACCTGGCTCAACGTTGCTTAACTTCGGTGCTCTAATGAGGACCGGTGTGTTACCGTGAATATAGCCGTTTTGCCGGCCCTCTCATTTAATACGAATAACCCCCGCTTACAGTGAAAGGGGCAAACAAGTAAGAAACTATTTGTTACTGCAAATGTATCCGTAACAATTAGGGAATCCTCGGGCTAAAAATAAAGGCCATATGCTAGACATTTATTCTTTTATACACTTTTTTTAAAAGTTCAACTACAAATTTTCTTATTTAAATTGGCAGTAAATTGAACCACTTAAACACGAAAAGAAACGATCCTGCATCTGCGACAAAAATGCGTTCACCTCGGGTGTCAACCTGTTAGTATAATAGACGTTTATAAATAAATAAAAAAATATTAATTAGTAATGTTATGCCCTTCTCTACATTATGTCACCTCTTGTTTTCAGGGGCGTGCGTATATATATATATACACAGGGTGGGCAAAAATAAGGGTCCTATTTTTAAAAATTCATAACTTTTTTATTTATTGATTTAAAAAAATTTTTTTTTTTAGAATAAGTAAAGGACCCCTTCCGAAGCAAGCATGAGCCGTATTAGCCCTAAGGAACGTACCCTCATTTAGAAAACATTATTTTTGCTTAAAAAACTCTAAACAGTGTAAAAAACAATACTTTAGTTTTTGTAAGTTTTAAGAAGTGTTTTTCGGCTAAAATTTGTTTTGTTTATTTCAAAAAATCTCGGAAGGGTCAGTCTACACACACATAAAGTTTGGTGAGTTTAACTTTTATTTTGTGGAAGTTATTCAAATTCAAGTTATTCAAATTTAAAGATAGGACCCTTATTTTGGCCCACCCTGTATATATATATATAAGGAAAACTAAAACTAAACACACATTAAGGCTGTATGCATTATGAATTATTTCGACCTAGATCGGCCTCGTCAGATGCGTAACCAGACACATTTAGTAACTGAATCATTTAGTGTTTAGTTTTTTGCCTTTAAAATTTATTGCCGCTCTGTTAAAAAGTACATTGAGCTCTTTTACTAAGTATCCCATCGAAACCATTCAACACTGCATACACAATATATATATATATATATATATATATATATATATATATATATATATATATATATATTATATTTTATATAAATTTCTTCAAGTTCGCACAAACACAAAGGTTTATATATTGG
>OY744547.1:55944881-55982381 GCA_963556195.1 Sepiola atlantica
CTTTGATTCAAATGAAATTTAAACCATAAGTAAATGACCAAAAATTATGTCTATTCCCAAAATTTCAGCAAATTTTGATAATATTAAGAGGGACCCCGGGGCACAAGCCCCCTTCCCCCATGAAATGTAAAACATAGATCAACCGAAAATTCAAAAGGTCTAATTGCAATGAAATTTGTACCTTATTTAATACATATTAAATAAAGGATGATCTACATAATATATATATATATATATATATACTTATATATATACTTATATATATACTTATATATAAATATATATATATATATATATATATATATATATATATATATATATATACATATATATATATATTACTATTTTATTTTATATACTTAACAACACTACATCTAATGCATAAAATAAAGTAGATTGGATTCTCTAATTCATATCATAATAGCCTGCATCTGACAAATCGTTATTTGCTACTCGCGAGCCAATTTTTATTGATTAGTGTTCCATCATGTTGTTTTTAGTAAAAATATACTTCGCTTTAGTTTCTTTTAAAATACTTATTCCGACCCGGGAGATAGGTAGCACAGATACATTTTTCACTTATGACTTAAAAAGAAAAATCAGCTTATCTCATTAATAAAAAAAAAATTAATCATTATTCTATCTATTTTAGCTCTCAAATTAACAATTATATTTGCTTTACATAAATATTGGCCTATTTATTTCTTACAGTTATTTAATTAGGTGGGTAATACTTTTGAATTTATAATAACTATTTCAACTGCTGTTTTACTCTGGTGCTCTTAGAGACACTGATTGCAAATGGTTGTGCCATGAGTAAATACCTTCAATTTATCAGTTTTCAATAACACAATTTTAATACATATAGACAATGTTTACTTACAGACTTTAGGAGAACGTAGTTTCATTGCCAATTTCATTTTTTTCTTTTAAAAATAAAAATATTCCGTTGTTAGAGAGACATAATTAATGATACACTTAAATTATTGGAGTAAGAAATCTTGCTGTACCTTTATAAGCGAAGGGAAAACAAAATAATTACTTATTATTACATCACGGAATTTGTAAGCTTTATTATCGACCATTTAAATTATAAGCAAATTTAACTAAATAACGCAAAAATATCTGGACATTTAATGCAAGAAAAATGGGGCCTGTTTATCTCAATTATAATTAAATAGTCTTAAATAGAGATACATATACGCATAGCAGCAGCAGCTGCTTCCAGCTATTCGTAGTGGTTTTTTTGTCTGCAACAATAACTATCATCGTTAACACAGCGTGTATGATACCTCTGTTATTTCGATCAACACGACATTTCTTGTTGTACAAAATGAGGCAAAGGACGGACATGACAGCCTTTTTAACATTATGATTTCGTTCTATTCTATTCAGTATTTCTCTCCCTTTTCCTTGCTACCAGACATTGTGGAGATATAATCGTGTATATTTCTTTTTAAAGTTTAACTTACTACTTCATCAGTTTAATATTTTCTTTGATCTCCACCGGGAAATGCCGTGTAAATACCGCAAGTTCTCCATTTGAGCTCGCGTTCAAATCTGTGTTGAATAGAAATTTCTTTTTGAGGATCAGACTTACCATGAAGCTGTAGGATAAGTCCATGATAAATATTTACCTAGTTGATCTGATAATCGCTTCAGACTGAAAAACAAAAGTAACAGTATAGCTTGTTTGTCATAAGTATATCAAAGAACGCTGGCTCACTGAAAAATGTGAGCTTACATTACACAAACCATGGGACGTTGTGTCGCTGGGAGCGGTCTAAAGTCATTAGTTTCGCTGCTGTTAGCAGGTACTTGTGAAGGAGGTCACGAAGTGACTGACTTTACTTCCTCCAAAACGAATCTGGTTCAAACGTCGCTGACGGGGAAATGGCAGGCAGCAGATGAATCAAGGCTGCAGAAATTCGTGGAGGAGCCGGACGTACCACTGGGCATGTACCTCCCTCGCCGGCAGTGGACAATGCTCAACCGCCTCAGGACCGGTGTCGACCGTTTCGCTGCGACCATGAAAGGATGGGGACTCAGGGAATCGGCTGTCTGCGACTGTGGTCACCCTGAACAAACAATCGATCACATCATCGTCGACCACCCAACGGTGAAGCTGAGCTGGTGACCTGACAACGGGATGCTGAAGCAAACGAAAGAAGAAGAAGAAGAAGAAGAAGAAGAAGAAGAAGAAGAAGAAGAAAACAACAACTTTATAAAACAGCATTTCCCTTCTTTGAAATTTAAAAATGGAACGTCATCTCATCACCAATGTTTTAAATTATGTTAAACACTTTGTAACCTTTTTATTAATCTGTAGCTGTACATTTATTTTACAGAAATACACTTTTTCCGAATTGCGTAATATATATATATATATATATATATATATATATATATATATATATATATATATATATAAAATTATAAATTACGAAATTACAGTAATTTCGACAAATTGTGGCTACTTTTATTACCGTATTCACATAAGAAGTGGATTTTAGTTCAATTATTTCCACTATTGTGTAATTCATTTTCCTAGTGCTATTATTATCGACTTGAACCCACATAACTATTTTATTTAACGAACAATAGTTAATTAACATAATGACAAACCAGAAAAGTAACCGACCCACTTTAGAAGTAATTCAGCAGCAAACGGTGTTGTGTCAGATGTAGTCCCCGTTATTAAACTTCCTCCGTAATATAACTTCCGGTGCCGAAATGTATTGATTTATTTATTAAATTGTTAGGCGAAAGTACAAAATAGTGAGCAAAACTCCCCACGCCATGTTAAGAATGGCTTTCTAAATAAAAGCGTTATTATTTCAACACGGTCCGTAAACTTCAGAAGTACCATAAAAATAAAACTTACTTATTTTTGTAAAAGAAATTATTTAAAATAAAAAACAAAAACATTTTATTTTATTTTCTTAAGAAAAACTCACCTATTTAACTACGTTTTTTTGTAAAAGAAATTATTTAAAATAAAAATTAGTACAACACTTTTTTTTATTTTCTTTGTTTTGTTATTACTTTACCTAAAATACACCGCCTAGCTCCGGGTCGGTTAATCTTCTGGTTTGCCAATATACTATTACGCCTATATCTTCGTGTGTACGTACTGAATAACTTTCAACAGCTATAAAAATGAGATAATCCAGTTGCCAAAGATCAAATAATTGTCGTCGCAGGCCAAAAATTAAAACTTTATACATTTCAAAAGGAATCGTTCTAAAATCGAATAAGACGTCCTAAATATAAACATGCCGTCGTCGATTTAAAAGTGACATTCGTTTCATTTATTTAAAGAATATTTAGATGTCGATTATTTTTACCGTAAAAAAGGGTCTATTTATTTTTTTTTTAAAGATTTAAATTTTGAACATAAGTAAATAAATTAAAAAGTTCGTTTTATTTCTTAAAAAATGTTCATTATCTTTAAGATAAAACGAACTGTTTGGTGGGCGGTAGGCCACCGTGGAATTTCCAATTAATAAATAGTATTAACTTATTATAGAAGACAGCTAATTTCTGCAATTAAATATGACTGCTTTTCTTTTCATGTATAAATTTGATAAAAACGTAGCTCTAATGGACTTCTATTTCGGTATCAAATGGACCAGCGGTATAAACAAAAACAAAAACAAACGTTTTGCGACGGTATCTTCCCGAGGAATTTACAGATTTTTACGCAAGGTTTTCTTAAATTTAGGTTCTTTTATTTCTTCCGCCACGCTGTTTGACTGTCGGAAATTGATAAAACAGCCGCCATCTGCAAGTCGTCATGGAATGGCTTTGCGCATGCTCAGAAATCCATCTTCCTGTTAAGAGCTTCAGACGAGCTTATACAATGCAATCTAGTTGAAATAACGAACGGTGCCGAAGTACATCTATCTAGACATTTCCCTATCTATTTGAATCACACAAAATACATGCTTCTGACGAAACGCGATGCGTTTGAAATAACGAAGGCTGCCTAACGACATCTATTATACTAAAGCTGACTCCATCAACAGTTATTTCCTTAAAGCTTTTTCTCTACTTACCTATATTAATTTCAGACAAGGCACATTGTCACTGAGACGTAAGGGGCTACTGAGAATTTGGGGCCAGATAAATAGGGGTTTTAGAGGGTACCCTTTTAGGGTTCCAGATTTTTGGGAAATATTTTGGACATTTTTAAGGAAAACATTTTTCGGTAATACTCAAATATGACAGAGCGAAATGTTATATGCTAAACACAAACAAATTAATTAGTATAAAAAGCATCAGTTCACAAAATAGATGTTTTATATCCGTTTAGAAATGGAAGTCGACATAGATAGGGAAACCGAATGTTTATTCATATTTTTAGAGTCCTTGCAGAACAAGGAAGGTTCATTAGCTGAGATATCGAGGAAGTCTGAGTCGATACTTTAAAGGTTGTGAATTGTCCACGTGTCTGCAATATTTCCCTACTCAGTTACAAAGATTACATTTAATAATTAAAAGTTATTAATAAGAGTCAATGGCCATTTATTTTAATTGCAGAGAGTTCAGTGAGAAATGTTAGGAGAATCAAAATGAAAAAAGTTTATACATTTATTTTCATTCAGCAGACGACAGTGAAAGAGTTAATGCGTTCTGTACGTGTGTGCGTTAGTGTCAGAGTGCGTATGTTTTTTTGTTTCATTTTACTTCAGTCGAAGTTCTCAGAAATCAAGAGGCCCCTTCCTGGTGCTAACACTACATCTCTATATGAGATACATAGATATCCGAGTGTTCTCCTTTACCTCTCAGACGTTGAGTTAGTAAAAAAAAGTAGAGGAATATCAATTTTCCTCTCCCCAATTGATCAGTTAACTATGTTAAAGCATATCTTTTTTGTGGTCTCTTGGTCTTACCGGATTCCAGGAAAAGAATTCATCTAGTCTGGTGGAGTATCCAGCTTACTGCTGTTACTAGACTTATTTATCTATCTCCCACAGCGGTAAGATGTGACACAAGATCGGAAAGTAGGATTTGATAAGTCAGTAGCCTAGACGAAGAGCACTCTGACCTTTAAAAATTGCCTGGGTAGCCCCGTCGGCATTCCTCGGCAGGGGCGCCTCAGGCGATTAGCAATAAAGTAACCCCTTCTCAAAGGGTGGAAGGCAAAGCCTGTGAGGGTGGACCTCCTAGAACTGCACAGGACAAACCCATAGACCAGCGGAAATCAAGCCCCGAAGACCAAGACAATACCGGTCTATGGGGTGCAGTATCCATCGGAACAGATACTACACTTTGATCTTGGCCAAAAGGTACTGCTGTTACTAGATGCAACATCACTTAGAGAAGGTGCACCATTCATCTTATAAGCCAGTATGTAGCTATACGGAGGTGATCTTATTTGGGCTTCGAATACTATGTTATTTTAAATATTTGGTAAGGGTTTACTTGTAGGGTGAAGTATCCACATGTCAGGTTGTCTTGAAAAACCTTTGTACAGAGAGACCGAAGCCACTCGAGGATGGTGTCTAGTAGATAATTCACCCCCCCTTATGAATGCGTGTGTGCGTGAGTGAAGAAATGCATTATTTAGCTTTCCAAAAACCCGACAGAGGGGGAGGGAAGCTGGCGAATGGTCGATGTTAGCTCTGTCGTGGATTTTGGCTAAGCATATTTGTTGAAGGAAGAATGTGGCTTTTTATTTACTCAGGGTTGATCAAAACAGCAAATTTCATGAATTCAGATAAATGCATCTGATTGGCTTAAAATGTTTTTATTTGTTTTATTAATTCAGGCGACGGTATGCGTCGAGCTATGTGCGCAGAAACGAGTTTAAGCATCTGAATTTCGGGCACCAAGGGGTAAACTTCGTCGTTACATGATATCCGACGTGGGGGGTATGCAAAGAGATGTTTGTTCATATTGCATTTAAATTTCTGCATGTTGGTACAGTCGGGGAAACAGGGAACGGTGAGGGGATTCCAAATGCAAGCTGCTCGATGGAAAAAAGCTATTAGAGTAGAAATCTTTCCGGCATCTGGGGACATTTACAGTAAAGGGGTGGGATTTTGCTGATTGTCGGGTTGGTCGAGAGTATTTATGTTGAGGGGAAAACAAGCACAGTAAGTTCGTCGGAGCACATTCTGTGGAAGTACTTGTAAAACAAGCACAAGAATGAAACATTGCGGTATAGGACAGGGGCTGGAGCTTGGCAGACAGTGCGTAACATATTAGATTAGCGACTTTTTTTACTCTGTCTACACTAATAGTGTGAGCACCAGCACAGATGCGGCAACAATACTTCATGCATGGGCAAATGGTGACTTTGTAGAGATATGAGATACTGGCAGGTGTGAGAAGTGTTCTAGCCCGTTAGACGAAGCATACTTTCTTGGAAGTAGCTTCTATGTATTCGTTCTAATTCACGTTACCTGTGAATGTTCGTAAGAGGAGTTTGAATGTTTGACTCTCGGGCAGCTTACTATCAGTCATGACAATAGGTGGTTGGAAGGTTTACTCATAATTGTTAAAAGTAAAGAGGCTTCGTCTTAGTAGTATTTCTTCTAACCCTTACCCGAACCCTAACATTAACCATAGCACTAAACCTAACCTAACCTAACCCTAACTCTTACCCTAACCCTAATCCTAACCCTAAACCCTTACCCTAACCTAACCCTAACCCTAACCCTAACTCTAACCCTAACCCTAACCTAACCTAACCTAACCCTTACCCTAACCCTAATCCTAACCCCAAACTCTTACCCTAACCTAACCCTAACCCTAACTCTAACCCTAACCTAACCTAACCTAACCTAACCCTAACTCTTACCCTAACCCTAATCCTAACCCTAAACCCTTCCCTAACCTAACCCTAACCCTAACCCTAACCTAACCTAACCCTTACCCTAACCCTAACCCACTACAGACTGGAGGTCATTTTCTACAGATTTAGCCATTGTCTTTGATATGTGTGCGCTCATTTTCCGCACTTGTCGAGAATAGAGTATAATTTCATCAGCTAATATACTCACTTGGCCTTTTGGCTAAGATCAAAGTGTAGTATCTGTTCCAAATGATACTGCACCTCATACTGGTGTTGTCTTGTCCTTCGGGTCTTGATTTACGCCGGTCAATGGGTCTGTCCTGTGCAGTTCTGGGAGGTCCACTTTTCCAGGCTTTGCCTCCCCTCTTTGGGGAGGAGTAAGTTTATTGCTTACTGCCTGAGGCGCCTCTACCGGGGAATGCTGACGGGGCTGCCCAGGCAATTTTTAAACCCCACTTTCCCGACCCGACCTTGGGTCACATCTTACTTGTGGGAGTAAGATAAAAACTGGCCTTGTGCCTAACTCCTGGAGAGGAGTAAATCAATACTCATCTCGAACACAATTGCACCAGGGAGGTTGTTTATGAAAATCAGGAATAATAAATGTCCATTGATAAGCCCTGATGCACGCTCATATTAATGACATATTATTTAGATGTATTAAATCCATGGAGGACAATCTGCATATTACGTTTGGCTTTAAAAGATGTGATTGTATTAAACATTCGTCCAGTAATACCGTGCAAATTAATTTTCACGAGAATACCCTCATGCCAGTCCTTGACAATGGCTTTGGATATCTCAAGTGTAGCCGCCGCCCTAACTTCACCTGCATTATTCAGTATATGGTATATGCGTTCAGAGATGACCTTTCGGATATTCGCAGTAAAACGGGATGTCTAAATCGATACTGTTGTTCAGAAAGTAGTTTAGCATTCACGAGGTAGTGAACTATCCCTAGATTGATGAACGATTCAAAGATCTATGCGAAGAGTAGGTGAAGAGTGATGGAGCGATAATTTCGCCGGTCAATTCTTTTATCAGACTTCTTGAACACTGGTACCACAGAAGCAATTTTCCAGCTATCAGGAAGGCAAGATCCAGGAAAGGAATTTGTTGTAGTGTTTGGAGAGGACAGGGGTCGACTCAGCTGAGTATGTTTATTTCTATAGCAGGGATACATTTTAATCATACAAAATAAAATTCTAAACTATTTCTCAGTTTCGGGATTGAGTTATGTTTGAAGAAACTTTCAATTTTAATTATTCTAATTAGCCGTAATTTACAAATAACCCATCAAGTGAACTATCTTACATTTTAATCATACAAAATACATTCTAAACTATTTCTCAGTTTCGGGATTGAGTTATGTTTGAAGAAACTTTCAATTTTAATTATTCTAATTAGCCGTAATTTACAAATAACCCATCAAGTGAACTATCTTACATTTTAATCATACAAAATACATTCTAAACTATTTCTCAGTTTCGGGATTGAGTTATGTTTGAAGAAACTTTCAATTTTAATTATTCTAATTAGCCGTAATTTACAAATAACCCATCAAGTGAACTCTCTCTTATATTTTAATCATACAAAATACATTCTAAACTATTTCTCAGTTTCGGGATTGAGTTATGTTTGAAGAAACTTTCAATTTTAATTATTCTAATTAGCCGTAATTTACAAATAACCCATCAAGTTAACTCTCTCTTATATTTTAATCATACAAAATACATTCTAAACTATTTCTCAGTTTCGGGATTGAGTTATGTTTGAAGAAACTTTCAATTTTAATTATTCTAATTAGCCGTAATTTACAAATAAGTGGCCTCTCTCTTACTTAACTTCTGTCTATCACTTTCATCCGCTTTCGATCTATTTCGTGTATATTCCGCTCGTCTAGTAATCTCTCTCTTAAAGTGCTGTCTTACCGCTCACCAACCGAATTAATTTGACCCTTTATAAGCGTTGACCTACAGCGGTAATGCCTGTAAACGTAATATATATCGGGGGCAAATAGAATGTATTGTCTACGGCTGTTATCTACAAAATATACGCCTGAAAGTAAATGTACGAAGCAATCGTATATGAAACATATATTTACAGCTTAAATCCGATAATAAGAATTTGAAACATGAATTATTTTATCCAAAGCGACTCAATTCGAAATTAAATGAACCGAAAAGTGTTGATATGCTGTACAACAAACTAAAATAGTCGATATGCTGTAAAACGGAATTCGTAAAATAGTCGATATGCTGTAAAACTGAAGTCGTAAAATAGTCGATATGCTGTAAAACTAAAGTCGTAAAATAGTCGATATGCTGTAAAACTGAAGTCGTAAAATAGTCGATATGCTGTAACACGGAAGTCGTAAAATAGTCGATATGCTGTAAAACGGAAGTCGTAAAATAGTTGATATGCTGTAAAACTAAAGTCGTAAAATAGTCGATATGCTGTAACACGGAAGTCGTAAAATAGTCGATATGCTTTGAAACGGAAGTCGTAAAATAGTCGATATGCTGTAAAACGGAAATCATAAAATAGTCGATATGTTGTAAAACTGAAGTCGTAAAATAGTCGATATGCTGTAAAACGGAAGTCGTAAAATTGTTGATATGCTGTGAAACGGAAGTCGTAAAATAGTCGATATGCTGTAAAACGGAAATCATAAAATAGTCGATATGTTGTAAAACTGAAGTCGTAAAATAGTCGATATGCTGTAAAAGGGAAGTCGTAAAATAGTCGATATGCTGTAAAACTTAAGTCATAAAATAGTCGATATGCTGTAAAACTTAAGTCGTAAAATAGTTGATATGCTGTAAAACTGAAGTCGTAAAATAGTCGATATGCTGTAAAACTGAAGTCGTAAAATAGTCGATATGCTGTAAAACAGAAGTCTGAAAATAGTCGATATGCTGTAAAACTAAAGTCGTAAAATAGTCGATATGCTGTAAAACAGAAGTCGTAAAATAGTCGATATGTTGTAAACCTAAAGTCGTAAAATAGTCGATATGCTGTAAAACAGAAGTCGTAAAATAGTCGATATACTGTAACACGGAAGTCGTAAAATAGTCGATATACTGTGAAAACATGAACCCCTTCATTAAATAAACGCTGTAATAAAGAAGAACTGTTTTGTTCTTGATCACATTTACTCCCTTTTCCAAACATATTTCACATTCTTTTTAAAAAATTCAAAGATCTTTGTTATTGCCGACGATGTTTGGCTGTTTGACTGGTAACAAATGGATAAAACAAATCAGCCATCTGTTAATCATCACAGAAAAGCTTTGCGCATGGTCAGAAATGAAACTTCCGGTGCAGTGGATCCGGGTGAGCAGACAAACCGGTTTCAGTCATCAGGAAATTTCGAAATGCTTCTCTTAATTCAAGAGTTCGTCTTCAGCATTCTGCAAAACGCATTTACATTTTTTACATGGTTTCTCTTAGCTTTTAATTGGTTGAAATTGTATTTTATATGCAATATTTCTTTGTATTTCGTCGAGTTATCTTAAGAGTGAACTTAACACAGATCGCACATGGTAGCTAATTAGCTATTCCAACTTATTTGTATTTTTTACTTAATTTAAAATAATAATAATAATAATAGTAATAATATGAAACAATGGACAGAAATAGCAAGAAACACCATCAGCTCCCCCCCCCAAGAAATGTTACAGGCCTAGGCTGACACCATACAAAATATTTGCATAGGGTCAAGGAGGATGAGAAGACCGAAGAAGGACAGCACAAACCAGACTTCCACTGGAAGTACAGAGACTGCTGGGACCTTGCGTAACCTTATTGCCACCCAAATCCCAGAGAAGATCAATGGTCCTTACCAGCGATAAATCAATGGTAAACGGCTGTTGTGATACTGCAAGTTTATTTGCGGTGGCTATCGAAAAGAGGTGGAGAATACTGGAAATCTAGGGGAGACTTGTTGTCACTCAGACTCCATGGAATACCACCGGTTGTCGGTGAGCAATCACTGATGACCTGTTTGAGAACTCCTAGTGAGTACATAATAATAATAATAATAATAATAATAATAATAATAATAATAATAATTATAATAATAATAATAATAATAATAACAATAATAATAATGATAATAATAATAATGATGATGATGATGATGATGATGATGATGATGATGATGATGATGATGATGATGATGATGATAACTAGAAACAATCCGGAAAAAATGAATACAGACTGAGAGAAATTGGAATAAAAGGGAATAGCGAAACTATACAACAGACGGTAATACTGAAAACCGCTGAAATCTTAAAGAAAATCCTTAAGTGCAAAAACCAACCCCGATTACCTAGGAACGCTTACTAGCCACCTGTAATTTGCAATAGAAATAAAACAAAACATTTTATAAAACACTTCTACATGAACCCAAAGGAACTGAAACGGCATGAAATCTCATAAATTGGCTCCCGACACCAAAAAACACAAAACACAAAACACAATATAATGGCACCAGCCTCGGCTGAAACCACACAAAATGGTCATGAAGGGCCAAGGAGGATAGAAAGACCAAAGAGGGAATGCACTAACCAGACTTCAACTAGAAGTGTGCAAAAGGGGAAGCTTATTACCACCCAAATGCCAGAGGAGACCAATGGTCGTTACCAGCGAGAAATCAATGGTATGCGGATGTTGCGATAACGTGAAATCATTTGCATATGTTATCGAAATAAGAAGGGAGTACTAGATATCTGAGGACATCTGTTGTCACTCCGATTATAGGGTAGACCAACAGCGAGCAATCATTGATGATGCCATGTGTGAGAACTCCTAGTGAGTTGATAATGATAATCTGAGATCCCTACACCCAAAACACACATGCATACGTAGTGCAACAGCCTCGGCTGGTACCACACAAAATTGTCGTGAACAAAGATTATAAAAGGATCGAGGACATAGTGCATCAATAAGACCCCCATTACAGGGAGAGGAGAGTACTGGAACATTGGGGGGAGGACTCATTGTTACTCAAATTCCAGAGTAGGCGAACGGTCGGTTCCAGCAAGCAATTAATGGTACATGGGTGTTGACATAACGCAAAATAATTTTCAACGGTAATCGAAAGAGGCAAAGAGTGCTGAAAATCTGGGGAGACATGTTGTCACTCAGATTCCAGCGAACACCGGTTGTTATTACTAGTGAGTAATCACTGATAATGGCGCGTTTTAGAAAAAAAACTAGTGAGAAACTAGTAAATATTAAGAAAAATCCTTGTGTGTGGAAGCCAATCCACATATCAAGGTAACGCTGACCATGTAAAAAATGAATCAAACTATAGGAAGATTACATGAATCTAAGACAACTGCGATGGCCGTGGTTAATTTGTGCGTGCGTTGTTTATCACCGGCGAAGTAAACGAGACGGCCCCTCTGAAAAGATCGGCCGGCTTTAATTTTTTTATCATGGGAAATGGATATTTATGTTAATCTGGATAGTTTATCTGGAAAATGGTTATTTGGTCCCCCGATTTATAAAATCGGGGGACTTATGTTTTGAGGCATGTCCGTCCGTCCGGATTTTTCTCCGCAACCATCCATTGAGTTTCTCTGAAATTTTGCATGAAGTTGTAACTTTGGTCAGGTTAGAAAGTGACATTCTCCGATTAATAAAAAAAAAATTGGTTAGCCCCCCAGGGGGTCAAAAGGCCCCAAAATGGCAAAAAAATTACAATTTTTGCCCCATAACTTTTCATCCATCCATTCGAGTTCTCTGAAACTTGGCCAAAATGTGCAGGCAATTGTTCCTAATAGAAAATAAGTATCGCTGACCTTGGAAAAATCTGGTTCGCGCCCCCAGGGGGTCAAAAGGCCCCAAAATGGCAAAAATGACCCTTTTCTCCCATAACGTTCGATCCATCCATTCAAATTGTAGAATGTAGAGGCAATTGTTCTGGATATAAAATGAGCATCCTTGACCTCAGAAAAATTCTGCCCCAAATTGCCCAAATGTATTGCATTTTACACTCGCCACATCGAGTCACATACAGAGGGGGACCACGCGCACGTGCGACTTGTTTATTTTAAACTAGGTGGTTGATTTAGAAATTGGATACTTATTATGAAATATAAAACATAAATAAAAAAAAAAAGGAATAAAGAATAAAAAAAATTAAAAAATAACAATAAAACGCGATGAACTAGAATTTGGGTATCTTATGTTAATCTATGTAGGTAATCCGGAATTAGAGTAGTTTGTGTTAATCTACGCCATTATTTGGGAATGATTATCTTATATATTAAGGGGGGGGGTGTAAATATAAACTCTGACTGCTGGTTAAGGGTGATTTATATCGAGTGAATAAATAGAGGGGTACGTTTTATTTTGGATGGAGAATTGTATATGGTGGTCTGTTTGTATAGTGATTGGTGGTATCTTGATGTGTCGGGTTGGTTCCAGTTTAATTTATACTTGAGATGTTTTCCCTTAATTTTCATGTAAGGTTTTTTATCATGGGTCTATAAACTTGTAATGTTTGTTTTTATTCTGCACTTTTATTTATTATTTTATCATTGTATGATTAAATATATATTTATGTATATATATATATATAAATTATTATTTAATGTATACACATAATATTATAAGGAGACATTATATATTATATGTAGATTTTCAGTATTTATTTCAACAGTGCTCAATACGTAGGTAGATCTCGGTAGTAAGTTATGAAAATATATGTATGGCAGTTTAGCAATGCAGATGCGTCTGCGTTTCATCCCGTGCTAAGTGTCTGGACGATTCCCTAAGATGATGAAACGCGGACGCCTCTGTGTAGCTTAATTGAGATTAATATATTTTCATAACTCACTGTATATTAATTTATATATGTGTATTGGTTCCATTTTTTCATAATTTGTTTATTATTTTATATATATATTTATGTAGTTTATATATATATATATATATATATAATTATTTTATACGTATATTTTTGCTGTATATGTTTGTTTTGGAGATGTACGGGAGTGGATTGTAAAGTTTATAAGGGTTGGTTATATATATATATATATATATATATATATATATATATATATATATATATATATATATATATATATATATATATATTGATACAAGTCTGGTTGAAGACTACGACACTTTTAATTTCTTTGTTCGTGGAAGCGCTGCTTGGTATTTGGTATACAGAGAGAGAAAGTACTGCTCTATTATCTGGTTGTACATGCGATTTACAAGAAAGGGGCTAGCAACATCCTTTGTGTGTGAAAGATACATATATATTAACTTCGTCAGTTAAATTATTTAAAATTACTGAAAGACGGTCTTCTGCATCTCAGTACAGAGTAAGCTGTTTGAATCAGTAATAACTCAAGAAGTTGTCAATTACCTCAGCAAAACAGCCTACTAAGTGACAAGCAATATGGATTTCGTCCTGTAAGATCGATATCTGATGTGCTGACTGTAATATCACACATGATCAGGGAATCTGATGACGAGTGCTTTGTTTCTAGATCAAAAGGTCTTTATAAAGGTTTGCATAAAGGTCTAATCACAAGCTTTCTAGCTATGGAATATTTGGAAATGTTTTCGTAAGGTATCAAATCCTTTCTGTCTGTTTATAAAAATAATAGTTGATGGGAGAAGTCTGAAGCAATGCTGGCGTGCTTTAATTGTCTACTCTGGTCTCAACCCTCTTCCTGATCTTCATCAATGATCTCCGAAATCAAATTCTAAGATCATTCGCCAACATTTATGCAGATGGCACAAACATATATGGCAACACTTCGAGTGGCATTGATGATCAAGTTCTTTCTTATTCTTTCTCTTCCGACCTGGAACAAGTAGTGCAATGGGGGAAATGGTGGCTGGTTATTTTAATACGTCTAAAACCAAGCATCTCTCCTTTCACCACCAACGCTCGGATCCTCACTTTGCCTCAATTGAGATGAATCGTTCTCTTCTTTAGGAAGCACTCTGCTTTGATGAGCTCCTGGGACTGACCGTAACTTTAGACTTTATGTAGAAGACTTACATTAAATTCGTTGCTAAAATCGCTGGGAAAATGGTTGGATCATTCTACCGCTCCAAAAAGGATCTCACCCCTGACACAATCCTCTACATGTATAAGAGTCAAATACGTCCTAAGATGGAGTAAGGTTGCCACATCTGGGGAGGTGCCACTCAGATAACTCTTTGCTTCGAAATCTAGTTGGCAATGTCTTCATCTCTTTCCTACATCCTCTTTCTCACAGAAGAGGTGTTGCTAGTCTTTCTGGGCTGTGTCGTTATTTCCATGGCAGGTGCACGACTGAGCTTCTGTAAAAATTCACAACAAGAACTCATCTAGCTACAACCACTGTCATTAATTTCCCTTTCTTCCTCTGTGTACCTAAAAATAAACGGAACTTCCACGAACAAAGTTTATTTCCTAGAACTGCCCGTCTGTGGAACACAGTACCACAAGGCTGCTTCTCGGCTGACTACAACATGGTCGTTTTCAAGTTTAATGCCCAATTTTTGGTGAGCCGCCATCTTTAATGATCAATTTCTGACCAGTTACAACCATCGTTACAACCATCGTTACAAATCCTCTTGATGTTTCATGATATACCTGACGAACTCAAGAACCCTTATTCTCGCGTAGCCTTTGGGCCTTGACAAGCAGTAAGTAAAATTTAAAGAAAAAAACATACAAAATAGTCTTTATTGACCTGCCTCCTCACGAGGGCAGAATTAGACATATATGTCAGTTTTAATGCGCTAAAATACAACTCCCCAAAAAGGTCACTCTATATTGGAACACTCTTAAATAATAGCCTCAATCTAGAAGGATTTCTCTTTCACTGACCGAGGTCAGAACAGATGAAGTGTTGTATCAGAACAGATACTACGCTTTGCTTTTAGCAAAAAAAGGGGGCGACAGGCCGTCAAACAAAACCTGAAGAATATTCTGAATGTCAGAAAAAAAGAAAAAGCAAATCAAATCTTGATTAAATAAACGCTGCATTAAAGAAGAAAAAAATGGCTATTTTGTTGGGTAGTTCTAACGCAAGTCTTTCCTCATGTTTCGGTTTTGCTGCTTCTTTTTTTTTTAAATTAAGGACCCCTTTCTTTTTTGCCGACGCTGTTTTTAAGGTTTGACAAATGGATAAAACAAACAAGCCATCTGTAAGTCATCGCAGAACGTCTTTGCACGTGGTCAGAAATCAAACTTCCGGTAAAAAAGGGGTTGAACGATCTTACAACCGGTTTCATTCATCAAGCATCCTACACTTCTTCTCCTACAGGAGATTTTCTTTTTAATTTTCTGCAACAACAACAATAAAAGAGGTTCGAAAATTCTTACATGTTTTTTTTCCAAATTTTTCATTATTAAAACTTATATTTGATATTCGGTATTTCTTTAAATGTCTTAGAGTTATCTCAAAAGTGAACGGATAGTAGATAGGAGTTTCTCGGTAATTATATTATTGACTTCTTTGTCAGAAGGTTAGATAAAAGGTCCAGTGTGGGTTTAAAAAGCCAGCGTTGTAGGATAAGCGCACTATGGCATACGAAAATGCCTGAGCACACCCGTCGGCATTTCCCGGTATCTGCGCCTCAGAGAGAAGGTAAAGCCTGGGAGGGTGGACATCCTAGGACTGACCAGAACTATACCTCAGCCCGACAGTTACAAATAACTTGTTGGACTGATTTGTATCATAATTTTATCGTTAACATAGGTAATTTCTACTAAGAACCTATTCCAATATATTTCTTTTTCTAATAATAATAATAATAATAATAATAATAATAATAATAATAATAATAATAATAATGATTATAATTATAATGCAACAAATTTCCTAACCCCCCTCCCCCCAAAAAACAAGTGATGGAACCAGCCTCCGCTGATACCACACAAAATAGTCGTGAAGGGTCAAGGACGTTGGAAAAATCAATAAGGCAGAGAACCAACCAGACCTCCACTGACAAAGTACGGAAAGGACTGGGACCTTGGGGGGGGGGCTTATCCAAATCCCAGAAAGGTCGTTGCCAGCGAGAAATCAATGGTAAGCGCCTGTTGTTAAAACGCAAACTAATTTGCAATAGTTATCGAAAGAGGTGGAGAGTACTGGAAATCTGGGGAAACTTGCTGTCACTCAGACTCCAGAAAACACCACCGGTGATTATCAGTGAGCAATCACTGATTCATTCATTCATTCATTTTGTGTGAATCAGATGACTCTAATGTTGGCATTGGTTTCCCCGATATCTTTTTAGTTAGAATTCTTTCTAGAAAGACATCAGGTACTCACGGGAAGGACCACGTGAAGGTTGCCAATATCCATAAATAAAAGTGGTATTGTGGAACCGACGGGTTTCGAACTTGGAACACTGAGGTCGTCAGTCCGTGTCGTACTGATGATTACCTGTGAGAACTCCTAGTGAGTATAAAAAATAAAAAATAAAAAATAAATAAATAATAATAATAATAATAATAATAATGATAATGATAATGATAATAATAATAATAATAATAATAATAATAATAATAATAATAATAATAATAATAATAATAATGATAATGATAAATAAATAAATAAATAAATAAATAAATAAATAAATTAATTGATTAATTTAAAAGAAAAAAAAAGTTGAATGGTGCCGGCCTAGGCTGACACCAGGCAAAATATTTGTAGAGGGTCGAGGAGGATGAGAAGACCAAGTAGTGACAGCACAAACCAGACCTCCACTGGAAAAGTGTGGAGAATGCTGGGACCGTGGGGAGGCTTATTGCCACCCAAATCCTAGAGAAGACCAAGGCTTCTTACAAGCGATAAATCAATGGTAAGAGGCTGTTGCGATACCGCATCGTTATCGAAAAGAGGTGAAGAATACTGGAAATCTGGGGAGGCTTGTTGTCACTCAAACTCCAGGAAATACCACTGGTTGTTGTCAGTGAGCAATCACTGACGATGATCTGTGTGAAAACTCCTATTGAGTACAAATAATAATAATAAAAATACTTAGCTCTGATGCAGTGAAGTCATTTTAATTTTTAATTTCTTTGCACATTTATAAAACTTATATAAAAAAAGAAAGAAATTGTTCGTTGTAAGGGAGACAACTCTTAATATATTATTGTGAAGGTGTGATATTGATCTACCCTATTTCGGGTATCGATGGATTCTTCCAGACACTATTAATGGAGTTACGACTAAATGTCGTGGCAGTTCATTGGTGGCAGTCATAGTCACAGTATCGGACACATACTTTCTGTAACATACTATTCTGTACTTCTGTAAATACACTCTTGTAAATATACCACCGTGTTGTCTTAATTATTATCAACCCTTCAAAGTCACAACAAGTCTTCAATAAAAAATATGTGTAATTCCCCTTGCTGAATTTTATTTCTCAATGATTAGCTCAACATCTTTCATATTATCAGATTTTTTTAGGCCGGATTAAGTAATTGTTTAAAAATAAATTTCAGCGAAGTACGTTATTAGATTGCCAATAACATAGTACAACAATAACAATTGCAATTACCATCGTACATAAGATTTGTCCAGTCATGAAAAAATATATATAAAACATATTTACATTTTTTAATTAGTAAAACTTATATTTGATATTCGTTTGTAATTGTTAGAGTTATCTCAAGGGTAAATTGAGAGTAAATGGGAGTTTCCCAGTGATCATTTACAATTTCACCTAAGAACTGTGCATATTTAATGTGACTTCTGCTCAAAAAATACTTATCCTTGATCAAGTCTCATAACTGAAACGAAACAGCGAATCAATAGAGGCGTGTTTCTGTCTCTATTTGAAATGTTCTGTTTAGTTTGTGCTTTGCCTATTATCTTGTTCATATATATATATATATATATATATATATATATATATATATATATATATATATATATATATAAAGTTGTTGTTAAATTATACAAATCTGAGCAGTATGGTTCCGAAATGCCTGATGAATTAATGCTTATTTTAAGCGTTAATGAAACAGAATATATTTTGTAGCAAATGGAATAAACCATCAACTAAATTATATATATATATATATATATATATATATATATATATATATATATATATATATATATATATATAACTGTTTTCTTGTCTTTTAAAAGAAGGGGGGTCTGATCAACTCTGCTGGGAAGCCATGAGATAAAACACTGTCTTGTTTTTAGATTCCCGAAACAGTTTTTCATGGTAAACAACTGATGATCCCTTAAATAATGTTAAGACTAGCGTAAATTCTTGGAAGCAAACTAAGATAGTGACTGCAAAAAGTAAATTGACTTACAAGAAAAGTGATTTCCAACGAACGACTTGGGACTAAAATGTTTTGTTTTGTTTTAGTTTTTTTCATATAGTTTTAATGGTTGAAAAATTTCCGAGACTATATATATATATATATATATATATATATATATATATATATATATATATACCTACACATTCTGTCAAATATTGTTCCTTAAAAAAAAACTGTTATATATCTATATATAAGTAACCCGGTGGTTGAGCATGAGTTTGAACAAGGAAAAAGTTTGCAAAGCCAAATGAATATAAAAATAAAAAGATAAAATTCAATATTAATCTCTTTCTGCTATCTATCTTAGTATGGTTTGTGGCGCGGCTTGAGTAGGTGTTGTACATACCAGTCCTAAGCAATCACTCCGGCAGTAGCCTTAGGATGGCCACTATAGATCTTGCCCATAATCACAATACGTATCAGTGCCAATATGCGTTTCTTTTTTAAAAATGTATAAACTGATGTACAACGTACAAAGGTTGACCCAGCGGGTCACGGTCGTTTCGTGATTTTCTAAAATTAAGAGTCTTTTCATTTTTTGTTTGTTTTTGCCGGCGCTGTTTGAATATCTCACAGATGTATTAAACAAATAAGCCATCTGGATGTCATCGCAGAGGAGTTCTGCACATGCCCAGAAGCCCAACTTCCGGTGGAGAAGGTCGGATGAATTGGCGACCAGTTTCATTCATGAGTAAACTTACAATTCCTATCCTACATCAGGATTGTTTCTTTAGTATTCTTACATGACTTTTCCAGAGTTTTACGTGGTTGAAGTTGCATTTTTGTAACGAGGTTTCACCCGTTACCATTTTCTTAAAGCGGGGGAGGAGGACACAGGGATGAGGACACGAAACGAGTTCTCCACACCTCAATGATAATAATTAAGATTAGTAATGTCAGCTAACTTCCTATTCAAACGTATGTGGATTTCTTATTAAATGTATTACTAATGGAGATTTGGTATCTGTCTGTCTGTCTGTCTGTCTGTCTGTCTGAAGACGATATTATACAGGGGGGTCGCTGGAAAAGCGGTAAATGTGTCAAACGGTAATGTATTTTTACAAAGTACAGGGTGGTGCAAAAGACGCGCATTGGTTTTTTTAGGTGCTTTTCTGATAAATAATACATTTACTTGGTAATTTTGTTGCAGTAGTTTTAAAAAATAATATCCTTTAAATGACCACCATTTTCGGCCTCACCAAGACGGGCTCTAGTTAGGGAATTTTCCATTACACTCCTTAGAATAACTGGCTATAGTTCTTGGATTTCATGTCGATATCGTTTTAAGCTCTTGAATCGTTGTAGGCTTGTTCACATATACCCTTTCCTTAAGATAATCCCAAAGGAAAAAGTCAGGGGCTGTTAAATCTGGTGAACGTGAAGGCCAACTAAATCAGAAAATCTGCTAATTAAGCGCTCGCCAAACAATCACACAAAAGTCACGCATTAGTTTGAATCAGTTGTTACCGATTGAAACTAATGCGTGACTTTTGCGCCACCCTGTATAACGTTAAAAAAGGTTTTCAAAGACTAATATTATAATACACTCACAGATGCTCAAAATGTTGTCCATGCATTTCATAGAAATCCAAGTTGGCGTGTCGTATTGAAGAGTAACCTGTGGGATACTATTGCAAGCTGTTACCAAGCACGTTTTGAAATCATCAATAGAGTCTTCTATGTTGCGTCGACATTTCTGAGTTTCTGCTAATAATAAGCTCCCTACAATTAATCCATGACATTTAAGTCTGGGTTTTCCCCTCCTTTGCTTTTGACAAAGATCAGAGTGCAGTATCTGTTCCGATGGATGCTACACTCCGTAGACCGTTACTGTTTTGGCCTTCGAGCATTGATTCCGCATGTCTGAGGTATTGTCCTGTGCAGTTCTAGGAAGCCACCCTCCCAGGCTTTGCCTCTCACCCTTTGAGAATGGGTTAGTTTACAGACGGGGCTGCCCAGGCATTTTTTGTAGGCCAGAGTGCTCTTTCTCTAAGGCGCTGATTTTTCAATCCAACATCTTACTGCTGTGGGGGGGGGGTAGATAAATACCAAGTCTGCACTTTTTTTAGGCCAATCACTTCCGCTCAAATTTCCTGCTTTTCTAACGTCCACTCCGTACTATCACTTCTATCAATATTAGAGATACTATCACTTCTATGTTAATAATGGAGATTTGGTATCTCTCTGTCTGAAGACGAAACTATAATTTTTATATCTTTCAATGCTCACTAAATGGAGTCGTACTGTATATGTTCGGTTGTCATGAAGTGATCCCCTATTACACTTTTCCCAGGCGGGGTAATTCATGTAAGGAGATCTCCATGCCTCAGTAATAATTATAAGTATACATTTAATAATCCATGTATAAATTATTATTATCATTTCTGATGACTTAAAGAAAAAAATCACGTATCGTTGACTTTTTATTTAGAGTGGAGGGTTTCTTTTTGAATTCATTTCAGACAGTGAGGGTTGTCTGAATTGTCTGTCTGTTGTCATAAGACCGTCCTCCGAGGAATAACCTCCTCCGTGTTTAAGGGTGTGTGTGTGGAAATTCCCCCATGCATTACATAATCCTTTATATTTAATACTTAGAAAACTGTTCCAATTACTAAATAGTTAAAATTAAGAACTGAAGGGACGAAATAGACATTTTCGTTCGGCGTTCAATTGTACTATAGGGATTATTTGAATATCTCGCTTATTTCGTTTGATTTTCGCACACATTTCGGATGAAATTTATTAATTAGTTTTAAATTGTATTTTTTATCCCGAAATAAAATTCTAATTTATTTTGAAAGACTTGAAAATCCAACGCTGGCGGCCATGTTGTGATTTCACAATATATTCTTTCGCGCTTGACATTTATAAAAAAAAGAAATACGTTTGATTTAATTTTATTTATAAAAAAATGTTGTGTCTGCGTTTATTTTCACATCTATAAAAAGGAAATAAGTTTACTTTATTTTATTTATAAAAAAATATTGTGGGGTCTGCATTCGCGCTTGACATACGTGAATAAGGTACTTTACCTTTATTTTAGTTATAACAATAATATTTATTTTAGCAAAAATATGCGACCGAAGGGAGCATCTTTTTGCTAGTAATGGAAACCAGCTTTAGGGAAAGAAACGTTGATTAACTCACATTTAATATAATAGATATATCCCGTATCTAAAAATAATAATTATTAATACACTTTTTAATAGTTGCTTATTTAATATTTTCTGAATACAGTTTCGAACCACTCCCCTGTGTTGTACGTTCTGTTTACGCGCCTTCGTTGAAAAAAATTCACACGCTTTAAGGAACACTGCGGTGTCTTTTCATCTTAAACGAACGGCACGGATGAGTAAGGAAATGAATGAAGACAGATGCATTAATTAACCGGAGAACCGTTTCATCTGTCCCTTCAAAATACAAAATATTGTCGCTTTTCTTTATTTGGTTTGGAGTCGAGCCCAGGAAATAAATTCATTTTGATTAACGCTGGCTGCAAATTTAATTAAGGTTCTTAAGTCCCGTTAGATCCACGATGCTAATTGTCTCTTTTATTTATTTACTTATTTTCGCTTTTTGTTTATTTATTTGACTTTATTTATTTTCTTAAAAAAGAAAAGGGGTCCGTTGCGATTAAGGGTGTTGCTTTTGTTATTATGCTTAAATAAATTTGAGGGAAACAACTTAAGTCAATTATAATCGCTCGCACGAGTGTCAAATCTAGTCAGGGGAGTCAAGTTAATAGTTAACATCCCCGAACCTATTAACTTGACTCCCCACGGGGATAGAGTTAGACACGAGATCGGTTTTATTATGGGGAAAATTCAACTTCCCCGAAAAGGCGCACTCTAGATTGGGACAAAATAAATAAAATTCATTAGTCTAGAACAGGAGCGGGCAACCTTATCAGAGTGAGGGTCAGATGAGACTTTTGGAAGGAGATCGCGGGCCGGAGTGAAAAACGAAATCTCAGAATTACTATATTTTGTTTACTTTAATAAATTGTACAAAAATTGCATTGAACACTCTACAAATCTTATATTTTTTCTCAGGAGACTTCTGTATGTAATGTTATAAAAATCGCCGAAGAAGATCCATTTTGGAATAATAAAAAATAATGACGGAGTCAGTAGCAAGTTGATCCAGCATTCGTTTTGACACACCTCACATAAGTTCTCTGTTTCCTCTTTGCCTCTCTCTTTCTCTTTTTTCTATTTTTTTATCTCAGGCCAAGGATTTGAAATTAATAGTTAAAGAAAAATGAAATATGCATGCATCATCGCTCGCTGATATTTATACATTTTCATCCCACTGTAAATCTTAATCGAAACCTACTTTTACGTCTATGTGAGAAAATGTTATGAGTTTTACTGGGAGGTCCGCGGGCCGGATTGCATTAATACAGCATAGCAGGGTAGCGGGCCGGACGCTAAGCCTTCGCGGCCCAGATGTGTCCCGCGGGCCGGAGGTTGCCCGCCCCTGGTCTAGAACGATTTATCCTTCATTGATCGAGAACAGAAAATATGAAGTGTAGTATCAGAACAGATACTACTCTTTGCTCTTAACCGGAAGGCGTCGTTGCCATGTTAACTTTTTGCAGCCTCTAAACTCTCGTTTCCCATATTTTGACGTTTGGTCATCCCGTTCCATTATCGATGTTTCCGACAAAGAAGAAAGAATTGCTGCTTTGACTGTCTCGGCAAAATCAAATGTAGATTTGTCAGATGCAATGCTATAACGGTCTAACTTCGAGAATCCGACTGACTTCTTTATATAAAGTTTGGTATGTGAATATGTTTAGATATTTTTATGTACAGGATTCACTTCTGAACTAATTAACCGATCATTAGGAATTTTGGAACACAGCTGCTAGGCGGAACGGTGTGTAATGTGGGGTATATTTAGTTTAATTTAGTTTTATGCAAAGGAGAAAAAAAGGTGTAGAAAACTTTCGTGAAAATTTAGACACGTACGGTTTTATTGAAAATGAAACAATAGGTATTAGGCATTAATTATTAAATATTCCCCAAATTTCAGGGGATGTTAGGGGGCATAATATGGACCCAATCTTATATTGTAAAATTGTAAGATCTCAGATTTGCATTTAATTTGACCCATACTCATTAAACATAAATTAAGAACTAATTAATAAATGTCAACTTATTCTAAAACTTAAATTCAATTTTAGACATTTTCTAGAATAAAAATCATATAATGGATTTTGGTCAAAATTGGAATAAGGATTCTAGGTATGAGGTTTAGTATCTTTATTTCTTGATTTTAATCTTCGTCATTGGACATAAACATGGTACAAAACTGTTCTGTTTAAGGAATTCAATTTACACGCTTGATGTTGGGTGGGCCAAAATAAGGGCCCTATCTTTAAGTTTGAATAACTTGAATTTGAATAACTTCCACAAAATAAAAGTTAAACTCACCAAACTTTATGTGTGTGTAGACTGACCCTTCCGAGATTTTTTGAAATAAACAAAACAAATTTTAGCCGAAAAACACTTCTTAAAACTTACAAAAACTAAAGTATTGTTTTTTACACTGTTTTGAGTTTTTTAAGCAAAAATAATGTTTTCTAAATGAGGGTACGTTCCTTAGGGCTAATACGGCTCATGCTTGCTTCGGAAGGGGTCCTTTACTTATTCTAAAAAAAAAAATCAATAAATAAAAAAGTTATAAATTTTTAAAAATAGGACCCTTATTTTTGCCCACCCTATATTAGACATTGAAGTGAACTGGTGTATGCGATCATAGTTCTGTTGGGGCTACAGCATCACTTTCAGGATTACCCGTTGCGAAATGTATCGATCAATATATCCTCCCTCCAGCTATGAATTAAATAGTAGGGTAGACTAGACTCTTAGTTCTAGCCTTGGATAAGGAAAACTCAGAAATAACACCAGTCTTTCTCTGCTCATCCCGGCATAAGTAGAGTTTCAGGCTGTGTACGTATTTAAACATGTCCTCCGTTGTAACTCAAATTGCCACTACATCGTTGAAACATTCACATGTTTTAAGTAACATTGCGAGTTCGATCATTTTAAAAGAAGGGCCTGGATGAAGGAATGGACGAATTACGTCAAGACGCATTAAATACTGGAGACCCTATTTTGTCTTTTACTCACATTCAATGAGCGACGTTTCTGACAAAGGGGGGAAAATTGCTGTATTCTGAATCGGCTCTTGTTTTGAATGAGTGGTACATGGAGATTATCAATCCTTTCATAATATTAATCGTCATTCAACTCACTCCTGGCGCAATCCTCTACCTGTATAAGAGTCAGACACGCCATAAGATGGAGTACCGCTGCCACATATGGGGAGTTGCCGCTCAGAAAAACAAGACAGAGTACAAAATCGACTTCGTAATTGAGTAGGGATGCTCCCCCTTTGTCAGAGTATAGCCGCTGCTAGTCTCTTGGCCTTTTTGCTAAGATCAAAGTGTAGTATCTGTTCCGATGGATACTGCACCCCATAAACTGGTATTGTCTTGGCCTTCGGGGCTTGATTTACGCCTGTCTATGGGTCTGTCCTATGCAGTTCTAGGAGGTCCATCCTCCTAGGCTTTGCCTCCCCTTTTTGGGGAGGAGTAAGTTTATTGCTTACTTCCGGAGGCGCCCCTACCGGGGAATGCCGACGGGGCTGCCAAGGCAATTTTTAAACCCCACTTTCCCGACCCGACCTTGGGTCACATCTTACTTGTGGGAGTAAGATAAAAACTGGCCTCCATCGTTATTTTCACAGAAGGCCTTGAACAGAGCACCGGTCTGTGGTTTCTTTTTGTAAAACATTCGCAACAAGAATTTGTCTCTCGACTCCAAGTCACAAGAAGTTGATTTTCTTCGCCGTGTGAACAGCATCAAACGGAATTTCCATGAACAGAGTTTATTTCCACGAACTTATTATCAGTGGAACACATTACAACGATACTGATTTTGTGGAGACTACAACATGACCCTTTTCAAATCTAATGTCAATAAAAACTTTTCATAAAACTTCATCGCGATTCATCAAATTGTATTAATTCTATTCATTATTTTCAATCCTCTCATAAGATTCATCATCATACAACTGTCCATCTATCTATCTCATTGACCTTTATCCGCGCGTGGTTTTTATCCTTGATAAATAGTGACGCATCTAATGCATCAGTTTCACATCTTGTACGTTTAGAGATTAGGCTGCTATTTTAAACTCAAACGTAACAGACACGGACGCAGTTTCACAGATAAAAGAATTTTATCTGTAGCCATCTTTGTTTGGTAAATTCGATTCCATCATTGTTTGAAGAACAATAAAATTAAATAAAATGTTCATTTCTTGGAAGCTTTATACACTAATTGGAATCATTCTTAGCTTAGCCAAGCAGACAACGAGGCCGAAGCGGTTTACAATTTGGAAGCCGCGAAAAAAATGTAAAAAGACAGACAACACTAAGTATGTGAAGGTTAAGTAAGAGTTAGAGGTTTTTTTTTTTAAATTAGCCCCTAAAAAAATAAATAAAATAAAGTTGAAAAAACTTCCTAAAAAAATAAGACGAGAAGGTTTCTTTCAAATCGTAAACTGCTTCGGCCATTTCCCGGACGTACTAAAGATTCTATTCAGAACTGAGCAAAGTATTCTACTCTGAATAAAAGTACCATTTTAGGTGCTTCTGCATCGGGGTGTAAATATGTAATATTGATGTCTTTAATTTAAAAGAGTAACATGAAAAGGGGAGATAATTCAAACTTTTTTGATGTAGATGAAAGGGGAGATAAATACATAATCATGAATGTCCAACAGTCTTGTTGATACGACGTGCAACATTCTTTTGGCACTGTCTTGAATTAGGCTTTGGGGACCCCCTTCCGTTCAAGACTCGGACGTTTTTCTGATACACCATTGTTTTGTTCATTATTCAACCGGAAGTTAAACAAAAAAAAATGGTTACGGCAAGATGTGTCTTTTTTGGTCGTTGCTCATTTTGGGTGCCTCAAGTTCATTTGATCCAAAATTACAAAAAAATTTGAAAAGTCCCAAATTAAATTTAAAAAAATCTTAAAATCAAATCAATGGTTTCTTTTATTTCAATAAACATATTGATGAGTCACCATTTATAAAGGCCAAAAGCAACTCAAGGATGAGGAGCAACGAGATGGACTAATTGTCACACGGATGAAGAAAGGGAAATTCTTTTTCGATTTGGTCGGAAGGCGAATTGTTGTTTTGAATGCCTTATAAGGAAGAAGCAAAGATTGGAGCACAGTCGAGCATCCGTAGAGGTAATAACAAACGAAATATAGAGTGCCCCCTTTCAAATGCCACTCTGATGCGCCCCTCCCTTGGCACTGCTCTGGTTAAGGCTGTGATGGCCGTCGTCACCTCAAGAATAGTCTGGGATTGTTTTGATTGACATTATGTTTGATATTACTCCACATATTAAAACATGGGGGGTTAAGGTCCGGAGGGTGTGAAGCTCATCCAGAACTACCTCTTCTACTGATGAGACGAACACCAAAGTGTCTCCGAGTATCATTGGAGGTTGATAAAACAAAGACTGTTGGACATTTATCACTCAACTTGGTGGACAAATTAGGCATAGATTGAAGTTTATTTAAATCAAATATACTTTTATGTAGACAGGATTGTGAATATTATTAAGGTTCCATGGTCAGCATTTTGGGGGCAGGTTACCCTCAACGTTGTTTTTTTCTTCGTTTTAGCATTGCACACACAGCCTGATTTCCTTAAGATGGTTTTATGAAAAGCACCGAATATCTATCAATTCCTTAACCATTTGGTTGAAAGTGAAGTGTAGTATCTGTTCTGATACTACACTTCACTTTTTTCTGTCCTTGGTCTATAACGGAGAATTCCTTCTCGACTGAGGCAATTCTATTTTTTCCCCAATCAAGAGTGCCTCTTTCTGGGAGCTGGGGTTCCCACACATTAAAAACATACATTGTGTCTAAATCTGTCATCGCGTGGAGACAAATAAATAGGCATGCTGAATAAAATGACGGGTATCGCTATGTGCGCATCGAACTTGTCTTTTAAGCAAACGGCAGAGGCAGAGAGGAATTGTCCCAAAACTCGTAAAATTTGGAATTTGGTTGGCTCCACCTTTTCTTCTTCTCTGCACTCTTTCTCTTGAAGACGTGGTGTCGCTAATCTCAGTTATTTTTATAAATACAGTTATGGCATTTGTTCTTCAGAATTGACTGATCTATTCCTTGCTTCCTTTGTTCTAGTTCGTTTGACTCGTTGACCTAGTGGTATTCACAAATATTTAGTTGTGATACCTCGATATAAAGCAACTTCCTATTCCAGTAGCTTCTTGCCAATAGCTTCAGGACTGTGAAACTCTCTTCATGCTTTCCTCCTACTTATAGCCTTGTTTTTTGCAAGACTAAGGTCAATAGGCATATCCTGTCTTTGCGATAATCATCTTTCGCCCTTTTTAGCTGCTTACATTAAGTGGCTTCGTGTCTTGTCTGGAGTGATTTCCATAAACACATAGAAGCAAGTGAATGCCGATAACAACTGGAATTGACCGACTACTTTGCTATAACTACTTTGCTATAACTACAATTACGATGAGGATGAAGTAGCGATTACGTCACGCCACTTGCGCATCCTCAGGTTAAAGTAGCAGAACGGATGTCAACATTCAAGTTAGACTCAACCGACACGATACCATTTGTACCATTGCTGTCACGTTTACTTCGCTGTTATTGACACGGACTTTCTAATCGGCATGTCGAGTTCAAACAGAGCAACTGAGAAATAATAAACGACAAATTAGAAAAAAAAAACAAAACCAAAAACAAAGCGTCATTCACCCTTCACGGGTTGAGCCAGCTTCATCCGAATGGGGAAGTTTCTAGGGAATATTAAATTAAAAAGCGGTCCCCAATTGGATGTATACCCCGGTCGGGAGGGATAACAGCGTAAGATTTTTTGCAGTTGTTGCAGAGATGTTTAGATGTGTTTGTTTGTTGGTGTTTAACGAACTTCCAACCATTATAAAATTATCAGAGATCAACGTTTTTTCTCAATTCAGACAATTTTTACAATGTTTATTCTGTGTGACGGTGATTTTAGAGTGTGCAATTGTACTTATCATAACGTGTGAGTGTTTTTGTTTAATTTTTAGATTTTGGTATATTTTTTTGTTGTTGTTTGAAATATTATTTGGGCCATTCTTTTGAAGAGTGTTTCAAATTGTTTGCTTGGTGACAAGATAATTCACATTTTTATGCAAGTTTATTGGTATTTGTTGTTTTTTCAGATGTTAATGTGTTAATATTCGATTTTTTGTTTACATTTTTAATTTAATTTATTAATTTATTTTTTTAAATATATTTATTTAAATATGGAGTTGTCGAAGTCTTCCAACATACAGCGTCTGGTATTCTCAATTGGTAACCCATCTGGTACTGACCAGGCTGAACGTCGCTTAACTTTGGTGATCTGACAAGCACCGACGTGTCAACGTGATTATGCCGTATATAAACGCTCGTATTGGTCGAATAAGTGCACGTGTTAGAAAAGGATGACTTTTAAATAGTTCCGCATTTGGTGTGAGCAGCGGTAACCCCCTGGTCTGTGTTTCCAGGGCAGCCTAGATAAGGAAATAAGAATCAGAAAAATCCTGAGAATTTATGATGCAACGATCCCGGCCGGTATTGATGTTTTTTAGAATTCATTCGTTTTAAGACATGGTGTTAAGCAACTACGAATAAGTATACAACATGCTAGTTCAAACTTGGTCACCAGGTGCAGGACTCGAAAGAGTTTACTGAAACTATAATCACTAGGACACTATATTCAACTATATTCTGGTTTGTTATTGTGATTAGAATAAAACATAACATAAACACATTTATCCCCCTTCACATCCACGAATTAAATAGTACGAAAGACTAAACTCTTAAGCTTTGGTTGTCAATCTGTGAAAGACAAAAAACATTATTTCCTGAAAACCCCATCTGGACTAAAAAAAAAACAACAGTAATCTTTCTTTTATGAAACAGTAATTAGTATTAAAACTGAAGTCGTCTGCAATCTACAAATGGTTCCCATGAAAAGCTAATGCCATGTGTGTGTGTGTGTTATTCTCGAAAGTATACGTGCGAGAATCGGACAATTCTCATATAAAAATCTTGTGAACGTGCCAACCGACATTTTAAGGGAACTAATCAATTCGTTTCCTTAAGTTTTTATTCTTTTCAGATTATCTTTTAAGTGTTATTCGAGTTCTGCTATTCTTCTTTACAATTTCACAAGTAATTAGGAAAATAAGTGGACACTAATACGGAATTAGTTCTTATCAGATGTAAATACGAAACGAAAAGAAACAAAACAAATAAAAAAAAACGAGTTAAATCACAAAAGGAAGCCATCTTGGCCTGGATACCAAGCAATGTTGGTATTAAACGCAATGAAAAGGCGGATGAAGTAGACAACAGCCCCCTAAACAAGGATATAAATGATATCAAAATATCAAAATATGAAAATATCAGATTTCAAACGAAAATTCAAAGAATGCATGGAAATTAAAATGGCAATCAACATGGAACACCTTTCTTCAAAACAAATTGTAGAAACATCAACCCATAGTCAAAACAGAAAACAAAAGCATCATAACCGATCGAGGGAAAGACACCGTATTAACACGCATACGTATCGGCACACGTCTGTTTGGGGGAAAAGATGAATTTCGATGTATCTATTGCAACGACTGACTAACAATAAAACAATTGAAGAGTTCGAACGCAAAACGCGATAAATCCAATTCGTTTAAATTGAGACCGTAAACAATAAAAACGCGAATACATTAAATCTAGACTTAAAATTAAAACTGCTTTTAATTGAAATCAAAAAAGAAATTATTTCGGTATCATATTATGTAACACATAGTTTTGTAACAAATATAAAAATATTATTTGCAAATATAGCTTTTTCACAATTAATAAATTTTCTTAAAGAAATTAATTTGTACAAACATATTTAATAAGAAAAATAATAAGAAGTATTAACAAAATAATAGAATCTGACAAGAAACAAAGATCAATTAACTTGAATAGAAATGTTAATTATCTTGTTACAAAGCAAACAATTTGAAAAACTCTTCAAAAGAATGGCCCAAATAATATCTCAAGCAATCTAACAGAATCAAAAATTATTTTTAAAATGAAATTAAAAAAATCCAATATTAACAAAATAATAGAATCTGACAAGAAACAAAGACCAATTAACTTGAATAGAAATATTAATTATCTTGTTGCCAAGCTAACAATTAAAAAAAAATATTTTCAAAACAAACAACCTTCACAAAGAAGACACTTTTTGTACTTTTCTTCTTTAAGTAGAAAGCAAATTTTAAGGCGTTTGGTAACAGTTATTTGTTGACTATTTGTTTGTTTTTTTACCTCAAAAAAACGAAAAACTCATAAAACCAACTTCGGTATGTCCACATACGCCATCTTGAAAATGAAACGGTAACGCAATCGGATATAGACGAATTATTAAAATGCAATAAAAACACGTTTTAAAAACGCAAATAGGTAAAAAGGTAACATTATTGCCTTTGGTAACAGTTATTTGTTGATTATTTGTTTTGTTTTTTCTATCTTTTTTTCTGTTGTTTATTCCTGACAATTGCCCCGATTTTGCGCTTATTCCTTTCTATTCTTGGGAATTCATTTTTATGCTCACACAAAATTAAAAATTGTAAAAACTGTCTGAATATAAAAAAAACATGTTTTACTTGAGATGAATATAAAATGTTGGAGAGTCGTTAAGCACTTACACACCAACTAAATCTCTTTTTCCTTCACAATAAAGGCGTTCTTATTTAAAATAAATAGACAATCATGTTGTAGCAGTCATGTCAAATCTGAGGTCAATCAGCTACAGATTTTGAAGCTCCAATCCCTGGGCTCCTTCTGTAAAACATTCACAGCAAGAACTCGCCTAGCTACCACCACAGCAAATAATTTTCCTTTCTCTCTGTACCAAAAACCAAACGGAAATTCGATGAACAAAGTTTATTTCATAGAATATTCTATCTGTGGAACAAGATACCGCGAGGCTGCTTCCGAACACATAACATGATTGTCCTCAAATCTAATGTAAACAATTACTTGTAGAGCCGTCCTCTTGGATAACCAATTCCTCTTAAGTAATCTTCTGCCCATTCCATCCATTGTTTCCAATCTTCTCGTGATGGTGTTCATCGTCCAACTGTCAATTCATTCAACCCTTATCCCTGAGTGGCTTGCAGGCCTTGATAATCGGTGACCGAATAGCAAAAAAAAATGTTCTTTCATTGTCAACTCTAGTTATCAAAACACCTGTTACATTTCAGCAAATAAGAATCCTTCCCATCCAATGCAAGGGTTTAAGACTAATCAACACTCTTGTTATGTTCATGGAATGTGCTCGACTGAGCTCCAATTTCTAGCCCCCCCCCCCCATAAAACATTCACAGCAAGAACTCGCCTAGCTAGAACAAAAGCAAAGAACTTTCTTTTCTCTCTCTCTCTTTCTTTCTCTCTCTCTCTCTCTTTGTACCAAAAACCAAACAGAACTTCCATGAACAAAGTTTATTTCCATCGAACATACCATCTGTGGCACAAAATAACACGAGGCTGCTTTCAACTGCAGCATAGTCGTCTTCAGGTCTAATATAAACAAATACTTGTTGAGTCGTCTTCTTTGATAATCAATTCCTCTTAAGTACTCTTCTGTCCATTCCATTCATTGTTTCCAATCCTCTCTTAGTGGTGACCATCGTCCAACTGACAATCCATTCAACCCTTATTCTCGAGTGGCTTTTGGCCTTGATAAGCGGTGACTCATTAGTAAAAAAAATGAAGAAAAAAATGAAGAGAGACACCAATTAAGCAAGATTGATGTCGATTGACTATGGATCAAATTTAATGCAAATCTGAAATATTTGAATTTTCAAATAAAAGATTGTGCTCTTATGGCACTATAGAAAGCCTTTAAAATACTAAGAAGAAACTGAAATTTAGGGAATATTTTGTTAAATTTTATGTCTCATACATATTGTAAAAATTTCACAAATATCTAGGGTGTCTGAATATTCACGAAGGGTTTCCATCCTCTCATTTTCCTTTTAGCATAACACTAAATTAAACTAAATATAGTACGTACCCTTATGCCTGGCAGATGTGTTCCAAAATTCATAACGATCGGTTAATTAGTTTAGGAGTGAATCCTGTACATACAAATACATAAACATATACACATACATCCATATGAATAGAGAGTATCGTAAGTATCGCTTTTCCCGCTCTCTTTGTTTCTCTTTCTTTCTTTCTCACTTTCTTTCTCTCTCCATCTCTTTCTTTCTCTCTATTTCTTTGTTACTTTATGTCTCTCTTTCTCTCTTTATTTCTTTCTTTCTCTTTCTCTTTCTCTTTCTCTTTCTTTCTCTTTCTTTCTTTCTCACTTTCTTTCTCTCTCCATCTCTTTCTTTCTCTCTATTTCTTTGTTACTTCATGTCCCTCTTTCTCTCTCTTTCTTTCCTTCTTTTTCTTTTTCTTTCTCTTTCTTTCTTTCTCACTTTCTTTCTCTCCCCATCTCTTTCTTTCTCTCTATTTCTTTGTTACTTTATGTCTCTCTTTCTCTCTTTATTTCTTTCTTTCTCTTTCTCTTTCTCTCTTTATTTCTTTCTTTCTCTTTCTCTTTCTTTCTCTTTCTTTCTCACTTTCTTTCTCTCCCCATCTCTTTCTTTCTCTCTATTTCTTTGTTACTTTATCTCTCTCTTTCTCTCTTTATTTCTTTCTCTTTCTTTCTCTTTCTTTGTTTCTTTATCTGTCTCTCTATTTCCCTCTCTCTTTCTCCCTCTTTCTCTTTCTTTCCAATTCTCTATTTTTCTTTCTTTCTTTCTCTCTCTTTCGTTTTCTATTTCCCTCTCTCTTTTTCTCTCTTTCGCACTCTTTATTTCTCTCTCTTTCTTTCTTTTTTCTCTTTCTCTCTCTTTCGTTCTTTTTCTCTCTATTTCCCTCTCTTTCCCTCTCTTTCTCTCTCTCTCTCTTAGTATGTCTCTATTTCTCATTTTTTTCTCTCTCCCTCTCTTTCTCCCTCTTTTTCAAATATATACATTCAGAATGTGTATATTTAAGCAATTGTTTTTCAATTTAAAACCTTTTCACTGAAAATTCGTCTTACTTAAAATCATGGATTTCATGTTTTATGAACAACGTGTACGAAATTGACGTAAATGAGTTAAATAAATAATGGCTTTCAAATATGGACGATAGAAAGCAACGATTACTCTAAAATATACGCAAGGATTTAAAAACGAGATAAGATGTATCATTAGATCAGGTTATGCGTTATTTGTTGTCTAACTGGGGCAACCTAACCCTATACAACCTGTAAAACCAGTTGAACGGACGTCGTCAAGTAAACCCAACGAGATATCAAAATGAGGGTAATTACCATCAGTGTACAATTATAAATCAAAAAAGAGAATCTGATCCGGACAGGATACTGCTTTGAATTTTCGGTGGAATCTATCTATCTATCTATCTATCTATCTATCTATCTATCTATCTATTTCTTCACTATTTAAACATCTATCTATCTATCTATCTATCTATCTATCTATCTATCTATCTATCTATCTATCTCTTCCCTGTTTAAACATCTATCTATCTATCTATCTATCTATCTATCTATCTATCTATCTCTTCCCCTTTTTAAACATCTATCTATCTATCTATCTATCTATCTATCTATCTATCTATCTGTCTATCTATATATCTCTTCCCCTATTTAAGCATCTATCTATCTATCTATCGATCTATCTATCTCTTCCCTGTTTAAACATTTATCTATCTCTCCCCCTTTTTAAACTATCTATCTATCTATTTATCTATCTATTTATCTATCTATCTATCTATCTATCTATCTATCTATCTATCTATCTATCTCTTCCCCTGTTTTTAAATATCTTTCTCTCTCTATCTACCTATCTATCTATCTCTTACCCTATTTAAACACACACACACACACACACATATATATATATATATATATATATATATATATATATATATATATATATATATATATATATATATATATATCGGTCTATCTTTTCCCCTGTTTAAAAGCTATCTATCTATGGCAGAATACGCATTACTAAGGCAGAACTTACGATTTTAATACCCGAATTCGAATCTCACGTAACATGGGGGCCATTATCTATCTATCTATCTATCTATCTATCTATCTATCTAGCTAGCTAGCTAGCTAGCTAGCTATCTATCTATGTATCTATCTATATACCTATCTATCTATCTATCTATCTATCTATCTATCTATCTATCTATCCACCTATCTATATACCTATCTATCTATCTATCTATCTATCTATCTATCTATATACCTATCTATCTATCTACCTATCTACTATTAAAACGTTGCAGTGTTTCGTTGTTTGTCTGTTCGTACGTAAATAGAAACATGGGATTGGTTGACAAAAAAAGGAATAGGCAGAGTGCACATAACTAAGGCAGTAGTTTTTACGATGTCAATACCCAAGTTCAAATTTCACGTAACATCTCCGGTATATGAAAGCAATATCTATCGTTCTATATACTGAAATATAATCTTTTAGTGAATTTAAAAAGAAAATAAATAACCAAATTAATAACTCAGATACGCCTTTTATTTGTATAAATATTATAAATATTAACAATGTATTATTTGGATTATTCAGACTACTGCTCTTATCTTGGAATTTATTCTCAAAACGTTTCGGCCGATGTAACCTCCAACCTTCTTCAAGTGTATCTTGTCGAACTCGGAATCTTTATGTCGAACTCAGGAATCTGTACCGAAATTCGAACGGACACCTTTACTTAATCCACGGGGGTAGCTTGCTGTCATTCCCTCAGCGATGACCGGGTAGAAGTCTTAAGTAATTCGTAATTGTATTCATAGTATCGACCGTACTGAGGATCGAACCTTCAACCTCTAGAAGACTGTCATTTAGAACTAATTAACAGTTTGCAGTTGTATCCGTTACGCCACATTTTCTCTCTTTCTCTCTTTCACACTTTCTCATTTTCTCTCTCTCTCTCTCTCTCTCTCTCTCTCTCTCTCTCTCTCTCTCTCTCTCTCTCTTATCTCTCACCGCTTCTCTTTCTTACGCACACTATATCTCTCTCGATTCTCTCACTGTGTGTCTCTCTCTTTCTTACTATCCCTTTCTCATTTATTCACCCATATATTTTATACACTTAAGTAATTCGTATATGTGTAAACATGCAGTAGGCTGCATTTTTAGTGATGCATATAAATAGAAGTCGTTGCAAATGTTAGATGCTCGGACAAAAAAAAAAGAAGTGTAGCACTAAAAAAGTGAAAATGTCGTTGGTTTTATTTTGGCCACCAAAAAGTTTATTTCTCTTTGAAATAAAGTAAGTACCTCGTAAAAGGCGGGGACTATGCTGTGATGTTCACAGACCGTCTTCCTGATAATCCTCTGTCTGACAGTTATCTCAAGTTAAAATCTCAAGTGGCGAGTGCCTTAGTGATCGGTAACGAGGAAAGGAGATGGGAAGATGAGCCCTGACCCCTTGGGCATTACAGGAAGTTGAGTCTTTTGAGAGAGCTGGCAACGACTGTGTGGGACGTATGCTTTATTTCGCCGGAATAGAGAAATCTAATTTTGCAAGTCTGCCATTCAACTTGGGAATAGGAGTATCATTTATAACAAGCAACAAATGAATTTGTTACTTCTTGATAAACTGGGGTCGTGGTTTTTACTTAGCATAAAAGTTCTTTGTTGCAGCACTGGGTGAGATCGTAGAGCAATGCTTTGAGCGTCACAACATGTAGGGATGACCACGGACAGTGCAGTGAACGCACGTATACACACAGATTCACAATTGTATTCCAAGTATCCATCTTAAAAAAGTCCAAAATATATTAGCAATGTATTAATCCTCATCTAAAAAATATCCAAAAAATATTAACAATGTATTAATCCTCATCTAAAAAAAATCCAAACATATTAACAATGTATTAATCCTCATCTAAAAAAAAATAAAATAAATATTAGCAAATCCAAAAAATATTAACAATGTACTAATCCTCATCTAAAAAAAATGAAAAAATATTAACAATGTATTAATCCCTATCTAAAAAAATCTAAAAAATATAAACAATGTATTAATCCTCATCTAAAGAAAATCCAAAAATATTAACTATGTTTTAACCCTCATCTAAAGAAATCCAAAAAATATAAACAATGTATTAATCCTCATCTAAAAAAATCCAAAAAATATTAACAATGTATTAATCCTCATCTAAATAAATCCAAAAAATATTAACAATG
>OY744547.1:55987381-56009881 GCA_963556195.1 Sepiola atlantica
GATATACTTTCTTGACAAAGAATATAGTATTGATGTTCGGATGAATATGTACCAGAACATTGAGTTACGTCGGAATATCATAGAAAATATTGAGTATATTCTAAGACGTGCTAATATCTATGTGACTGCATTTCAACAAACTAAGGACATGATATACAACATACTTAATGCAGTTATTGTTATAGATCCTACGAGGAAACCGATTATTTTCTTTATGCCACAAGTGTCACGCTCATACATGAATTCCATAGCTAATATAACAAACTGACCCAACGGGTCACGGGTGGTCTAGTATATATATAAATATATGAAGAAGAATGGAAAGCTTTATATATAAATATATATATACAAATATATATATATATGTATATATATAAATATATGTATATATGTACATATCTCTATATATGATATATATATATATAAATATATATATATATATATATATATATATATATATACATATATGTATATATTTTTTAATTAAGTACATTTGAGCTTTCTTATGAGTTCAGAGAAAAAAAATCCGATATTGCCATACAAATGTTTGTTGGTCTTCTTGTGAACGAAATGGAACCGTAATTGTACCAAAAGTTATTGTTTTGAAAATAAATGAATGATTGGTAAGATGAATAAAATCTTAGCCTTTTGAATGTAACTAGATCTTGTTTATTGATATATGCTCTGTTGTTACATGTAGACAATCGTCGAGCTTTCAATTGGAAGAGGTTGATATACGTAAAGAATAGATTGTATGTGCTTAAACATATATTTTCGCACACTTATATATATATATATATATATAATATACATATATATATATATATATATATATATATATATATATATATCAACATTTTAAATTAGTATTTATTATCATTTCCTACAGACATCGATGTTTCATGCTCATACAATCTCTAGTTTTTAATGTTAATTCTTGTAGGTCGAAAGGCATGAACTCGGTCACAAAATCAGAATTGACTTATAGTCCGGTATTCTCCCTCTCGGCCACCACCAATGAGCACAGATATTAAGAGAAATTAAACTCTATATACGCTAAATTCGCGAGCGCACATAGTAAATAGTCAAACAGTGTTGAACAACAAAAAACAACAACAAAGAGTCAGATCATGGCATTTATGCCATGGTATGACTGACTATTATTAAATTTTCTAAGAGGCACCATTCCTTGTGATAAGAGGGCTATAACAATATTTCAAATAACTATTTATTAGTATTACTTACAGACATTGATTTTCCATGCTTATGCAATCTTCAGTGTAGGAGAATGTTGATTCTTGCCGGTCAGAGGACACGAACCCGGTTTCAAAGTCACCACTGACTCGTCGTCCGGTATTCTACCCCATTATATATATATATATATATATATATATATATATATATATGGGAAATAAAATAGGAAAAACCAATAGATATTTTTTTATATATTCATCAACGTTTCGTCTTTGTTGTAAGACTTCCTCAGGATGATAATATTAAGAAAAATGTCATGCAAGTACATCGAAATATTGGTTTGACATGATGGGTTGATAAGGAAAAGTATATATATATATATATATATATATATATATATATATATATATATATATATATATAAAGAAAAGTGGCGATAAAATATATAATATATATCATATATATATATATATATATATATATATATATATATATATATATATATATATATATATATATATATCAGCAACGTTTATTGGCATCACTTTTGACACCTGAGGATGATTGGACGAAGAATCGATAACGTTCGTGAAATCTATGGAACATTATTCATTTTTAATGTTTTAATACAAAAACGACCATCAGAAAAATTGAAAAAATAAAGAAGGTATAATTAAACAGATGAATTCTGTTATTTTTAACAATGTTTCCTTAAATGAGAAAATGCTGCATAAATACACACACAATCGTTCCTTTCATTCAAAAAAAAATTGAACGCTCACAGACGTTAAGCCGCCGATAAAGTGTTAAAATTATCACAGTTTATTCGCTGTTCAGAATTGGCCTTGTGGTTAAGGCGTCGGATTTGAGTTGCAGAAATACTCGTAATCCGGGGGTTCGAATCGCATGACCGGTAGTGAATAGTCATATCTCTATGCTGATGAGTCCCGATTATTAAAAAGAACGAAACGTATACGTACATAGATAATAAACAATAACAAATATTATATATATATATATATATATATATATATATATATATATATATATATATATATATATATATATATGATCATAATATTTCCGTAATTATTGACGTCACTTTAACGGTAGCATATAAACAAAACAGAACGAGAGAAGCAGAAATAGCTATTAATGATTTTAGCAGGTGGATGGCGGGACTATAAATTATACAAGTACGTATCAATGCGCGATAAATAGGTCAGTGTGTGAAACCTATTTGTTCGTAAAAAGTTATGGTCGTTATTTCTTAAGTAATAATCAATAGGGACCTCGAACATTCGCTGAACTCGTTACTATTTTGGCAAAACAACTTGACCCCTATCTTGCCACGTGGCAAGTGAGAAGGGGAGATAACTCAGGAGAGGTGACGGCAGTTAAAAACGTAAGCAGACAAATCAATTTTAAGCGAGTATCCATAAAACGCAACAGAGGGTTGTTTATTTACATATATGTATCTAAATAAACGCTTCCAAAACGAGGTCACTAATCGCATCTATTCGTCTCTCCAGAAGAAGGTAGTTGACACAGTTATGTATTTTCTTTCCGTGAACGTTCAGTGATTTCTATTTCGACCTATGCGTAACCGCATGAACGTCTTAAAATGTATTTCTCATATTCATAGCACCGTAAATAAACACTGACAAATTCCCAACACCAACGCTTTCTGACGGCTGTCCATAAATTCCTTCTTTAAAGACAGTTGGTATCTGCAAATTCATGATTCACGCATTCAGATTATTTTCACCTATGTAAATCTGTAATTATAGAGCCAAGTTCTTTTCTAACTGAAAAACGGGTGCTCGACACGCGAAACATCTCGTGCGCTTCGAAACTGGTACGTTTTGGGTTTGCTGTTCGTTTTACTTTGTAGCAAACACGCTACTTTCCCTTTTGCATGAGATCTAAGTGTAGTATCTGTTCTGATACTACATTTTATCTGTTCTGTCCTCAGTCAGTGAATTGTAAATTCTTCTAGACTGAGGCAAATTTTTTTTTGTTTCAGTTCCCCTCTATGGGGAGCTTGATTTTCCCCATATTGAAAATACTACCTTGTGTCTAATTCTCCCCTCGTGGAGAGGCAAGTAACTAGTAGCACGCTAGTTTGTAACTTAAATAGTTAAGAAATGTAAATATATCTACATCTTACTTTTAAATACATAGAATAAACTACTCACACGTTGAAATAGCGTTCAGGTATTTTATTTACTAATGAATCACCACTTATCAAGACAAAAAGTATCTCGAGGATAAGGGTTAATACGATAGAATGGTTGTTAGTTGAAAGATGAAGAATATTACGAGAGGATTTAAAATGATTAATGGACCAAACAAAGTTTCTTTACTTATGGGAACGGTTTATGGTAACTATTTGTTGACATTGAATTTTAATACGATTATGTTGTAGTCTGTAGTGAAGTAATCCCGTAGTAACGTGTTCCACAGATGTGAAGATTTTGGGGGTTTTACGTGGTGGTAGAGAGACGACTTTTTTCTGGGAATGTCTTACAAGGAGGAACCTGGGTTAGAACTCAGTCGACAACATTCCATCAAAATAATGATAGAGTAGAGAGAGACTAGCTATTATGAGAAAGGGGCGGTTAGAAAAAGAAGAGATTATTCTCCACTACATTACGAAGTCGATTTGAACTTTGTAAAGACAAGAAAAATGATCTGAGAGGCACCTCACCAGATTAGAAAGCAGTACTCCATCTTTGGACGTATCTTCGGTTGGTTGTTTCGTTTGACGGCATATCAACCTAGTTGGGGCTATTCTATGCTGAATCAGGTCATTTTAGTAAAAGTTTTATGCTTAAATTTCTTTGTAACTTCAAACATGTATTCATGGTGTTTGGCTTGGTTGCTTTGTTTTACGGCATATCAACCTATTTGGGGTTATTTTATGCTGAATCCGGTCATTTTAGTAAAGGTTTTATGCTTAAATTTCTTTGTAGCTTTAAATATGTATTCATGGTGTTTGGCTTGATTGTTTTGTTTTACGGCATATCAACCTATTTGGGGTTATTTTATGCTGAATCCGGTCATTTTAGTAAAGGTTTTATGCTTAAATTTCTTTGTAACTTCAAACATGTATTCATGGTGTTTGGCTTGGTTGCTTTGTTTTACGGCATATCAACCTATTTGGGGTTATTTTATGCTGAATCCGGTCATTTTAGTAAAAGTTTTATGCTTAAATTTCTTTGTAGCTTTAAATATGTATTCATGGTGTTTGGCTTGATTGCTTTGTTTTACGGCATATCAACCTATTTGGGGTTATTTTATGCTGAATCCGGTCATTTTAGTAAAGGTTTTATGCTTAAATTTCTTTGTAACTTCAAACATGTATTCATGGTGTTTGGCTTGGTTGCTTTGTTTTACGGCATATCAACCTATTTGGGGTTATTCTATGCTGAATCAGGTCATTTTAGTAAAGGTTTTATGCTTAAATTTCTTTGTAACTTCAAACATGTATTCATGGTGCTTGGTTTAGTTGCTTTGATTTACAGCATATCAACCCTTTTTCGGGTTATTTTATTCCGAATCCGATCATTTTTGGTAAACGTTTTGGGTAAGAGAGGAAGAGAGGGAGATGATGGGGAAGGCGGGAGAATTGTTATTTTTTTAAAAAACATGATCGAGTTTCGAAAAGAGAAGAGAAAACAATAAAACATCAATGTTTGGTGCAGTTTTCGTCAGGAAGCTAATATCTTCAGACAGCCTGGTCTGGTAGCACAAGTTAGACGTTTCTGACTCTTATATAGGTAGATGGTTGCATCAAGAGTCCGATACTCTCTGGAGCGGTACAATGATCCAACCATTTTTTTCACCGACCTTAGTTACGGCATAATAGCATTGGCGCACCGATTCTTGTTAGATCACCGAAGTTAAGTGACGTGGAGCCTGGCCAGTACAAGATGGGTGACCATTTGCGAATGCTAGGCGCTGTATGTCATCTTCACATAACCGGTATATACATGCGGCTGGGGACCTCTTGTTAATTTGATATTCCCTATAAACTTCCTCGTTCGACCAGGGTTAATACCAAATTAGATATTACCGGTTTGTTTTTATTTATTAGTTACATATCTGATAGGCGTCTTCAGTTTTAGATCTGGAGTAAAAGTCAGTCCTAGGGGCTAATCTAAACAAGGGAGAGAAGGTCATTTATTTTGACCGAGGCTAAACAAAGATCCGAGCGTTGGTGGTGAAAAGAGAGAAGCTTCAGTTTAAAGGTGTTAAAACTAACAAGCCACTTTTCCCGATTTCACCATGTGTTTTTTTTAGAGAGATAGGTCATCACATATCAAGGCCAAAAGCCACTCGAGGATAAGGGTTAATGAGATTATCAATCGGATGATGAATAATAATATGAGAGGATTGAAAACGATGGACGGAAATGGCAAAATTTGATTACTTAAGAGAACGGCTCGACATGTATTTGTTAATATTGTTGTAGTCTGCATGGAATCAGTTCCGCAGCGACGTGTTCAACATATGGGAGGTTCTTGGAAAGAAACGTTGTGCATGAAAACTCAGTTTGGTTTTAGGTAAATAAGTGATTCAGATAAGACGAGAGAGAATCGTCAAGATCTGGATAATCAGTACTCTTCGAGATTTCAGCATCCTCAATCTTCTTCTTTCGTGTGAATCGGATGATTCTGGTGTTGGCATTAGTTTCCCCGATGTTTTTTCTAGTTAGAAATCTTTCTGGAAAGACAACGGGTACTTACGGGAAGGACCACGAGAAGGTTGCCAACATCCCTAAGTGAAAGTGGTACTACGGTTTTCTAAAATAGCAGAGATTTTCGAAGAGGGTTTGTAAAGCAATGATAATTATAACATATTAATGAAAATTAAACACGGAACCGACTGGATTCGAACTTGGAACACCCAGGTCTTCAGTCCGTGTCGTTATCCACTTAACCACCGTCAACATCCTTAATGAAAGTGGGGATATGGATGCTACAGAACTCGAGCCCGACACGCCAAGCCCATGGCAGTTATCAGTTCAACACCGCCTCTTTGATTCTGTGATACGCTTTAGTAATTATTATTCCATTGAGGATATCCCCTCCACAACCAGATAAGATAATTCAGTTTAATCTGCTAGTGATATTAGGAAGCTTATTCTCTCTTGATCTTTATTGGCGGGAAGAGGCAAATACGATTAATATAATTTGCGATCTGCGGATCTAACTTAGAATTAAGCAATACCATAATTACATGAAAGACTCGAAGCAGAACAACATGAACACATCGGGGAGGGGGAGGGGGGATGTGTCTGCTATTAAATAAATGATACGGGATAGCTATCTAATGAGAATCCAACTGAGATAGCAGGTTTTCTAAAATAGCAGAGATTTTCGAAGAGGGTTTGTAAAGCAATGATAATTATAACACATTAATGAAAATTAAATATGTTTGACTTTAGGCTCAGAAATGAAGAAAGAGAAACGGACGTTATGCAAAAGAAGATTACAATCAGTAGCACCCCAAATAAACCAGTATCGTCCGGGCCTTTGGGTCTGGATTTACGCCGGTCTATTGGGGGTTGCTGGCCCTGTGCAGTTCTAGTAGGTGCACCCTCCCAGGCTTCGCCTCCCCTCTTTGGGGAGGAGTAAGTTTATTGCTTACTGTCTGAGGCGCCCCTACCGGGGAATGCCGACGGGGCTACCCAGGCAATTTTTAATGGCCAGAGTGCTCACTTTCTCGGGCGCTGGCTTTTCAAACCCCACTTTCCCGACCCGATCTTGGGTCACATCTTACTTAAGAGTAAGATAAAACTGGCCTTGTGCCTAACTCCTGGGGAGGAGTAAATAAACCCCAATTATTTGATGTGACGTCACTCAAAATGCTATGCATTTCTAAACGTAAACGAAACATTTTCAAATTGATTTGATCTCGATTTCTGAATAATATTTTTTATAATATTTTATTTTTGAACCAAAGAGAGTCATCAGAGAACAAAGCAGTATCATCTACGTATGGTTTAGGGTATTAAGTTCCTTCCCAGTGCAGGAAGATGTGACACAAGGCCGGAAGGTGGAGAGAGTCAAGTCTGCGCCCCTAAAAAAGGGGCACTCTAGCCTATTAAAACTTGCCTGGGCAGCCCCGTCGACATTCCATGGTCGGAGAGCCTCAAGCAGTAAGCAATAAAATTACTCCACCCCAAAGAGGCCTGGGAGGGTTGACCCCCTAGGACTATCTAGAACCAATACCTCAGCCCGACAGATAAAATGCTACCGTATTGGCTCAGTTTCTGCCGGACTTATTGTCAAGAACGGATCCTCGACTGGTATCTTCCCGTTAGCGTTTGTGAGCAACGGAAGCTCTGGAGAGACTGTTGGACATTTATGACTGAAACTTGGTGGACAAGTTAGTTATAAACTGAAGCTTATTCGTACTAATTGTGGTTGGATTGTCCATAGTATTATACATCTTATTAACGATTCAACCTTTTGTTTCATTTTCCTTCAATCGAAGTTCTCAGAAATCAAGGGGCCTCATCCTAGCTTACATTTGATCTCTATATGAGATACATAGATATTCAAATATTCCCTAAAGTTCTCGTTTACATGTCAAACTTTGAGTTAGTAAAGAGATGAAGAATATTAGTTTTCCTTTCCCTAATTTACCAGTAAAATATGTTATAGCATGTCTTTCTTGTGGTCTCTTGGTCTTACAGGAGTCCAGGACAAGAATTCATCTAGTCTCGTGGAGTTCCTAACTAAGTATACAACTTATGATGAGAATTTTAAATTAAAGATATTTTTTCTTTTCATTCTACTTCAGTGTAACATCTCATAAATAAGGGGCTAACACGTGATCTCTATATGAGATACATAAATATCCGAGTGTTCAACAAAAGTTCCCCTTCACGTCTCAAAAATTGAGTAAGTAAAGAGATGAAGAACATTCATTTTCCTTTCCCCAATTGTCCAATAAACTCTGTTATAGTAACTGTTCTGTTCGGCGAATTTCTTTTTCTAAATTATTTATTAATTTTACCCGTCATGGTCGAGTATTCTTCTTGTATATATATATATATATATATATATATATATATATATATATATATATATATATATAGAGAGAGAGAGAGAGAGAGAGAGAGAGAGAGCAGTTGTATATTATATTCCAATAACCATGGTTTGTTATATTACTTTTATTTTTATTTTTTTCACATTTCCAAAAATTCCAAATTTCTGTGAGATATATTTAACGGTCCGTTTCATTTGTTTTGTGCCAAACAACATTTGTATGTCAATATCGTCTCTGCAACACTACAAAATCATCAGAAAAAGTTCACAAATAATAAAAGAGTTCTTAGATTAGAGTGTCTTGAAAAACACCCACATCATACATCAGTTTCATTTTAAGATGAAAATAAACAAAAGAACAAACAAAATCTTTTAGAGCAAACACTCACACGTGTGCGATCAAACTAATCAGCCATTTTATTGAGCTGAATCTTCAAAGGAGACTACAAAGTAAAAGGATCTGATGATATATGATAGTACATATATTGTCTTTAATAATTAATTATATATATATATATATATATATATATATATATATATATATATATATATATATATATATATATAAATTAGGTTGGATTGGTTGTTTTATTTTACGGCATGTCAACACTTTTCGGATTATTTAATGCCAAATCAAGTCATTTTGGTGAAAGTTTTCTATCTTCAAATGTTTATTGAAGGTGTTTGGTTTGGTTTGGTAGTTTTATTTTACGACGTATCAACCCTTTTTGAGTTATTTAATGCTGAACTCGGTCATTTTGGTGAAGGTTTTTATGCTTCAAGTTCTTTATATGTTTATATATTTATTCATGGTATTTGGTTGAGTGGACAGGGGAAAGGAGGAGAGAGGAGAGGGGAGGGGAAGGAAAGGGGGAGCGAAATTGTTTTTTGTTTTGGATTTTGCAGAACATGATTGAGTTTTACAAAAAAAAAACAACAATAAAACTTCAGAAAGCCTAATTTGGTAGCGCCAGTAGGTACTATTCGACCCATAGATAGTGGCCTTATAAGTATTACCACTTCGGGACAGAGTGGACCTGGGAGCAATGGCAACTAAGGAGCAACTCCACATTCCCCACAGTCCCCAAATGGAGGCCTCGCCACTGGATGTCTTTTAAGGTCATACCCAGGACCCCCATAAGTTAGGTATGTGTATATGTTTATATATTTCTATGTATAAGATTCACTCTTATTCTAATTACACGGCCATTAAAAATGTTGGAACGCAGGTATTAGGCCTTAAGAGTTGTCATATGGTATATATTAAAAAGAAAAACAATTGTTCCAAAGTTTGACTTAAATATTTCCAAGTTCTACTGGAAGGGCTACAAGTTTGAAAACTTGTAGAATAGAAAGACAAAGTCACTTTCTAACATTTAAAACAACTTTATTGAGACATCTTCGTGGTAGTGTAAATAAAAGGTGTTAGTAAATGAATACGTATATAAGTACGGATGAAGACAAATTATTAGACAATCTATGAGTAGGATAAATGCCCTATTTGTAAGGAACATAGAAGAGTTAATATATTAGAAAGTTTGTACGAGAAAGTCCGTACGTAGGTGTGTTAAAGTTCGGCCGTGTCCATGTGTATATGTAGGTATGTGTGTGTAACATTGCTAAATCTACGTGTGTGCTGCCGTAGCCATATTGGATCCTGTGGTCTTCTTGTCGAACCCCAGGCCGAGACGGCCCATGGGGGGGGGGTTCAGTTGCGTCCGAGAGAGACGTTTTGTAGTCGGTCTGAGCAACGTGGATGAGTAGTTTGCAGTGCCGTCTCGTGACTAAGAAAGAGGAAGCAAGCAGTGAGCGACCCCTTTATAATCTCCTGTCAGGTGCTCAGCTCGCCTGAGAGATGACCTCTGATTTGACAAGCCAGATAGGAAGTTAACTACTTGCATTAATCAGCTTACAGTATAGAAATTAAGTATAGGTTCAAAACCGTTATAGCTGACTGTTGTAGTTGTCGTTTGTAGTGTCGCTGTTAAAAACTTACCTGAAGAATGTTGAAGGTTACATCGGCAGAAAAAATATTTTAAGTGGTTGAATTTTTTTCCTGGCTTACTTTTCTCAATAGTGCGGGTCGATGGACAATAAGACATGAAGCAGATACCCCAAGACATAAACCATACTGGGGAACAGTAAGCCGGGAAAAGAATTTGACTTGATAGCATTTATGGGCAGATGACACCAGTGCTATATAACTACCTCCTGACGTATCTCCCCACTTTAAAAAATCAGTTACGGAGTGTTGGCTAAAATTACAAACTGGTCTTTCCTGATGATGGTCTAGTCCTGTATACAGTAGCGGAGTTGCCCTCTGCAAATCACAGAAATATCCAGTTTTATTCAAATCCAACCAAGATGAGAATAGTAGTCCGAATAATCCAAATAATACTCATCTACTATATAATATACAGCCAGTTTTTTTTTGTTTTTATTAAAAATTCAGAGCCTAATGCCTAACTCAATATGTAATATAAAATATAGAATGATTTTCTGAGATTTTAAAAGTTAGAAATAAATAGAATTTAAGTTGACATTAAACTTTCATTCTGACCAGCGACTGTCAATATTTTATTGTTATACAATGTTATTGGTACAATAATAAGATACTTCGGTACAGTTAAATTAAAAAACAACTACGTAGTCCCGTCCGTACCACTGGAAAAACGGAAACATTTTAAAATTATAATAGAAATAATCAAATTTGTCAAGGGGAATAACTCATATTTGTTATTGAATAATATAAAAAAAATTATCTCCCTTACAATTAACATTTAATTCATTTTTCTATATTTTATTTTGTTTCATATGAATGGGTCACTACTTATCAAGGCTAAAAGCCACTCGAGGATAAAGCCGATTGACAGTTGACGATTATGAATATTATGAGAGGATTGAAATAATAAATCGAATGAAGACAATTTGAAGGATTATAATGATGCTTTATGACAAGTGCCTGTTGAAATGCGATTTGAAGATGACTATATTGTAGTCCCCAGGAAAGCAATCTTGTGGCAACGTGTTCCACAGATGCATTATGTTTGTAGTTTAAGAATTGTTGGTTGGCATTCCTAGAAGAGCTGATAGATTTACTAAATTAGTGTTAATCGTTGCTCCTATATTCATTGTAGGGAGGGTGTTTTAGAGGAGTTTACTGGTCTTTTACAAAAAATTTTTTTGTTTAATGGGAGAGATACATTTGTGCATAATATAAAGTTCTTCACTTTAGCAACTTAGCTGCACACGTGTTGGGGATGCATTATTCTCTGCGCACAACCGTTTTTGAGTCTTACTCGTATTGACGAATACTACACGTTGGAAAAGAAAATGTTGATTAGCATAACATGTACATTTATTTACAGTTTTTTTATGTACTAAGGAGTTACCGCTTATCAAGGTCTAAAGGCCACTCGAGGATGAGGGTTAATGAGTTTGTTAAGTGAACGGTGAGATAACACAATGAGAATTGAAGACGACGGTTGAAACTGGGCAGAATTCTATTATTTAAGAGGACGGCTCAACAAGAATTTGTTAACATTAGACTTGAAAACAACAATGCTTTAGTCAGCTGGGAAGCAGATACGTGGTATTGTGTTCCACAGACGGTAGCCCGTGGAAAGAAACTTTGCACATGGAAGTTCCGTTTAGTTTAAGGTACATAGAGGAAGAAAGGAAATTTATTTACAGTTTTTTTTGTTTGTTGCTAGATGGGTTTTTGTTATGAATGTTTTACAGGGAACGATAGATTGGAGCTCAGTCGAGCACCTACTATGGCAATAACCTCTTTTCTATGAGAAAGAGGCTGTAGGGGAGAGAAGCGTACATTTCCACTAAATTCCCAAGTCGATTTAGTACTCTGTTAATACAGAAAAAGAGTGCTCTGTGCAGTACCTCCCCAAATGAAGCAACAGTACTCCATCTTTGGACGTATTCACCGGTTGTACATCAAAAGAAAATTAAAGACATGTAAGTACGTCAAAGTATACTAAAAAAAGGAATTAGGGAAACTGAAGAAGAGATACAAAAATGCACGATTTGTTTGAGAAACGAAATGGAATGTTTGGAATGAATGGAAATGGAAAAATACTTACTTTACTGAGCCTTCAGCGACTTCTCGTTGAATAGTTGGCTGAAGTGTTGTAGTCTCCCTTTGAATGTTAGAGTTAAGGTTAGAGGTTAAGGTTATGGATTAGCGGTTAGGGTTAGGGTTAGGGTCCAAGGCCCTCTAACCACACATTCTTTCGGAACAAATTATGAGAAGTGTGTTTCTTGCGTTTGCAATATAAGGTGTAGATCGCATACCAAAGCAGATTCATGAGACGTAGATAACAAGCCAAAGCTGCATCAGAAATACAATGTTCAATGACAATTCAAAAATGCATGATTTGTTAAAGAGATGAAATATAAGGGTGGCAATAGAGGCAAATGTAAAATTACTTACTGTATAAGTTAAAGAAATTTATACTGTGCAAAGAAATAAACATTAATGTTAAAACAACTTTTTACTGTATCCCGGGCAGCGCCCGGGAGGGACAGCTAGTCAGTAATAAATATGTTTTTTTTAATTCTTAGATTGCACCGGGAAAGCGGCCAACATAATGTTTGTGATGGATGCGTCGAGTAGCATCTGGGTTGTTGACTACAGGCGTCAACTGGAGTTCGTCGAGAACTTGGTCGATACGTTTGACATCGGACCAGGCAAGTCACAGGTACGCGTCGGGGCCATCACGTTCAGTAACGAGGCTCATCTCGAATTCTCGCTGGACCGTTACGAAAACCGGACCGAACTGAAAAAGGCCATTGCCGAGATCCCGTACCGCACCGGGATGACGAACACCGCCGCGGCCCTTCACCTGTTGCGGACGCAGTTGAAACCGTACCTGAAAAACTCGACGGCGCCGTTTGTGGCGATCGTCATCACAGACGGCTTGTCACGCGACGCGAAGTCGACCCGAAGGGAAGCCCGCAAGTTGCATAGACTCGGCGTCCACGTGTATGCCATTGGTGTCGGTTATCATTATTCGCCAGACGAGCTGAGGGCCATCGCGAGCGACTCAATCAACAACCTGCACCAGGTGTCCAGTTATTCCGCCCTTAAGGGTATCGTCAGAAATTTCAACATAAAAACTTGTAAAGGTCAGTATACTTTCTTTCATCATTCATGCTTTTATATAACCCTAACTCTAACCCTAACCCTAACCCTTACTACCCAGCGTTGCTTGGTCCTGGGTACGATCTTAAAGAGCTTTGGATGTTGTATATTAGATGAGTATATATAAAATAGTTAGTTGAGAATATCAGGAAATGAAAGTTCAGTCAGGGTCAACTTGCTGACTTAGAGGTTAGGATTACTAGATTGTAATAATTATTAGAAACGGGTATGACTTCAAATGGTTCAAAGAAAGATAGAGTGTGAGAGAGAAATTTTATCCCCAGAAGAAGATAAACATTCAAACACAAATACGGTCATTGAATTTAAAAATAATAAAAAAGAAAATATGGCGTCACTTACGTGGACAGAGAGAGAGAGAGAGAGAGAGAGAGAGAGAGAGAGAGAGAGAGAGAGAGAGAGAGAAAGAGAGAAATAGAGTAAGGAATCAGTCACCCTCTCCCCTTTATAAACACTTGTCTCGCTTATGTCTCGTCGGTATATCTTTCTTTTGAGCCAGTGATATTACTTTAATTCAAATTACCCCCCCCCCTTGAAAATAAATAAACAAATATTTTAAGAAAGGTTTTAATCATTTTTCATTTTTTATTGAATCACTTTAATTAATCTTTGTTAATATCGACGGATCTTGCACATATATAGCAAAAATAAGACAACAAAATTATAAATAAATAACACCAAACATTAATTTATTATGAACTATTTAGAAATAGTTATGCAAATTAGGATTTGATATAGATCTTTTTGGTACTTGCTCTATACTATATATAGTATTTAAAATATTATGTTGTATTATTTATTTAAATAGCAGTAAACTGATAAATGAAAAACAAAACTTTCATATTTCATCATTCAGATTAAAAAGCAAGATAATGGTAATTTAACAATTTTAAAAATGGTATTCATAACGTTTTATATACCAAACCATAATATATTCCAAACCATGCTATATTCCAAACTATAATATATTTCAACTCACTTTTCGTTCTTTTCTTGTTTTTTTTATGCGCCTTCGTTGTTTAGATGTCACAACTCTCCGACCATCTTCATCAACGAATCTAGCAACGACGCAGAAAACAACAGAGTTGACACGACCTCCTACGTCCGCGCTCACACAGCCACCGACAACAACAACGACAACAACGACAACAACGACGCTACCACTGACAACCACAACTACAACAACCACACCTGCGCCAACGACTACGACTATTCTCACGACTACCCGTGCCTCAACCACCACTGCAACGACCACCACTGCAGCGACCACCACCACACGGACTATACCAACTACTATTTCGAGTACGACGAGAAAAAGAATATTCCGAACACGACGACCACCACCGCCGCCACCGGCGCCGTCAAGATGGGGAAGACAGTGGGCATACAGACATAGATATATACCAAAACCTGGTAAGTAATATACTTTATATACAGGGTGGGCAAAAATAAGGGTCCTATTTTTAAAAATTCATAACTTTTTTATTTATTAATTTTTTTATTATTTTTTTTTTAGAATAAGTAAAGGACCCCTTCCGAAGCAAGCATGAGCCTTATTAGCCCTAAGGAACGTACTCTCATTTAGAAAACATTATTTTTGCTTAAAAAACTCAAAACCGTGTAAAAAACAATACTTTAGTTTTTGTAAGTTTTAAGAAGTGTTTTTCGGCTAAAATTTGTTTTGTTTATTTCAAAAAATCTCGGAAGGGTCAGTCTACACACACATAAAGTTTGGTGAGTTTAACTTTTATTTTGTGGAAGTTATTCAAATTCAAGTTATTCAAATTTAAAGATAGGACCCTTATTTTGGCCCACCCTGTATATATATCGATATATATAAAACTCATTGTGTGTGTGCATGTTTGTGTGTTCCCTATAGAAAGAAAGGTTAGCGAATCTACATGAAATCTTAAAGTGTATGCATATGCAAAATTTATCGGAGAAGACAATGGAAGTGTCTCTCTACGCTCTTCACCGGCGAGATTTCAACAAGAGCTGATATGTCAGGCGGCTTTCCCCAAAAAGAGGAAGGTGCCGCGACCCCGGGCGTCCGATGTGGCGAGGCGAGCTGTCTGTATCTCCCCCCCTCTCTCTCTCTCTCTCTCTCTCTCTCTCCCTCTCTCTTTCCTTCTTCCCTTCTTTACGCATACTAAATCAATCTGCTTTTCTGTTAATATTTCAAATAAATCCCATTAAACCTAAACAACCAGTGTCGGCGTGAGTTTTATGAATAGACGTAAAACAGCCTGGGTTCACAGAGACGACGGCTGCGGCGACGAGAAGATGAACACGTAAAGGATGTTGTGCACGCGCGGTAAGCAGTAATACAACACTATGTTTTTGCTAATAAATTTTATTTGAGTTGAAGAAAGTGCACCATGTACACACAATAGGCTCAATATCCTTTCAGATAGAGTTTTATAAAAATAATCAACAATACATGTGATTTATCTGAACTCTTACCGCAAAGTGTTCAGAAAAGCCATATTTATTATTTATTAAACGACCCGTGACCCTCCTGTGTCATTTATATGGGTCACAAGTCGTCTAGTTTGTCTATCAATTTGCTAAAAATTAGCACCCATCCTTTAAAATGTTATCATTTTTTAAGTAATAATATACAGGGTGATTCATAAGTCACTTAGCTATTTATTTTTGAAATTCTAAAGTTAAAACTTACGGTAATACAAAACAGAAAGTTTATTCAACAAATTCATTTATGGGAGTTTAAAAGTACCGCAATTTTGTAAAATTTCCACCTTCGTTCTGCATGCATAGCTCCATTCTATTTTGCAAGGGATTTACGACTCTTTGTAGCATATTTGATTGATTATGAAATAAAAATATATAGAAACAAATATATAAACGAACACATTTAAAAATAACAAATAGCAATAATTAGAGAGTAAGATAACAATCATCAAAAGTTCATAGTACGTTTGTGCTTCATATGGTAATCATTTTAAATGGCTAAGTGAAGTGACTTATGAATCACCCTGTATATTTCCTTCTTGATGATAGTCAATCTTCTTTCCCCCTTACTCTCCCTTACTCTCTCTCTCTCTCTCTCTCTATCTATCTATCTATTTCTCTCTCTCTCTCTCTCTATCTCTCTCTCTCATTTCTTTCTTCTTTTCTCTCTGACCCGTTAGTCTTTCCCACTATCTCTCTCTTTCTTTCTCGCTGTCTTACCCACGTATTCTATATCTTATTCCCTCTCTTTCAACTCCCCCCTCTTTACGCTCTCTGTTTCTCTCACCCTCTTTGTTCTATCCCTTTCAAGTATGAACGTTCACAAATGAGATGACTTCATCCTTTTATGACGTCATTCACCATGCAAAAACACACAAAAAAAACACAAGATAATGAGCATGAAAACAACACACGCATAGTTTTGTACATATACTAAACCCTCAGTGCTTTAGATGGTTCGGGTAGAAGACTGATATATTGCCGGCTATCTGTAATTTGATGAATAACGTCATTATTTTGTGACGTCATACAGTCTGTGTAGTTATTCGTCATCTTCTGTTATAATGGATGACTTCATAAACTGATGAACGTTATCTATTGTGTCTGTTTTAATGGGTCACGTCATCAAGTGTGCGCGGGTATAAGATAGATAAAAAGTAAGCAAGCAAGATTCACAGAGTTTTAGTAGTAGTAATATATATATATATATATATATATATATATATATATATATATGTGTCATGCATCCACATAAAATGTTATGTGGAGATCTAATCTTTTATGTATCAATTTTCAGTATTTACTTCAACAGTGCTCAATACGTGAGTAGAGCTAGGTAGTAAGTTTCGAAAATATATTTATGTCAATTAAGCTACACAGAGGCTTCTGCGTTTTATCCCCGTAGGGAATCGTTAGGCTAAAATGCCTACAATTCCCTACAGGGATGAAACACGGAAGCCTCTGTAGCTTAATTGCCATGAATATATTTTCATAACTTATATATATATATATATATATTTATGATAATAAATGGAACTAATATTCCAACGTAATGTAAAATGAAAAAAGGAAACCAAAACAGTGGTAGTAGGAGAAGAGAAGCTTACAAAGACCGCTTGTGAAAGGTTAAATTATGAGCTACAGATAGTTGGAAGAAGTGGGTGAGAGTTAGTTAACTGTGGAAAGTGTGTGTGGGGGGGGGAAATAATGGCGATTAGATTTATTAAAACATTAGGGGTGGGAGGTGTACGTGATGTAAGCCGAAAAAGTCGCTTATGAGAAAATAAATTAACTGTGGAATGTGTGGGGAGCAAAAATTGGTAGTGGTCGGAGTTATTTAAACCATGAGGGAGAAATATACATGCCCTCACGTTTATTGAAGTTATGTAGTTGGTATCGAAGCAAGAGAACGGAAGGGTTAAATATCAAGGTCGCATAAGGGTATGGTGTAGGTCACATAAGGCGATAGTGTAAGTGTCTCCCCTCCTACTACCACTGTTTCAAATAGTTTGTACCTTGTGTGCTATTTCTTCAGAATAATCACTCTGTGAAAGTCTTGAAATAAAGATGAGTGACAACAAGTCTCCTTAGATTTCATCATTTTTATTATTATTGTTATTATTATTATGTATGTTATTATTATTATTATTATTGTTATTATTATCATGTATGCTATTATTATTATTATTGTTATTATTATTGTTATTGTTATTATTATTATTATTGTTGTTGTTGTTGTTGTTGTTGTTGTTGTTGTTGTTATAAGAGTTGTGTATGTAAGAACAGACGAGCGGGGATTTATTGCAATGTTTTTACTGTTTCGCTTATTATATGAAAACAAACTTCAGATTAAGTTTGTGATGTTTCACTTGTATTTCATTACATTCTGACGGATATACGCAATTCCCGCTGAGATGAAACGGCGAAACATGTTATCACAATAAAACATTGAGATAAATCACCCGTTTTATATACTTAAACATCGTCAGATTTTATCTTTCATGCAACCTGTCAACAAAATATAGGCAGATTATGAAAAAATAGGCATATTATGAAAATATAGGCTAGTTATGAAAAAAATATAGGCAGATTATGAAAAGAATATAGGCAGATTATAAAAAACCTGTGACAGATTATGAAAATATAGGCAGATTATGAAAAAAATATAGGCAGATTATGAAAAAAATATAGGCAGATTATAAAAAACCTCTGACAGATTATGAAAATATAGGTAGATAATGAAAAAATATAGGTAGATTACGAAAAAAATATAGGCAGATTATGAAAAGAATATAGGCAGATTATAAAAAACCTCTGACAGATTATGAAAATATAGGCAGATTATGAGAAAAATATAGGCAGATTATGAAAAAAATATAGGCAGCTTATGAAAAGAATATAGGCAGATTATAAAAAACCTCTGACAGATCATGAAAATATAGGCAGATTATGAAAACAATATAGGCAGATTATAACAAAGCTCTGACAGATTATGAAAATATAGGCAGATAATGAAAAAATATAGGCAGATTATGAAAAAAATATAGGCATATTATGAAAAAAATATAGGCAGATTATGAAAAAAATATAGGCAGATTATAAAAAACCTCTGACAGATTATGAAAATATAGGCAGATAATGAAATAATATAGGCAGATTATGAAAAAAATATAGGCAGATTATGAAAAAAATATAGGCAGATTATGAAAAAACCTCTGACAGATTATGAAAATATAGGCAGATAATGAAATAATATAGGCAGATTATGAAAAAAATATAGGCAGATTATGAAAAAAATATAGGCAGATTATGAAAAAAATATAGGCAGATTATGAAAAAACCTCTGACAGATTATGAAAATATAGGCAGATAATGAAATAATATAGGCAGATTATGAAAAAAATATAGGCAGATTATGAAAAAACCTCTGACAGATTATGAAAATATAGGCAGATAATGAAATAATATAGGCAGATTATGAAAATAATATAGGCAGATTATGAAAAAAATATAGGCAGATTATGAAAAAAATATAGGCAGATTATAAAAAAATATAGGCAGATTATGAAAAAACCTCTGACAAGATCTTGTGGAAATTGCACAGTTGGCCACACGCCGTAGTTATCCCTTTTGTCTCACCGTCAAATAATTGTCCTGTAGTCGCACATTTTCAAACTAAATTAAACAAATTTCGGAATATGACATTTTTTTCATTTATATCTGTATTAATAAATGTCTCGTGCTTGTATTATTTTAATTATATGAACTACTGTTCTAATATTGGTTGTTATTTTCATAACGTTTTGGCCGATGTAACCTTCAACCTTCTCTAGATGCATCTTCCTAAACTCATGAATGTTTATGTCGAACTCAGAAAATGTGATGCTATCATCTTGTCAAGACTACGTTTAGTTAATGGAGATGGCAAGATTTGTTAGTTTTTTATGGAGAGGTTATGTTGTTGGTTGGTTATGAAGTCAGTCAAGATGAAGAACATAACTTGGTAGAGTTAGTTATATCTGCCCGCATATCTGGCCGCATCTGACTGAAATAGAAAATTGAACAAGAAAACGGGTCACCATCTTCCATGAATAAGACCACATCACAACTAAATAGGTACCGAATTCTTTTTCTATAGACCGGTATCGTCTTGGCCTTCGGGCCTTGATTCCACCGGTCTGTGGGTTTGTTCTGTACAGTTATAGGAGGTCCACTCTCCCAGGCTTTGTCTTCTCACCCTTTGAGAGGGGTAAGTTTATTGCTAATCGCCTGAGGCTCCCCTACCGGAGAATGTCGACGAAGCTGTCCAGGCATTTTTTGAAGGCCAGAGTGCTCACCTCAAGCGCTAGCTTTTAAAACCCCACTTTCCCGACCTTGTGTCACATTTTACCGCTGTGGGATGAAGATAAATAGAAGGAACCAACTTTTAATCAAGTGAACACAGGAACACAACGCGAATTGTTTTGTGGTCTTGCTTTTGTTGATAAACGAATGCTGTATTCTGAGAGTTCCATTCATGCCGTCCACTCGTAGTGAAACGACGAGCACACGATAACATCATATCCAGAGGCGACCAAAACCGGAACTGATTCAAATTGTCTGCTTTGGACGCAAAGATACGTCTACGCGTATTAATCTTACTTCTGCGCAGATGTATCATAACATCTACGTAGTTAACAGTCGAGGTTCGGATACGCGAAACCAAACCACAACTCAATCTAACGAAAGATATTGCGCGTACATTTAAACAAAATAAGTCCTTCATGTAACTGCTCTAATTCTAAATGATGAGTATTGAACCATCAATATCAGCAGTAAATATGAAAAAATAGAGAATACAGTTTTTCAATTAATTCCAAATAGAATAAAAAGTGGACAGTTTTTATAACGATTATATTGATTTAAAGAAATAAAAGTGTATTTAAATAAGTCCCCATTTATTTGCCTCTACACGAGACACACTTTTGTGTGGGGGTTCTTCATCCAGACTTAGATATTGCGGGATGACATCATAATGGACAAGGCGTTGCCTCAGATGATAGCTAGGGAGATACGCTGCAATATGCAAGCGGTCTATCGGGGCTCGTCCCTACAAATGCTTATCACCCGCCCAATGTCTGGTATGATTCGTGAAATATCAGGATCGTTTCGACTAAGATGAGTTAGGGTAAAGTTTAGGGTCTGAATTGTATTTGTTGTTGTTTTTTTTTCTGGCTATGGCGAACAAGCTGTGGTGCCTGGGTTGACAGCAGATTCCGCAATTCTTGGCGGCGGTAAAGGGTCAAAGGGGGTGGCGTCCCATAAGGGTGGCTTTCCGGCTCTAAAAGAAAATAGTGTCATGACATCGGGTCGGAGATCATCGCCTCTTTCTAGGCCGAGTGGCTCGAGTACTGAGTCAAACGTGGCAGAATCAGGACATTGTTTGACCAAGTCATTGAGTATAGATTTACTCCTCTCCAAGAGTTAGGTTCAAGGCTAGTTTTTATCTTACTCCCACAAGTAAGATGTGACCCAAGGTCGGGTCGGGAAAGTGGGGTTTAAAAATTGCCTGGGCAGCCCCGTCGGCATTCCCCGGTATGGGTGCCTCAGGCAGTAAGCAATAAATTTACTCCTCCCCAAAGAGGGGAGGCGAAGCCTGGGAGGGTGGACCTCCTAGAACTTCACAGGACAGACCCATAGACCGGCGTAAATCAAGCCCCGAAGGCCAAGACAATACCAGTCTATGGGGTGCAGTATCCATCGGAACAGATACTACACTATTGAGTACGTAAGATCGTATTGTGTTTGTATTATTTGAATTATTCGGACTACTGTTCTCATTTTTCAACCTCCAAAAGACTGTAACCTTAGAACTGATTATCACTTAGAACTTTTATCCGTTAAGCCACAGGTCCTTGATTGTTGGCGAGACGAAAGACAGCTACCCGGTAGATTAAGTAAAAGGTTCTGTTCAAAATTCCATACAGATTCCCGAGTTCGACATAAAGATTCTCGAGTTCGAAAATATCACCTGAAGAAGGTCGAAGGTTACATTGAACAAAACTTTGTGAGAATAACATCCAAAATGAGTACAGTAGTACGAATAATTCAAATGATATGAGTTATTAATCCTTATCTAAAAACCTTCGAAACATTTCTTATCTAATATATATATATATATTTAAAATATATATATATATATATATATATATATATATATATATATATATATATATATATATATGCCCGCTTCTAGGTACATATAGATCTGAATTTCCCTTAATTACGTGTCAGTTTCCGTTGGCCGAGTGGATATGGTGACCGCTTGCAGATTCTAGGCTGATTCTGTGAACCGCGTTCGCGCCTCCCTACCGTCTGAAATTGTTATCTTCCTGCACTGATGAGAGCATTAAGCTTGAAACGCTAGCGTCTGTAGGTATTAATAACTTAATATTTATGTATAACTTCTTTTTAATATAGCAGGAAAAATTCCAGCAGAGTGCTCGATTAATTAAGAATTAAAAATTAAAAATTAAGAGCGTAATATTTATTTATTTTGGTACAGAACAATTAGTACAACATTCGTACCGACGGTTTCAAGCACAGAAGGACTTAGCC
>OY744547.1:56014881-56022381 GCA_963556195.1 Sepiola atlantica
AGCGTTCTCCGGTTTATTTATTTGAAACTACGATTTTCACCTGTGTAACTGCGTTTTTTATATGTGCCCTCATCTGTATAAGCACCGTTAATTATTATGTTGTTTTCTTTAGTTGTGATCGCTTATAGTATCGACTGAATCTTTAATTCCGAAAAGACTGTCGTCTAGAACTGATTGTAACCAACGCTCTTAACCATTACGCCATGGGTCACAATCAAAACGTCTATCCTTCTATGTCCGATTTCACAAGAACAATCTATCACCATAAAGAGATCAGTTCGAAATTCTTTACAGGTTCCCGAAAGATGAAAATGTAGTATCTGTTCTGATATTACATTTCGTCTATTCTGTACTCATTCAATGAAGACTGAGGTATTTTAAAGGTTTGTCTTAATCCAGATGCCCCTTTTTGGAGAGCTAAATTTTTTCCACATTAAAACACAGGTCTTGTGTCTAACTCTGCCCTCGTGGGAAGGCACATATATAAGGAACCTATTTGGCACTTGGCCTTTTGGAAAAGATCAACGTATAATAGCTGTTCTGATATGACACTTCATTATTTCTGTCTTCGGTCACTGATAGAGAAGTTATTCTAGACTAAGGCAATTTTATTTTAATTTTAATCCAACGTTTCCCCCTTTTGGGAGCTGGATTTTTCTCACATTAAAAACCGATTTTGTGTTCAACTCTGCCCTTGTGGGAAGCAAATAAATGGGGAGAAAGATTCCCAAGTTCGAGAACATGCACATGAAAATGGATGGAGATTGCATCGGTCGAAACGTTGTAAATATAACAATCAAGATGAGAATAGTAGCCCGAAAATCCGAATAATATAGATTTGTTAAATTTATTTTCATCTTATTTTATTTTAATTGACTTTTTTTTTAATGTAACGTTTGGACGAAATCTTTTTTAACTATTGCCTTAATCTCCCAAAGGGGACAAAATATAACAACCAAGATGAGAATAGTAGCCCGAAAATTCGAATAATATAGATTTGTTAAATCTATTTTTATCTCATTATATTTTAATTTACTTTTTTTAATATAATGTCTGGACAAAATCTCGTTTTTACTATTGCCTTAATCTCTCAATGGGACAAAATATAACAACCAAGATGAGAATAGTAGCCCGAAAATCAGAATAATATAGATTTGTTAAATTTATTTTCATCTTATTTTATTTTAATTGACTTTTTTTTTAATGTAACGTTTGGACGAAATCTTTTTTAACTATTGCCTTAATCTCCCAAAGGGGACAAAATATAACAACCAAGATGAGAATAGTAGCCCGAAAATCCGAATAATATAGATTTGTTAAATTTATTTTCATCTTATTTTATTTTAATTGACTTTTTTTTTAATGTAACGTTTGGACGAAATCTTTTTTAACTATTGCCTTAATCTCCCAAAGGGGACAAAATATAACAACCAAGATGAGAATAGTAGCCCGAAAATTCGAATAATATAGATTTGTTAAATCTATTTTTATCTCATTATATTTTAATTTACTTTTTTTAATATAATGTCTGGACAAAATCTCGTTTTTACTATTGCCTTAATCTCTCAATGGGACAAAATATAACAACCAAGATGAGAATAGTAGCCCGAAAATCAGAATAATATAGATTTGTTAAATTTATTTTCATCTTATTTTATTTTAATTGACTTTTTTTTTAATGTAACGTTTGGACGAAATCTTTTTTAACTATTGCCTTAATCTCCCAAAGGGGACAAAATATAACAACCAAGATGAGAATAGTAGCCCGAAAATCCGAATAATATAGATTTGTTAAATTTATTTTCATCTTATTTTATTTTAATTGACTTTTTTTTTAATGTAACGTTTGGACGAAATCTTTTTTAACTATTGCCTTAATCTCCCAAAGGGGACAAAATATAACAACCAAGATGAGAATAGTAGCCCGAAAATTCGAATAATATAGATTTGTTAAATCTATTTTTATCTCATTATATTTTAATTTACTTTTTTTAATATAATGTCTGGACAAAATCTCGTTTTTACTATTGCCTTAATCTCTCAATGGGACAAAATATAACAACCAAGATGAGAATAGTAGCCCGAAAATCAGAATAATATAGATTTGTTAAATTTATTTTCATCTTATTTTATTTTAATTGACTTTTTTTTTAATGTAACGTTTGGACGAAATCTTTTTTAACTATTGCCTTAATCTCCCAAAGGGGACAAAATATAACAACCAAGATGAGAATAGTAGCCCGAAAATCCGAATAATATAGATTTGTTAAATTTATTTTCATCTTATTTTATTTTAATTGACTTTTTTTTTAATGTAACGTTTGGACGAAATCTTTTTTAACTATTGCCTTAATCTCCCAAAGGGGACAAAATATAACAACCAAGATGAGAATAGTAGCCCGAAAATCCGAATAATATAGATTTGTTAAATTTATTTTCATCTTATTTTATTTTAATTGACTTTTTTTTTAATGTAACGTTTGGACGAAATCTTTTTTAACTATTGCCTTAATCTCCCAAAGGGGACAAAATATAACAACCAAGATGAGAATAGTAGCCCGAAAATTCGAATAATATAGATTTGTTAAATCTATTTTTATCTCATTATATTTTAATTTACTTTTTTTAATATAATGTCTGGACAAAATCTCGTTTTTACTATTGCCTTAATCTCTCAATGGGACAAAATATAACAACCAAGATGAGAATAGTAGCCCGAAAATCCGAATAATATAGATTTGTTAAATTTATTTTCATCTTATTTTATTTTAATTGACTTTTTTTTTAATGTAACGTTTGGACGAAATCTTTTTTAACTATTGCCTTAATCTCCCAAAGGGGACAAAATATAACAACCAAGATGAGAATAGTAGCCCGAAAATCCGAATAATATAGATTTGTTAAATTTATTTTCATCTTATTTTATTTTAATTGACTTTTTTTTTAATGTAACGTTTGGACGAAATCTTTTTTAACTATTGCCTTAATCTCCCAAAGGGGACAAAATATAACAACCAAGATGAGAATAGTAGCCCGAAAATCCGAATAATATAGATTTGTTAAATTTATTTTCATCTTATTTTATTTTAATTGACTTTTTTTTTAATGTAACGTTTGGACGAAATCTTTTTTAACTATTGCCTTAATCTCCCAAAGGGGACAAAATATAACAACCAAGATGAGAATAGTAGCCCGAAAATTCGAATAATATAGATTTGTTAAATCTATTTTTATCTCATTATATTTTAATTTACTTTTTTTAATATAATGTCTGGACAAAATCTCGTTTTTACTATTGCCTTAATCTCTCAATGGGACAAAATATAACAACCAAGATGAGAATAGTAGCCCGAAAATCCGAATAATATAGATTTGTTAAATTTATTTTCATCTTATTTTATTTTAATTGACTTTTTTTTTAATGTAACGTTTGGACGAAATCTTTTTTAACTATTGCCTTAATCTCCCAAAGGGGACAAAATATAACAACCAAGATGAGAATAGTAGCCCGAAAATCCGAATAATATAGATTTGTTAAATTTATTTTCATCTTATTTTATTTTAATTGACTTTTTATTTAATGTAACGTTTGGACGAAATCTTTTTTAACTATTGCCTTAATCTCCCAAAGGGGACAAAATATAACAACCAAGATGAGAATAGTAGCCCGAAAATCCGAATAATATAGATTTGTTAAATTTATTTTCATCTTATTTTATTTTAATTGACTTTTTTTTTAATGTAACGTTTGGACGAAATCTTTTTTAACTATTGCCTTAATCTCCCAAAGGGGACAAAATATAACAACCAAGATGAGAATAGTAGCCCGAAAATCCGAATAATATAGATTTGTTAAATTTATTTTCATCTTATTTTATTTTAATTGACTTTTTTTTTAATGTAACGTTTGGACGAAATCTTTTTTAACTATTGCCTTAATCTCCCAAAGGGGACAAAATATAACAACCAAGATGAGAATAGTAGCCCGAAAATCCGAATAATATAGATTTGTTAAATTTATTTTCATCTTATTTTATTTTAATTGACTTTTTTTTTAATGTAACGTTTGGACGAAATCTTTTTTAACTATTGCCTTAATCTCCCAAAGGGGACAAAATATAACAACCAAGATGAGAATAGTAGCCCGAAAATTCGAATAATATAGATTTGTTAAATCTATTTTTATCTCATTATATTTTAATTGACTTTTTTTAATATAATGTCTGGACAAAATCTCGTTTTTACTATTGCCTTAATCTCTCAATGGGACAAAATATAACAACCAAGATGAGAATAGTAGCCCGAAAATCAGAATAATATAGATTTGTTAAATTTATTTTCATCTTATTTTATTTTAATTGACTTTTCTTTAAATGTAACATCTGGACAAAATCTCTTTTTCACTATTGCCTTTAACAGGCAAATATATCAACAACAGAGTCGTACTAATGACAATTTAAAAAGGGCGCTTCACACATAGCTTTGATGAGACACGACAAATGTCAAATATACGAACTAAAAGTTCAAATCAGGAATATATTCCTAGGAATAATATAAGCTGATTATTTACACCAGTTTTTTTTTTTGTTGTTGTTGTTCACCCCAAACAAGGCAAGTTGCCGCTGTAGACGGAAGGGGCTACTAAGTATAAGGGTGAACGTTTTTTTTTTTGGTGGGGAAGTCATCTTAAATTGGAAGCTGTGATGCGAGATGCTTGTTCACATTAGTTTTACACTTCTTCATGCCGGTACAGTCGGGAAAACAGGGATCAGGGAGGGAGTTCTAAAGGCCAGCAGCTCGAAAAAAAGAAGCTATTGGAGTAGATGGCTCTCCGGTATCTGGGGACCTCCACAGTTAATGGATGGGATTTAGCTAGTTTGCAGCAAAATTTAGAATATCGCATACAGACTTGAAAAATGAAGTAAAAAGACAACGTTGCTGTTTTTTTTAAATATTACTAGAAGTAATCCACCTTTATCAAGGCCAGATGCGACTCGAGGATAAGGTTGATAAGATGGAATGATTGTCAACATCAATTCTGAATATTTGTGGGGACGATTCTAGATAGGAATCTGTTGCAATTGGCCTTATGAGACGACCAAGTTGTAATCTGCGGTGAATCAGTCCTGCGGCATTGTGTTCCACAGGTGGGATGTGAAGAATCCATGTTCGTGGAAATTTCACTTGTCGCTGGGACACACTGGGGTAGAAAGGAAAGTTTTACGTCGTAGAGGTAGGAAGACGAGTTCTTGCTGGTAAGGTCTTACAAGGAAGAAGCCCAGGGATTGGAGCTAAGTCGAGCACCTTCCATAGAAATAACGATAGAGCAGAGAGAGACTAGCAACGTCTCTTCTCTGATAAAGGGGCTGTAAAGAATGGACGAGATCATCCCTCACTAGATTTCGAAGTCGATCGTGAATTCTGTCAAGACAACCAATAGTGCTCTGAGCCGCACTTCCCCAGATGTGGGAGCAGTGCCCCATCTTGGGACGATAGAGCACTAAGCATAATAAACTACTAGATATTGAAGTTACATTGGGAGAATGGAACCAACAATGTATATCATATACAAAGTAAAGTCGTTCCTCTATTTCATTGACGCGAATAGTTTCAATAAAAAAAATATGCTATATTCTTTTTCAGCATTGCCTCAGACAGAATATGGACACAAGTTTTGTAATATTTATTCTTTAATGGTTAAACATAAGAACTATACCAAAATAAATCAAATGGACGTTAAATTATCCAAAAAAGGTTGATATGCCGTAAAATTTTATGCATCTGATTTAAATTTCATATAATAGGATATATTTAAAGTTTTAATGTTGTTCTGTATAGAGCCATAATGGATGCACTTACCGATTCGAGACACTTCCATTGTCTTCCCCGGTAAATGTTACACAAGAATATACTTTTAGATTTCATGTAGATTCTCTAACATTTCTTTCTACAGGGAATACACAAACATCACACATTACATACTAGACACAATCCTTGAGTGTCTTCGGTATTTCTGTACAAGGGTTTGTCAGGACAACCTGACATGAGGATACTTCCCCCTACAAGTAAACCCTGACCAAATATTCAAAATAACATAGTATTCGAAGCTCAAATAAGATCACATCGACACGGCTATACACTGGCTTATACGAGGAATGGTGCACCTTCTCCAAGTGGTGTTACCTCAAGTAACAGTACTAAGCTGGAAACTCCACCAGACTAGATTAATTCTTGTCCTGGAATTTGGTAGGACCTAGAGACCACAAGAAATATATACTATGATATAGTTAACTGGTTAATTATGGAGAGGAACATTAATGTGTTTAATCTCTTTACTCACTTAATGGCTGACAGGTAAAGTGAACTTTAATTGAATATTTTAATATCTATGTATCTCATATAGAGATCAAGTGTAAACCTTAGGAAGGGGCCTCTTGATTTCTGAGAACTTCGACTGAAGTAAAATGAAACACAAATAGAGAGATATACTTTTTCAGCATTGTCTCGAACAAAACATAGACACATTTTTTGTAATATTTATTCTTAGTTGGGTCAACAATATAGAAACTATACAGAAATAACTAGAGTGGGTATTAAATTACACCCAAAAGGGTTGGTATGCCGTAAAATAAAACAACCGATTCACAGCAGTTTTTAAAGCAAAGAATGTTGTTAATTATATTTTGTGTGCCTGTATACATCGCTGGACGTTTTAGTACGTCTTTTTATATCTACTTCTTTTTTTATTTTTTTAATCTTTATTTTTACTTATATCCACCCCAAACGAGGCAATTGTCACTGAGACGTACTGTGAATAAGAGGTCATACCTACAGTCGGAGTTATTCAGCGAGATGTTTGTTCACATTACATTCAAACTTCTGCATGTTGGTACAGTCATTAAAATAAAGGGCAGGGAAGGAATTTCAAAGACTAGTGGACCGAAGAAAGAAACTATTAGAGTAGAATGTTTTTCGGCATCTAAGGACCTATACAGCGAAGGGGTGGAATTTTGCTGAATGACGGCTCAGTCGGGGTTGTTTATGTCGAGGGCGTACCAGTGCAGCAAGTTCATCAGAGCACATTCAATTAAAGTGATTGAAAAACAAGAACAAGGATGTGGCGATGGGACAGAGGCTAGAGCTTGGTAGACAGTGTGGGATCTATTAGAGGCTGTTTTGGGACCCTGTCTAAAAGGGAGAGACTAGTGGTTGTTGCACAAACCTGTATTTCACAACAATACTCCATGTATTATTCTGCTTTAAATAAACGCTTAATTTAGTTAACAGTCTTGGAATAAACTTTTTCTTATCTTCGCCACGTCTCACTTCTGACTTCCTGTCCTTGACGTCAGAGATGCAATATTCCGGCAATGGGGCAGGGGTGAGAGCTTGGAAGATAGCTGACAGGCTGAAATTAGTTTTATTTATTCTAGGAGACGAATAACGTGACAAGCTGAGAGATGATATATAGATCGCCATATTACATGCGAGTGAGAACTG
>OY744547.1:56027381-56057381 GCA_963556195.1 Sepiola atlantica
TTTTCTCTCTCACGCGTAACTGGTCTGTCGCTTTGATGTTTTATGTGACTCTCTCTCTTTTTAAATAAAACCTTTTTAATAAACATCGGCGTCCGAGTGGATTCATGAGCGGAATAATAGAACCTGGGTTTACGAAGACGATACGGGTGTATAACGGTTTATACACCTTTCACTAAGGAAAAAGTTAACATTTTCTAACCGTGTCAGCTACTCAAGTTCTCCCTCAACTGTCCTGAGTATTACACAAAATTGTATCCAGTGACGAGGCCTTTATTTGAAAGCTTTAATAAGTTTGAAGTAAAAATATAGTTACCACTACTCATACGCCTACTATGATCAGAAGTGGTAGTACCTACGAAGTGCCCATCAATCGCTTAAGTAGGTCTACTGTTTACCGACTATTTGTTTACTATAAACCAGACAATACTAAGCAGCAACGATGCACTGAGCATAATGCACTAATTAGTTTTTTTTATTTAATAAATAAATATGCAAATAATATTTCAATGAAAAATAAAAGTAAATATAAAAAAGGTATAATTATGGGTGATGGTCGTCTTCATTTCTATGACGATGTGCATGTATTATCTGCCACTTTATTGGCGTATATTTTGTAAGCAAATAGTCTATAAACGATAGATTCTATACATTACAGTGTCTCTTTAGTGTACCGAGGTTTCATCGGTCTGGACATGCCGTTTTCTTGGCTAGAAATCGTCTAATATTTTCAGATCAAATCTTTAGCATCGTTCAGAAAAAAATAGGAGAAACACACAATTAACCTGTTCAGGGTAAGCAGTACCCTGTTTACTTTTCCTGCATAACAGATAGCCTGTGTTCGTAAAAAGTTGTCTGTTGTTATTGTTTTCTTACGGAAAGTTTATAAATGATTTAATTTAGTATGTTTAAGTTTTATTTAAAGGACGTTTTTATTAGTATATATTTTATGTTTAGATGTGCTTGTTAAATATTTTTATACGCATTCTTTTTCTGTCGTTCACGATTTCTGGTAATAACGTTTATATAAAGCTGTCTGATGTTATTATTTGTGTAAAAAGGATTTTTTTAATGTTTTCAAATTTTTAGTTTTAATTTCACTTAAGGAGCTTTTTTTGTTAGTGTTTATTTTTGTTTTAGGTGTAGGCCACTACTGGAAACCGAATCGCTTTTTTTCGATCAACGAAACAAAGTAATGTATACTCTTTAGTAATATGTTAAAGAAAAAGAAATGTAGGGTCCGGTTTGTTATGTATATTATATGAATGTTTTTGCGAATAATTGTTTGCATCGTTTTTTAATCAATCATATTAATTTTATTTGTTTTCTTGTTTGTTACAGGTACGATAACATTTGGTTATGATCTTTTGTCGATGGGAGCCCGCCGCGCGCATATGATCGGCCAGTTCATCAACGCCTTGCTACCCTACACTGGCTACCAGAAGTACGGCGTCGTCTCTTATGCCTACTGTCCGGAGAAATACAACATCCCTGTCACCTCCCTCATGCAGAGAAACGCTTCGGCCTCAAACTTGCGACAGGTGAGTTCCGGTCGCCTTCCGGGAGTTGCAGACGTCCTCCGACGGATGAGACGAGACCTCTACGGCCAGTCGGTTTATAACTACAAACATGGAATCCGAGGGAGACAGTCGGCTGTTTTATTCGTCGACCCGTCTACCACGAGGATTACGCCGCAAGTGATGCAGGAGGCGAGAAGACTGAAGCAGCAAGGCTCGAAACTCTTCCTGGTCAACGTTGGACAGAAAAGATGGCCGCATCCACGTACTTTGCATTCGCTCAGTAGCCAACCGCATCAGAGTCATATCTTCAGTGCCCCGACGTACGATAACTTGCTGTCCAGAGTGAAGCAGTCTCCTTTTCAATTCAGATCTTTGTGCAATAAATACTTATCTGGTTAAAAACCCGAAGTTCGACATTATTTACAAACAAAACAAAAACAAAAAAAATATATTTATCCAAGTTTCAGAATGCACCAAATTTTTATTTTTTACTTGTTTTGTTTTTAATCAAACATCTGTATCGTGTTCACCGCACCGCCATTTTGAAATTCAGAACAATGGCCGTTTTTCGAAAATTTACGTTCCCCCTAAGAGCATTTTGTTACAAAAATCATTCTTTTTACTTACGGATGGCCGAAAAAGTTTTTAAAATTTGTTTTCATCACTCCTAGACACGAGCCCAGTCTAATAATAATAATAATAATAATAATAATAATAATAATAATAATAATAATAATAATAATAATAATAATAATAATAATAATAATAAAAAGAACACGAAAAAAAAAATATCAAGATCTAAAATGGGAATTAGTTAGACTATGGAAATGTAAAGAAATAAAGGTGATCCCCGTTGTAATTGGAGCGCTTGGAACCATAACGAAAAGCCACCATAAATGGCTTAGACAGATTGACGAGACAATTTCTTTTCCAATTCTGCAAAAGGCTTGCCTATTAGGAACGGCGAAAGTGTTAAGGTACAGCTTGAATATCTAAGGTCAAGGGAATTGATTTGATGTTCAAAAAAAAACAAAAAAACAAACCCCCCAACTAAAAACATCCAAAAGTTGAGACTACTATAAATAATAATAATAATAATAATAATAATAATAATAATAATAATAATAATAATAATAATAATAATAATAATAATAATAATAATAATAATAATAATAGTGGAAGAGTGCGGAGAATACTGGGACCTTGGGGAGACTTATTGCCACCCAACTCCCAGAGAAGACCAACGGTTACTGCCAGCGAGAAATGAATGGTAAACGGCTTTTAAGATAACGTAAAGTCATTTGGATCAGTTATCGAAAGAAGTGGAAAATACTAGAAATCTAGAGAGACTTGTTGTCACCTAGACTCAAGGGAAAACCACTGGTTATTAACAGTGAGCAATCACTGACGATGACCTGTGTGATAACTCCTAGTGAGTCAATAATGATAATAATGAAACTGGTATAAATTCATTAAACTACTCCAAACACACAAATTTGTCGTTAAAGCTCAATAAGAATGACCACCAACCAGACTTCGACTTGAAGGGTGCGAAAGTACTGCAACCTTAGGGATGCTTAGTGTCACTCAAATTCCAAAGAAGACCAGCGGTCGTTGTTAGGAAAAAAGTCAAAGTTGATTTTGAAATATGTAAAGGGGGAAAAAGTGTTCTGATCGGCACCTCCCCAGATGTGGCAGCAGTACTTCATCAAAGGACGTGTCTAACTCTTTTATAGGTCGAAGATTACATCAGCATTTTATGGGGCGGTAGAATAATCCAATCATTGTACCAAGCATATTTTATTTATAAAAGTCAGACTGTTATAGTTACATCATTATTATAGAAAATAGGTGACCCTTTTAGTGACACTTTTTGCTCGGGTTAGATGATTTGAGTTAGGAAATAGCTGTTTCTTTTTTTATTTGGGGGGGGGGCACACGACCTAGTAAAGATCGCCTCCACAAACTGGCGGCACTCTGAAAGAGTATAAAAATTACCGTCACCGGACGATAGCCATTCTTTAGCAGGAGCACCTCCGGCGACAGGTAATAAACAAACTGTCTCCCGAAGAGGAAAACAATGTCTGGAGAGATAGCCTCTTATGACGAAATAGAACCAGACCTTGTTACGATAAAGAAGGGTCTTCCAGGAGAAAAAATAGTCTATAGGTTGCGAGAATGATGCAATTTAAAAAAAAGGTCTCTTTTTGTCTCTCTCCTACCGTTCTATTTCTCCCTCTCTTCATTCTCTCTCGCTCTTCTTTCTTTAAATTATCTTTTCTTATTTTACAAACACTTTTATTAACCTCCAAATAAGGAACATTGCCACCGAGACGATAGGTACGTATATAGTAAGTGCACCGGGACGGCGATACGTATGTAAATTGTATACGCACCGGGGCGGCGATAGGTACGTATATAGTATGTGCACCGGGGCGCAGATAGCTACATATATAGTATGCGCACTGGGGCGGCGATAGATACGTATATAGTATGCGCACCGGGGCGGCGATAGGTACGTATATAGTATGTGCACCGGGCGCAGATAGGTACGTATATAGTACATGCACCGGGGCGCAGATAGGTACATATATAGTATGTGCACCGGGGCGCAGATAGGTACATATATAGTATGCGCACTGGGGCGGCGATAGGTACGTATATAGTATGTGCACCGGGCGCAGATAGGTACGTATATAGTATGCGCACCGGGGCGCAGATAGGTACATATATAGTATGCGCACTGGGACGGCGATAGATACGTATATAGTATTCGCACCGGGGCAGCGATAGGTACGTATATAGTATGCGCACAGGGGCAGCGATAGGTAAATATATAGTATGCGCACCGGGGCGGCGATAGGTACGTATATAATATGCACACCGGGGCGGCGATAGGTACGTATATAGTATGCGCACCGGGGCGGCGATATTTACGTATATAGTATGCGCACCGGGGCGGCGATAGGTACGTATATAGTATGCGCACAGGGGCAGCGATAGGTACGCATATAGTATGCGCACTGGGGCGGCGATAGGTACGTACATAGTATGCGCACAGGGGCAGCGATAGGTACATATATAGTATGCGCACCGGGGCGGAGATAAGTAACTATATAGAAGGCGCAGACAGAGGTGGTAATTTTTATAGAAATATCTCATACTTTTGCCCTGGGTAACGTAGGAGAAATGGTGGGGAAGAAACAGCTTTCACAAAACGCAAAATGAGAAAGTAGTGGTGAAATGGGGCACCCAGGGAAGAGAAAAGTAGAAAGATAAAGAGACGGCTATAAAGAGAGGGAGAGAAATAGAAGTTTGAATATAAAGATGTTACACACGCGGTTTTTCTTCTATTTTATGTGTTATGACCCCGAGCAACGCCGCGTGGCCCTGCTAATTAGGGGCCAGATTTATAGAGAAGAACGTAAGTGGGGAGTTGTGCAACGAAATTCTAAAAGCAAGCGGTTCGAGGAAAGTAGAAAGCTTTCCGACATCTGAGAACCTCTACAGTAAAGAGGTGATATTTTGTAACTTGTCGGGTTGATAGGGGTTATTTACATTGAGGGGCACACGTGCATCAGGTTCATCGGAGCACATTTCCTTTAAGTACTTGTAAAACAAGCGCAGGGATGCCCCATTGCGGCGATGGGACAGAGGCTGGAGCTCGGTAGACAGTGTGAGACCTACTATGTTTGAGACTCTTTTTGGAGACCTTGTCTATGATTGTCTATCCAGACTAGTGGTTGGTTCACTATCCCAGATGTGGAAACAATACTCCATGTATGGTATTGAAGAAATATAGAGTACTGGCAGGTGTGAGAAGTTTTCTAGCCTGGTAGAGGGAGACCATTTTCTTTGCACCAGACTTGGCAGTATCTTCTATGTATTTGTTCCAATTCATGTTACCTATGAATATAAGGCCAAGGAGTTTGAATGTTGGACTCTTGGGTAGGGTACTATCAGTCATGGCAATCGGTAGTTGGAAAGGTTTTTTTATAATTGTTGAAGGAAAGGAGCTTCGTCTTAGTAGCATTAGAGAGAGTAGAAAGTGACTAACTTCGGTTTACTTTCGGCAGCCTCGTAACTCTCGCTTTCCTTATTTTGTCCTTTAGTCCTCACATTATATGAGCAATGTTTCTGACAAAGGTGGGAAAATTGCTGTTTTCTGGCTCGGGATCTATTAATCTAACACTTATTGTTGGTTAGTTTTTGACCTTGAAGTAGTATTGTTTTATCTCTTTACATCAAGTGGCTTCATGCTTTGTCTGGAGCGATTTCCTTAAAAAATGTAAACATCTATTTTGGGCTCAATTAAACAACACTATTAAACAATATCTGGTTTTTGCTCTGGTTTTTGCTCTTCCCCCATCATCTAAAACAGTCATGTACAAACAAACATACACGGTCCTCGAATTTTTAGTATTGCACAGATTAGACTGGGCTAGTGTTGAGGATAACACCATAGAAACATATAATGTGATTTTAATCCGTAACTAAAATGAAGTATGATTTTCAGTACTAAATGCAAGTAGTACAATCGTATGTCACATTTGTTTACTGATACGTTTCTTTTCTTTCTCTAACCATGGTGGGATTGATTGATAGAAATGTCATGGTAAAATTGATTGACAAAAATTTCATAGTAGGATTGATTGATGGAAATTTCATGGTGGGATTGATTGACAGAATTTTCATAGGATTGATTGATAGAAATTTCATGGTGGGATTGATTGACAGAATTTTCTTTTAAAATCGTGAAAAAAATGGCGTCCCACACATTGTCAGTCAAATCTTATTCTTTCAAACTGAAACAATATAACCATGGTGGGATTGATTGATAGAAATTTCATGGTAAGATTGATTGACAAAAATTTCATAGTAGGATTGATTGATAGAAATTTCATGGTGGGATTGATTGACAGAATTTTCTTTTAAAATCGTAAAAAAATGGCGTCCCACACATTGTCAGTCAAATCTTATTCTTTCAAACTGAAACAATATAACCATGGTGGGATTGATTGATAGAAATTTCATGGTAAGATTGATAGACAGAAAATTCATAGTAGGATTGAGTGATAGAAATTTCATGGTGGGATTGATTGACAGAATTTTCTTTTAAAATCGTGAAAAAAATGGCGTCCCACACATTGTCAGTCAAATCTTATTCTTTCAAACTGAAACAATGTAACCCTTGGTGGATTGATTGATAGAAATTTTATGGTAAGATTGATTTACAAAAAATTCATAGTAGGATTGATTGATAGAAATTTCATGGTGGGATTGATTGACAGAATTTTCTTTTAAAATCGTGAAAAAAAATGGCGTCCCACACATTGTCAGTCAAATCTTATTCTTTCAAACTGAAACAATGTAACCCTTGGTGGATTGATTGATAGAAATTTTATGGTAAGATTGATTTACAAAAAATTCATAGTAGGATTGATTGATAGAAATTTCATGGTGGGATTGATTGACAGAATTTTCTTTTAAAATCGTGAAAAAAATGGCGTCCCACACATTGTCAGTCAAATCTTATTCTTTCAAACTGAAACACTATAACCATGGTGGGATTGATTGATAGAAATTTCATGGTAAGATTGATTGACAAAAAATTCATAGTAGGATTGAGTGATAGAAATTTCATGGTGGGATTGATTGACAGAATTTTCTTTTAAAATCGTAAAAAAAATGGCGTCCCACACATTGTCAGTCAAATCTTATTCTTTCAAACTGAAACAATATAACCTAATAAATTATCCACTGAACCTGTTTGTCTGTCCGTGTATGTGTGAAGCTTAGTCTTCGTTATTTCAGACTTGATTTCAACTACCTGTTCACCAGGTTTTGCGATAATAGCTGATAATCTATATGAATCCAGGTTGTGTTGTTTGTTCATTCGTATACTTTAGGTATCGGCATGTCGTTTCTGCTACCAACCAAATTTCTACGTCGACTAATAAGAAAATAAAACGCAAAAATATGTAAATACATATATACTTTTCTACTTGTCTTAAACATGCACACACACGTGAATAAAGAATGGAAAATTAGAGTTTAGTGACCATGTGTTTATTCATTTTTTTAAATATACAATTCTTTACGGTCCGTTTCATCATCACTCAGACAAACAAAATACAGAGTTGTATATCTTGGATGTTCAATGATTGTGACTCATCAGAGAACAGGGTTAAAATCGTGTCCATAACAGCAGAAAAATGAAAATAATTAATAAAAATAAACATTTCTTTAAGAAAATCTCTTGAATAATGAATAAAGACATGGCTACTGGAATTCAATTTTTTATTGTTTATTTATACATGCTCTGGAGTTAAAAAATTAATATTTATTATGGTTAAACTTTGAAAGTCTGACTACAAGGAATAGGTATACACACAAATATATATATATATATATATATATATATATATATATACAGGGTGATTTATAAGTCACTTAGCTATTTTTTTTTAAAATCCTAAAGTTAAAAAAATACGGTAATATAGCAACTTTATTCAACAAATTCATTTATGGGAGTTTAAAATTACAGCAAATTCTCAAAATGTTAACCTTCGTTCTGCATGCATAGCTCCATTCTTTTTTGCAAGGAATTTACGACTCTTTGTAGCATATTTGATTGATCATGAAACAATATATAAACGAACAAATTTAAAATAACAAATAGCAGTAATTAGAGAGTAAGATAACAATTATCAAAAGTTCATAGTATGTTTGTGCTTCATATGGTAATCATTTTAAATACCTAAGTGAAGTGACTTATGAATCACCATGTATATATATATATATATATATATATATATATATATATATATATATATATAATGTGTGTGTTTTTCGTTTAAGTTTTAAAGTATTGCATGGAAAGTTAATAAAATTGAAATAAAAGCCAAATTAGCAATACAAGATTAATTTATTATTATTTTTTTCTTACATTAATCCTATCGATTACGGAATAAAATTCCTTCTTCAGGGGTGACCAGTATTGAGTCATTTTTTTTTTCTCATCAAAAAACAAGAATAAAGAAACTTATTTCTTTGTTAATTTGATAAACGTCTTTGATGGTACGACGTCATCGCCTTGCTGTTATGAAATGGCGGTAGGATTCAATATATATATATATATATATATATATATATATATATATATATAAACATTCATTGAATTAAAACATTACATATGTTCCAAGAATTAGAACATCAAGTCTAGTATGGCGTACGATCGTTTCCAAACACGTTTTGGAAATACTTGATTTTATTTTATTTTATAAATTAATAAAGCTGATACAAAACGTCACTTCATCAGCACATTTAGCAACTTTTTTATATCTTCAAATATGTATTCATGGTGTTTGGTTTGGTTGTTTTGTAGAGAAAAAATGTTGTGTTTGTTTATGCCTTGCAGAACGTGATTGAGTTGTGCAAAGAAAGAAAAACAAAACAATAACATCAATATTTGGTGCATCTTAAGTTTTGAAGCCAGTATATATATATATAATTATATGTATAAATGATATATAATTATATATATATATATATATATATATATATATATATATATGATGAGATCTCAGTTGACAATAGCTGTTGATCGATAACATCGACATGCCAGTGTCGCAGATTTTGTACATGTCCGTGTAAATAAAAATAATCATATATACAAGCTCTATTTGATATTGAGCACTTTTTATAAACCCGGTTGAAATTCTTCGGATTACTACCCTGTGGATGTTTTACCTGGAGTATTATATATATATATATATATATATATATATATATATATATATATACATATATATATATATCATTATTAATAAATAAATATTTTATACCCGATCAGGCTTTTAACACGAGAGAAATAGCTCGTATTATTAATGTGAACACAAATTGTGTGATTCTAACATAGGATTCGATCTTCCAAAAGATAAAATCATGCAACGTGGCTAATTATTATGATTCATAAGTTTCTCAGAAAGTCTCAATGTAATTGGAACTTAATAATTATTATTAATTAATAAATATTTTTATATCAATAGACATGTATATGTTTCGCGCTTTTTTTATTTTACGCTCGTCAATATGGAATTACGTAACCACATCGCCAGTCGAACGATATATCTTCTTATAATATCATATGTGTATACATGAAATTATAATAATGATATATATATATATATATATATATATATATATATATATATATATATATATATATATATATGGTACGTCAATGAAAATTAGTAAGACCTGCAAATGGAAGCAAATCGGTATTTTCAATTGTTCAAAACAAGGAGTAGTTTAGTTAATAAAAACATTTATTTTTCATCTCTTTCTTTTCTTAAACCGGGCTTTTCAAAGATTAAAATCTTATCATCATATTTTGCTCTATCCAGTATATTGAGCTTTCCTTATTTCACAATAGGTCCAACTCTCTAAAAGTTTACCTTTTAGTTATAATTTACATATATATATATATATATATATATATATATATATATATATATATATATACATATATACATACACATATATATACATATATATATATATATATATATATATATACATATTTGTTTCATTTTACTTCAGTCCAAGTTCTCAGAAACCAATGCGCCCCTTCTTAGGGCTAACACTTGATATCTTTATGAGACACATAGATATTCCATTAAAGTACTCCTTTAGCTCGCAAACGTTGAGTTAGTAAAGAAGTTAAGAACATTCATTTTCCTCTCCCCAATTGACCAGTTAATTATGTTATAGTATATATTTCTTGTGGTCTCTTGGTGTTATCGGATTCCAGGATAAGACTTCATCTAGTCTGGTGGAGTATCCAGATAAGTGCTGTTACTTGAGGTAACATGACTTGGAGAAGATGCACCATTCCTCGCATGAGCCAGTGTATAGCCGTGTTGAGAGGATCTTATTTGGGTTTCGAATACTATGTTATTTTGAATATTTTGTCAGGGTTTACTTGTAGGGGGAAGTATCTTCATGTCAGGTTGTCCTGGCAAACCCTTGTACAGAGAGACCGAAGACACTCGAGGATAGTGTCTAGTAGGTAATCAAAATTTATTGCCACCCAAATATATATATATGTGTGTGTGTGTGTGTTAAAATGGTTATGGAAAAGTGGACAAACAGAATGACATTCTGTTTACGCACTTTTCCTTAACCATTTTCACATTTGTCTGATATTTTGATTTCATATTTACTCTCTCTCTCCTTCACACACCCACACACACACACACACACACACACACACCCACACACACACACACACACACACACATACACACACACACGCGCACACACACACACACACACACACACACACACTAAAATTATCACAGTTTATTTGCTATTTAAAAATTGACCGTGTGGTTAACGCATCGGATTTGAGTTGCAAAATACTCGTAATCCATGGTTTCGAATCGCATGACCGGAAGTGAATAGTTATATCTCTAGCTGATGAGTCCCGATAATTAAGGACGAAACGTATACGTACATAGATGATAAACAATTACAAATATTTATTATTATATACATATATATATATACTCACCTCTCCCTATTTCACTGTTACCTTAATGGTACCCACTCACAGCTTTTCATATTCATTTCATTCTTCGCCACCACTGACTTCTCACAGCCTGGACTCTCCTCCAGCACACACAGTAGCCACGGCTACTACTTTTCTTTCATGTCTCCATAATGTCAACTCCAAATTTCGATGTACTTGCATGACATTTTTTATTCAAATTATTATGCTGAGGAAGTCTTACAATAAAGACGAAACCTTGATGAATATATAAAAAATATCTCTTGGTTTTTCCTTTTTCATTTCCCATATATATATATATATATATATATATATATATATATATATATATATATATATATATATATAGGTTTCACCTAAGTTTTTTCCTTGGATTCGCTTGCTCGAATATCTCACCAATAATACCATTCGCTTTTTCTATGGCCCAGGAAGTTCTCAATAATGGCCAGCTTTTCTCACATCAATTCCATTTAAGTGCGCTTGGATTTACTTCATTTTGAGCATTTTCTCCATACTGCCCCTACGAAAAAATTTTTTTCGTCTTCTCCAAAATCTCCTCTTCATTGGACACCTTTTCAACGGACAATTACCACCTGGACAAACCACATATCTTTTTTACTGAACTTTTCTTTCACTACATTTTTAATAATATTTTTCAAATATTTGAACTTTGGCTTTTTCGAAAGCCAACTTATCTATCTGTATTTCTCCTCTGATGATAAGATCTCGATCTTTGAAAAGCCTTGGCTTAAGGAAAGAATAATAAACACTAGTTTATTGCTGAATACACCTTGCATTGAACAATCGAAATTTGAAATAAATTATGACATGTTTATCACTCTTATTTCTTCTCTTTCTCTCTCTCTCTCTCTCTCTCTCTCTATATATATATATATATATATATATATATATATATATATATATATATATATATATATATTATTCAACTTTAGATAATATCATCCTTTTATACATGTTTATATGGGAGACGGAGGCAAACACAAGTAATCCAGACTGCTCACTCCCATGTCATCAATGGAAGGGGTCTTGAATCTCTAAGTGGGCTCCTAACCCAAGTGATCTATGGGGGTCGAACCTCTTTAAAAACTTCAAATATATCTTATTTTAATGAAATTTATATCATATGTATAAAATTCCTCGGGGATGACAATGGAAGTGGTCCTGAATTTCTTCGTTATCCTCTATGTGCTGAACATCTACGTGCCCTCACTTCTAAGTGACCCATGGGGACAGAACCCTTTAAAACTTCACATACCCGATTTGAATGAAATTGAAATCATAGGTATAAGACACTTATGCAGAGAGACGTCCTACATTTCAGCTTCTTTCTACTATATTAGGTGGAGAAATAGGAGGAAGAGGCCAATAAAAACAAAGAAGGTAATATGGTGTGATAACGACAGTGGAAAAGTATGTAGTAGTGATCAGTATTCAATCCTGGGCAACGTCGTGTCTTCTTGCTAGTTTTTTGTTTTCATATAATTCTTTAAAAATAACAAGCCGCGCATGCGTGTTCCCCTTCTGTATGTGACTCGATGTGGCGAGTGTAAAATGCAATAAATTTGGGCAATTTGGGGCATTTTTAACCCCTCCTTTGACCCCCTGGGGGCGAGAAATAGACTTTTTTCTGAGGTCAAGGATGCTCATTTTATATCCAGAACAATTGCCTCTACATTTTGGCCAAGTTTCAGAAAAATTGAATGCATGGATCAAACGTTATGGGAGGAAAGGGTATTTTTTTGCCATTTTAGGGGGCTTTTGACCACCTAGGGGCGCGAACCAGATTTTTTTCCATGGTCAGCGATACCTATTTTCTATTAGAAACAATTGCCTCCACATTTTGGTCAAGTTTCAGAGAAATTGAATGGATGGATGAAAAGTTATGGGGCCTTTTGACCCCCTGGTGGGCTAACCAGATTTTTTTTTTTAAATCGGAGAATGCAACTTTCTAACCTGACCAAAGTTACAACTTCATGCAAAATTTCAGAGAAATTCAATCGATGGTTGCGGAGAAAAATCCGGACGGACGGACGGACACACGGACGGATGGACAGACGGACTCATAGGTCTCTCGATTTTATAAATCGGGGGACCAATAAACATTTACTTTTAAAAAGAATTCGTGTAGTGTAAAAAAGAGTGAAAAGAACTCTTTGACAGATTTGTCTATTTATTGGTCCTTTTCGATTTTCAGCCTCTTTCTCGACCCCAACCGGATTCGGCGAGAGTTGAGCTTGAATCTTTGACTCAGCCGACATCTATCTAGCTCAGTACTAGTCGCGTACACGTATTTAATTTCAAGTCACTCCCATATTGGTTGGTATGTTTTCAAATACAGTCTGCTAAAATCATTTATTCTGTACATAATTAATTATTTGAAACTAGCATGATTTTTTTACTCGATATCGCTTCGCAATTTTAATTCATATTCAAATTGTAAATCATTGAATTGAAACTAATCGATTGGAAGGAGAAGACAACACTCATTCTCGCTCTTTCTCTCTCTCTCTTTCTAGCGATGAGAAGACAACACTAATCGATAAGAAGACAACACTAATCGATAAGAAGACAACACTAATCGATAAGAAAAAGAAGACATAACTCTCTCTCTCTCTCTCACTCTGTTCGCTCTGTTCACATAATAATAATAATAATAATAATAATAATAATAATAATAATAATAATAATAATAATAATAAAAATAAAAAAATAACCAGATCCCCCCCCAAAATATAAATAGATAAATAAATAAATAAATAAAAAATAGTTTTAAAAATGTTTAAATTAATCAGCCTAGGCTGACACCACTCAAAATATTTGCATAGGGTCAGGGAGGATGAGAAGACCGAGGAGGAACAGCACAAACCAGACCTCCACTGGAAAGGCAAGGACTGCTGGGACCTTGGGGAGGCTTATTGCCACCCAAATCCCAGAAAAGACCAATGGTCCTAGCCGGCGAGAAATCAATGGTAAACGGCTGTTGTGATACTGAAAATTTATTTTCGGTGGCTATCGAAAAGAGGTGGAGAATACTGGAAATCTGGGGAGACTTGTTGTCACTCAGATTCCAGGGAATACCACCGGTTGTCGGTAAGCAATCACTGATGACCTGTGTGAGAACTCCTAGTGAGTAAATAATAATACTACTACTACTAATAATAATAATAATACTTGAAGAAAATCCTTGAATGCGGTAACCAATTAATATAAACTACGGGTACTAACCGAACACAACGAAACTGCAACAGAAGAAAATCAAAAACGTGTAAAGAAACACCACACGACACCAAGGGAACTGGAACTACTAAAAAGGTTATAAACTGCCCCCACCCACCCAAAGCACCAGCTTCGTCTGATACCACACACAATAATTGTGAACTGCCGAGGAGGATGGAAAGACCGAGGAAGGAAAAGCACTAACAAGACCTCCACTGGAAGAGTGCAGCGAGTACTGGCACCTTGAGCGGCTTATTGCCACCCGAATCTCATAGAAGACTAATTGTCGTTGCCAGCTAAAACTCAATAGTAAACAGCTGTTGCGATAACTCAAAGTTATTTGCAACAGGTATTGAAAGAGGTGGAGAATATTGGAAATCTGTGGAGATTTGTTGTCATGCAGACTCCAGGGAACACCATCTGTTATTATCAGTGAGTAATCACTGATGATGACCTCTTAGTGAGAAATAATAATAATAATAATAATAATAATAATAATAATAATAATAATAATAATAATAATAATAATAATAATAATAATAATAATAATAATAATAATAATAATAATAATAAAGAAATATGTTGTGTCTATATTAAAAGTGACAGAAAGTCTGTTCTTTTCTTTTTATTAGTATCATATTTTTTAGATTTTTGCTCATAAAATTTAGATTTTTATGCATAATTATTCCTTCCCTTATTTATTTTACTAACAGGGCTACCCGGCGTTGCCCGGGATAAAAGTGTAACATATTTCTATTAAAGATGTTTTAATTAAATAATAATATTTCTATTAAAGATGCTTTAATAGAAATATGTTACACTTTAATCCAGGGCAACGCCGGGTATCTTTCTACCTCTTTCTATCCGTCTCTTTTCTCTTTTACTTTTTCCCTTCCCCCTTTTCCCCAACCCCTTATTTCTACCCCGCTAAGCCCATTCCGCTTTCTGGACACACATACACACAAACAACCCTTCTTTATATAATTGATTCCTCGAGGAATGAGTCGGCACGTTCTTTCCAAATTAGTAAATAATAACATTGAAAATGGCTGAAAAACCACTTCCGCCCCATGACAAAACTTGGCCCATTAGACCACTAAAAATAAATAATTTCTTTTAAATCTTAGATATTATTCATCTGGAGCTACACCGATCAAGAATATACACACTTTGTGGTTTTTGTTTTGTGGGTTTTTACTTTTAGCTAAACATACATACATACATACATACATACATACATACATACATACATACATACATACATACATACATACATACATACATACATGCACCCACACATACATACATACATGACCGAAACTTCTTGTCAAACGAGTTAAACTTCTTCATTCAGAAAGTTCCATTGTCTGAATCAGTATCTGTAATTTGATTGCAAATAAAGAGATCTAGTTTTATACGACAGCTAAAACCCCTCTCTCAGTTCAAACTGTTCATGACCAGCAACAAGTGAAAGCATAGTAGCTATTAACAAGTTGAAACTGCAGACCAACATTATGTAAGCAGTGGTCTTTCATCGGGCTGACGGATTATTGCTCCATCAAGGCGTTGCCCTCTTCCACCTATGCTGAGTAGCTCCGTCGTTGGCGTCTTGTCTTTACTTAAAGAGCATACCCTACAATGCAGCAGGGATAGAAAAGCCTATTTAACTTAAGTGGTACCCTAGACAAGTGCTACCACTCCGAATCCGAGAGGACCTGGGGGCAGTGGTGACGGAGGGATAGCTGCATTGTGAGGTAATCTCAAAATCTCCGGCTCTGGTTTAGCTGGACCATCCCCACCGGATGTAGTTTAAGGTCAGACCAGGACAACACATACATACATACATACATACATACATACATACATACATACATACATGCATGCATACATGCATGCATACATACATACATACATACATACATACATACATACATACATACATACATACATAATGATTAAACCTACCTCTCCGTCTTAGCTCAGAATTAAATTTGCATACGTGATTATTGAAGCAAACCTGACACACGTACGTTCACTTTTATTATATAGATTGAGCATATGAAAATATATTCGTTGGTAAAAAAGTACAACATTTATATATTTTTTCACTTTTTGTAGTTTTTAATATATTACGCGCGTTATACAGCTCACTCAAGAAAAATATATAATTTTTATTTCAACATCGCTGATCATCAGAGTAATTGTTCATTTAATACTGATAGGGGAAAAAGACATAGCAATCCAGAACGAAAGAAAACGGTATTAAGATAAGCCCAAGACGAAAGCTTGAAAAAAATATTGAAAATTAAAAAGCATAAAAATCTCACATCAAAAGTTGACATCTATCTCGTCCCCCCCCCCCACTCCAAAAAGCGTTGCACCCGAAACTTGAAACATTTTTCACGCCGTCATACAGGATTCAAAACCAATATATATATATATATATATATATATATATATATATATATATATATATATAATAAAATTGAAATATAAGCCAAATTAGCAATACAAGATTAATTTTTTTTTTCTTACATTAAAAGTTGACATCTATCTCGTCCCCCCCCCACTCCAAAAAGCGTTGCACCCGAAACTTGAAACATTTTTCACGCCGTCATACAGGATTCAAAACCAATATATATATATATATATATATATATATATATATATATATATATATATATATATATATATATATATATATAATAAAATTGAAATATAAGCCAAATTAGCAATACAAGATTAATTTTTTTTTTCTTACATTAATCCTATCGATTACGGAATAAAATTCCTTCTTCAGGGGTGACCAGTATTGAGTCATTTTTTTTTTTCACCAAAAAACAAGAATAAAGAAACTTATTTCTTTGTTAATTTGATAAACGTCTCTGATGGTACGACGCCACCGCCGTGCTGTTACTGATGGCGGCTAGGACTCAAAAACCGGTGTCGAATGAGAATTGCGTTGGCACGATAAACCACACATTTTATATATATATATATATATATATATATATATATATATATATATATATATATATGTGTGTGTGTGTGGGTGTATGTGTGTGTGTGTACATATGTGTATATATTAGGAAACTTTCTAGTTGATAAGGTAAAATATTATTGAATTAACCATGGGTGATATTAACCGATATATACCTTTAGTAAAAAAAATAAATATTATTTCTTACCCACGAGATGTTACAATACCGCAGTTAAAAAAGCTCAATAATCAATACGTTATATCAATCAGAGCTTCCATAAATTAGTATGGTAAATTCGAAAAACATCAAGCCATCTAATTTAAATCAATCATGCAACATAAAATCTTTATATACTGAATATAAAAGATTAAGAGATAACCTTTTGACTGGCTTATTAGCATAACTATTTTTTAAACCGTTCATAATTAATTAATATTAGTATTATTAATTTGAAATTGCATTGGCTTATATTGGCTATCTATATGCAATAGTGTTGTCTATATTAACAGTAATTAATTAAAGTTATTTACTAAATTAATCGGAAAAATAACTAAAACCCCTTAAGTTTAAACTTTGTGCGCTCTTTAACGCCTTACCGAAGGTTGTGGCTTGCTACGAGCGAGGCAGAAGCGGGAAGAGAAGGGGGAGTTGGAGGGAGAGTGTGGCTGTCTCTCTCTCTCTCTCTCTCTCTCTCTCTCTCTCTCTACCGCCTTTCTCTTACCCTCTTTTTGCAGTTTTTACATTTTCTGTGAAAAATAAAAAAACTGACTTACCAGAGTGAATGTCTAATGATAGAATCACATTAATAGTATACAAGAAACTGACTTACATTTTTTATTAATTAAGTTGATGACTAATTACTCAATTTTAACACAAAACTCATTTGTTAATGTTTACAAAGATTGTTTCACTATTCTAATTGGCAAATGAAAACAAAAGTTTAGTAGCACTGTTATCTGTCCAGATTACGAAAAAATAATAGGGATTCATATTTTGGTATGATTGTAGATTAACATCCTCCGCAAAATCCCCCCACCTCAAAAAAAAAATTTCTACTTATTTTAACTTGATGGAAAGAAGAAAATAAAATTAAACAATTACTTTATAATTAAAAGTCGGTAAAATTTTCGTACATAAATTCAATTTTTCTGGTCAGTTTTCGAACAGTTGAGTCAAACTTAGGGTTAGTGTTAAAGATATATGTAATACCCTAACAATCTAGACCCTAAATAGAAGAATCTCATTTTTAAAAGGGGGATAATTGAGCTGAAGATGGTACCTACAAATTTACCAAAGTTTATTAAAATTATGGAATTCTCTGAGTAAAAAACATTTTCTTTAATTAACGCCCTCCCTCCAGAGGGAGTATAGGTATTTCTAGTATTAATTATAATTTCAAATATTGGAATCGAGTTTCGTAAATAAATATTAGCACGTTTTTCTTTATGTACATACGTTTCAGAAAATCAGTGTTGAATATTTATTTCCGGAACTAGATTCGAATATTTAAATTATAATTTATATATTTTGAATTGTCTGAATTAACACTATATATGTATAAAAGCTCTAATTGATATAACCTATTAATAATTGAGCTTATTAGATAATAAAATACACTTAGCTTTTCCGCTTTGTAGAAGTTTCCGTATTGCTTATCAGAAGTTAAGCATAATGCAGTTTTTTTTTTGTTGTATCCAGGATATATGAGAGAGAGAACTTCAGTAAATGAGAAAGATGGGAAATAAAGTCGTCAGAAAAAGTAGAAAGGACTAGGAAAGATAGATTTCGGAGAAATTAGCAAGGGGAGAATACTTTGCTCGCCAATTAACACAAACAGTTTGGTGCCGTACCCAGGTTACATTTTAGATGGAATACTGGCAGGTACTACCACTCTGTGTCAAAGTCAACTTAGGATTAATTAATTATAAATATCAGCTGTTGGTTTGTGTATTTTGACCTGAAAGTTAAAACTACACAAGACACACGAACAAAGCTGATTTATCATTTTCGACATTGCCGCGAACAGTATATGGACACATTTTTTTGCAATGTTTATTCTTCTGGAGGTAAACAGGGACAAAGGTAATCAGAGAACCGGTCAATATTTGTAGCGATGTTTTTTTATCAAATAGCGTTGTTTTCCCCTCTTTCTTGTAGTTGTTCCGAAAACAACACCGAAATGAGGTTAAACAGCAATCAGTCAGATTTATTTTTCTTTCTTGTATATTGAGACAGTTGCCAAGAGAAGTGAGCAGACAAAATGGAGAAAAGATATATATATATATATATATATATATATATATATATATATATATAGAGAGAGAGAGAGAGAGAGAGAGAGAGAGAGAGAGAAAGAGAGGGAGAGAGAGAGAGAGAGAAGTGTAGAGAGAAAAAGCGGATAGAAAAAGATAGAGAGAGAAGTTAAAAAAATATGTTACATACTTTTGAACTTTTCCAGCTAATTTCTAAGCCATTAAATCAAAAATAATTACAACTAATAGCTTTCATCAAACATAAGAAACTTTAATTTTCTACCGACCCATATACTTTTGTGGAAACTTATTGTACGATGTATTATCATCTGAACTTTTTATCGTTAAGTTGACTGGTTAAAATACGTAAAAAAAAAAATCAAATATGGCGTCGATTTTCTGAAGGTGTTCGCTTTGCTTTAAATAATTGAAGGCTCAAAAGTAGTAAAACAAAAAAAACATGACTCACTCTAAATCCAGAGGGGAATTGCAACTCGTACTTAGGGTTAGTTGTTGTGTAAGTTATTATTTTTACGGTTTCTTTAGGATTGAAACAACAACACCAACAGAGGGCCAAGAAGCCATTTTGATTTCGTGTGATTAAAGAAAGCTTTAAATGAAATCTAATTTTGAAATAAAAAAGAACTTGAAAAGAATTTTAGAACGTTTTAAGTATACAGGTCGGTAGAAAAATAGATTTGTATGCGTTAGGTAAAAGTAATTTGTGGTATATACGTTTTCTTTTCGATTTCTTGGCAGCTAATTATACTTAAAGATTACCTTCTATGTGGTTGTCCATGCGCCCGGGCAGCGCCGGGTAGACATGATAGTTATAGCTAAAGGGTTTTATTTACTCCTCCCCAGGAGTTAGGCACAAGGCCAGTTTTATCTTACTCCCACAAGTAAGATGTGACCCAAGATCGGGTCGAGAAAGTGGGGTTTGAAAAGCCAGCACTCGAGAGGTGAGCACTCTAGCCATTTAAAAATTGCCTGGGCAGCCCCGTCGGCATTCCCCGGTAGGGGCGCCTCAGACAGTAAGCAATAAACTTACTCCTCCCCAAAGAGGGGAGGCAAAGCCTGGGAGGGTTGACCTCCTAGAACTGCACAGGACAGGCGTGCAGTATCCATCGGAACAGATACTACACTTTGATCTTAGCCAAAAGGCGTTATTTAACCCCTACCCACAATAGGAATATGTGACACAAGGTCGGAAAGTGGGATTTGAAAAGCCAGCGCTCGAGAAGGTGAGCACTCTGGCCATTAAAAATTGCCTGGGCAGCCCCGTCGGCATTCCCCGGTAGGGGCGCCTCAGACAGTAAGCAATTAACTTACTCCTCCCCAAAGAGGGGAGGTAAAGCCTGGGAGGGTGGACCTCCTAGAACTGCACAGGACAGATCAGACCCATAGACCGGCAGAAATCAAGCCCCGAAGGCCAAGACAATACCGATCTATGAAGTGCAGTATCCATCGGAACAGATACTACACTTTGATCTTAGCCAAAAGGCGTTATTTAACCCCTACCCACAATAGGAATATGTGACACAAGGTCGGAAAGTGGGATTTGAAAAGCCAGCGCCCGAGAAGGTGAGCACTATGGCCATTAAAAATTGCCTGGGCAGCCCCGTCGGCATTCCCCGGTAGGGGCGCCTCAGACAGTAAGCAATTAACTTACTCCTCCCCAAAGAGGGGAGGTAAAGCCTGGGAGGGTGGACCTCCTAGAACTGCACAGGACAGATCAGACTCATAGACCGGCGGAAATCAAGCCCCGAAGGCCAAGACAATACCGATCTATGAAGTGCAGTATCCATCGGAACAGATACTACACTTTGATCTTAGCCAAAAGGCCAAGAAGCCCAATTTATTTAGGCAGGTTATAGCTAAAGGGTTATATACATTCTCCCAAGACTCCCAAATTGAGACCTAAAAACCGGGTGCACTTTCGGGTTATACCCAGGACTTTAAGAACCCACTTACAAATATTAACTAGCTGTTTCTGTCAAGAAGGCGGCCATAAATTTTGTGAACTGCTTCTTTATTTAAAAAAAATTTTTTTTATTCTTTTGGTAAACCGGAAACCGTTTTCTCGTTGGAAACTTCGCCCACAGAAAAATATGGAGGAGTTGTTGTGACATACATTTGTGTCTGCACTTTCAGCTGATGGCTATGCACAGTTGCGTAATCGACGCCATGTTTTCCAGTTTCTATTTGAACCAATATTTATATTTCCTACGAGGTGTTTTGAATAGCAACATGGCCACAAACGCGTCCACGCATTAGCGAGCGGCACGAGTGTAAGCTTGCGGGCGTATTAAAATAATAGATGACAAAAAAATTGACTTCAAAACAGTTAGGAAAATATTCACAATTCTAAGACTCAGACAGATGACACTGTATAAACGTAGAGCAGACAGAATGTATATATATATATATATATATATATATATATATATATATATATATATGTATATGTATATATATATATATATGTATATGTATATATATATATATATATATATATATATATATATATATATATATATATATATATATAGTTTTGAAAGGTTCATACTTTTTTTTAAGCATCTGAATGAAATTTAGTAAAAAAGAAGTGTGGTAAATAAAATACCATCAAAGCTGGTAATAGATGCGATATTTATTTTATTTAAAAAAAAAAAGACAAAATCGAAACCGATTTTTCTTTCTTTTTGTTTTTTCCTATAAACTGTCATAATTTTTTTTATTTATAGTTTATAGTTATACATATATTTCGCTAATAATATTAGCTTAACTGAAGCGGGCTTCCCAATTACATCGGAATTTAAAACACACTAATGAACCTAATATTATTAGCGAAATATATGTATAACTATAAACTATAAAAAAAAATAATGACAGTTTATAGGAAAAAAAAAAAGAAAGAAAAATCGGTTTCGATTTTGTCTTTTTTTTAAAAATAAAATAAATAGCGCATATATTACCAGCTTTGATGGTATTTTATTTACCACACTTCTTTTTTTACTATATATATATATAAGAGTAAGCATTATTTTAATCAATGAAACAGGCGAGAGGAAAAAAAAAGGAAAATTGTTAAAATTAACTTACGGCCTTATCGTCTGACCCTCTAAGAGGAAACGTCAGAATGGTAAATTAAAAACTAAAAGTCGAATGAGATATGAGCGGAAAAAATTGTTTCAGTTGGAGAAAACGATTGAGAGAGGAAAAAAAAGAAGTAAATCTCTCAACGTTATGGTGGCTTTGAATTATTAAAGATCTCCAACTGATGCTTCAAAATCTTTTGTCTCCACAGACTAGGTCGAGAATTGTTAATAACTAACGCTTCAATAATATTGAGATGGTAGTTCGACCTGGCACTGTGTAAAACAGTAAACCACCCATCAGAATAGTTGTCAGAACAACTATTTGTACTAACGAGGTGATTACCGATGGCTGATTCCTGTGCCTGAAAATACCCGGATGATCTCGAAACCTTGTGTAAGCGAATATCACGTGGTATGTGTTAGGATATTCTAAATTCTAATCTTTGGGATGTCTTGCCAACGTAGTCAGCTCCACACTGACACATGAATTTATAAACAACAGAGTTCTTTTGAATGGCTGGCAAAACATCCTTACGAAAAGAAGAGAAAAAGGTTCGAGTCGTGTAAACTACTCTCAACATTGTTGCTGGAAAACAACGTTGAGTAGAAGAAGAAATCCTTTTAACAATGTCAAGGCCGTCAGAACCCAACCATATATATATATATATATATATATATATATATATATACTAGCAGAAAACCCGCTAGGTCATTTCATGTGAGGAGACTTAATTCTGACGTAAGATAATCATGAACAGCAAGGCAAATTTACCTTTCGATGAGTGTTTCACTCCAGCGCAAAGTCGTGGTCTACGCGGGCACAAGCAAAAGATGTACGACCGTCGTTTTTGGATCAATAAAATCAAAGCAGCAAGCAGCATTCTCTGCCCATGTTTCTGCTCAGTGAAACAACCGGCCAGAGGAGGTCGTAAAGATGATTACCATATCCTTGTTTAAAGCGGACTTGGACAAATATTCCGTATGTGGATGTAAATAGCCTTTACCTGTCACTTTACATCGTTGGTTGCACTATGATATTCGAAGCGCAAATAAGATAGTATTCGAAGCCCAAATAAGATAGTATTCGAAGCCAAAATAAGATAGTATTCGAAGCCTAAATAAGATAGTATTCGAAGCCCAAATAAGATAGTATTCGAAGCTCAAATTAGATAGTATTCAAGGCTTAAATTAGATGATATTTGAAGCCCAAATAGATAGTATTCAAAGCTGAAATGATAGTATTCGAAGCCCAAATAAGATAGTATTCGAAGCACAAAATAAAATAGTACTCGCCGCTCTAATAAGATAGTATTCGAAGCCTAAATAAGATAGTATTCGAAGCCTAAATAAGATAGTATTCGAAGCCTAAATAAGAGAGTATTCGAAGCCTAAATAAGATAGTATTCGAAGCCCAAATAAGATAGTATTTGAAGCCTAAATAAGATAGGGTTCGAAGTCCAAATAGGATAGTATTCAAAGCCCAAATAAGATAGTATTCGAAGCTCAAATAGGATAGCATTAAAAGACCAAATAAGATAGTTTCAAAGCCCAAATAAAATAGTACTCGAAGCTTAAATAAGATAGTATTCAGAACACAAAATAAAATAGAACTCGAAGCTCAAATAAGATAGTATTCGAAGCCAAAATAAGATAGTATTCGAAGCCCAAATACGATTGTGTTCTAAGCTCAAATTAGATAGTATTCAAAGTTTAAAATTATATAATATTTGAAGCCCAAATACGATAGTATTCGAAGCCCAAATACGAAAATATTCGAAGCTTAAATTAGATAGCATTCAAAGCTTAAATTAGATTGTATTCGAAGCCCAAAGAGATAGTATGTGAAGCTTAAATTTGATGGCATTCAAAGCTTAAATTAGATATTTGAAGTCGAAAAAGATAGTATTCGACGCCCAAATAAGATACCATTCAACGCCCAAAAAGTTAGTATTTTAAGCAGAAAATAAGATTGTACTCGAAGCCCAAAATAGGATAATACTCGAAGCCCAAAATAAGATAGTATTCGAAGCCTAAATAAGATGATATTTAAAGCCCAAAAGATAGTATTCGAAGCTCAAATAAGATAGCATTCAAATACCAAATAATATAGTATTCGACGCCCAAATAAGATAGTGATCGAAGCTCAAATAAGATTGCATTAAAAGCCCAAAAAGATAGTATTCGAAGCACAAATAAGATTGTATTCGAAGCTCAAATTAAATAGTATTTGAGGCCCAAATAAGATAGTATTTGAAGCTCGAATAAGATCCCCTCGACACAGCTATACACGGGCCAATCCGAGAAATAGTGCACCTCAAGTAACAACGTTTAGCTGGATACTCCACCAGACTAGATGAATCCTTGCCCTGGAATCCGGTAAGACCAAGAGACCACAAGAAAGATATATTACAAGGTAATTAACTGGTCAATTAAGAAGAGGAAAATTAAAATGAATGTTCTTAATTTCTTTACTAACTCAACATTTGATAGGTAAAGGAGAAATTTAATGAACTATCCGAATATCTATGTATCTCATATAGAGATGAAGTGTTAGTCCCACTGTTGATATTTGAGAACTTCGACTGAAGTAAAATGAAACAAGAGAGAAACCTATTTTTTGCCAAATAAATTTGATTACATTTGATTTTATGCTCGTACGTATGTTAGCATCTTTCACACAACTGTGATTTTCCGATGATTATTCGCGATTAATCAAATGTCGGTAAGGTAAAAAAAAAACTTTTGAAATAATAAATTTTTTTCAGGGTCAAGATAATCAAGAAAAATCGCTCTTATTTCGTAAAATTAATTGTCAATGTCAGTTAAATATTCTTTAAGTCAATAAAACGAATATGTTTTTAACGTATTTACACTTGTTGCAATTTAACTCTTTTAAAAACAATAAGTATTCTCCGTCTTCTTGCTGTCCAAATAATTATTAGCTCAATATTCTTGAAATCAACAAAAATAATTTCACTTTTAAATCATTAAAGTATCATCAAATTATTATTAATTATTAAAATAAAAGTATTATTAAATTATTAAAGTATTATTAATTATTAAATTTTTAAATATTTATTTTAAATTTGCTCTTTTAGTCGACGAGGCGGCATAAATTTGATATTGGAGTCATTCATTCCGACCTGACGGTGCCCGGGATTCATTACGGGCAAACCAAAAGAGTCCCCGACTAAAAGTCCGAAGAAAACGGTGTCCGGTCCGATTCAGTTCCTAATATTAACAAATTCCGCTTTTGGGTCGCTTACTCCTGTGGTTTGCCAAGTTTTGTACTAAATTTTATTTATTAATTGATATAATATTTATTAATTTGATGTTCTGCAGTTTACTGAACTTGCTGAGATAATAACGTTATTATTTAGAAAGCCATTCTTAACATGAATAGTGCGGGGGCTTTGTTTAGTATTCTGTACTTTCACCTAACAATTTAATAAGTAAATAAATAAATTTGAGAGAATTATACTCTCACCGGAAGTTATATTATGGATAAAGTTTAATATGAGGAACTAAATATGACCAGATATCGTTTGCTGCTGACTTGGAGTAGGTGATTCTTCTGGTTTACCTCATTACGTTCAATTTTGGGGGTTAATATTTATGTTCTGTAAGTATCTAATCTAAGGTATTCTGTTTAGCTCAATTTTTTGTATATAATCGTTTTAAAATATCTCTAAATTAGCAAATGATGAACCAAAAAAAGTATTTTTAATAAATTGTAGCGAAGTACGTCATTATATTACCAATAACATGATACAACAATAACAAATGAAACTTGGCTTTTCAGAATCAAAGTTTTATTCGCCAGCTTGAATGCAATTAAAGTTGAACGTTTGAAATCCGGCTTACATAATGTTATATATTTAGATATATTGTTAAAATCAATGGAGGATGTATGTATGTTACGTGGTCTGATCTTAAATTTTTTTATTTTTTTTCGAATGACCGGATCTTCCGAGACTGACCGAACAGAAACATTAAAAACAATGATTGTTACTACTTTGCGGTCAACACAGAAATTCTTTATTTCGTGAACCGGAAGTGTTGGTGAGTCCGCTAACAAAATAGAAATGAAGGAAACGTAGGCACAGTAAGCTGTCTGCACTTCCATGCGGATAGGCGCGCGGAAATGCATGATAACGCCATTTTCTTTCTTCTGCATTTGAATAAATATGAATATTTCCCACGAGATGTTTTCAATATTGATACAAGAAACTATTCATACGCTCAAACTCTGCATATTGTGCTTATATTGGGTGGGGCGAAAACGTTTTTTTCGTTTTTTTAGGAAGAAGGAACCCAAACATTAATTTTAGAAACATAACCGAGTTTATGCAATTCATTTTCAACGCTTGATTTAGAAATCTTGAGAATGTCTGCGATTTGTCTGGTTGTCAAACGGTATTCTTGTTCAACTACGTCTTTCACTTGGTCACTGTCGATCATCTTTGACCAGCCAGAGCAAGAAGTATCTCTCACTAAACAATTTCCTTTCCAGAATCGAGCGAACCATTTCTGGCACACCCGTTTTGTAACAGTATTCTTCCATACACATTTCATATCTTTATACAGATTTCTGTAGTTTTTTTTCTGTAGTATAAAAAGCATCAGATATTGGTAGTACTCTGCTTGATCTTCTATTTCAAGGCCTGAAATACAAGCAACAATGTAGGACTCCTCTGTTCAGAGGCTTATTGCTCACTGAGGTCAACATACTCACTACACCAAACACAGTATTTGAAGAATAGGAATATAAAACTATCTTTAGTAGAGCAGAAAAGATGACAGTCAAAAAACGAACGGACTTTTTAGCCAACCCAATACACAACCCACAACGGTGTAAGCGGTACGTATCAAAATATTTGAATGTTCTTAAACGCACCAAATAATAAGGAAATAGGAAATAGGCACAGGAATATGATGTAGTAAAACAAGTAAATCATTAACTTGTTTCATAATTTTATACATTTAGAAAACAATCTGTTATATTATATAAATTGCTCAATTTTTGCTGGTGGAACTCAGAGTCATAGAAACATTTAGAATCTCATTATGCTACATGCTCTTCAGAATTGTCTGATTTATTCCCTGCTTCCTTTGTTCCAGCTCGTTTGACGCATCGGTCTTGTGGTCTTTATCAATTCACTGTTCAGATACCTTATTATAATATATTTGTCTTATTCATGTGGGTTATTTTCAAAAACTGCAGGCTTGTTGAACTGCTGACTGTTTTCCTCTTTCATATATCCTTGGTCTTTTCAAGACTAAGGTCAATAGGCATCTTTTGACTTTGCGTTAATCATCTTTCGTTCTTGTTAGCTCCTTACATCAAGCGGCTTCATGACTTGTCTGGAGAGATTTCCTTAAAAAAATGAAGTTCAATTTTATTGGAGTTAAAAAGTAAATTCTGTCTTTGCGTTAATCATCTTTTAGATCCTTAAATCAAATGGTTTTATGGACTTTCTGCAGCGACTTCTATAAACAAAATCTTTCTATATTGCGAAAAAAAAAAAGTATTTCTTAAATTAAATACTAGCTCCACAAAATAGGGTTGCTTCAAACTTGTGCTCGACAATTGACATTATTTTACTGTTTTGAAAAAAAAAAAAACTCATCGATGTGGCCAAACGTTCTCCATTATAATTAAAGTAATTGTAGGCTGCAAAAAAGTTTATTTAACTCCAACAATTAATCATCAGACGACATCGTAGTTTCGGATTGTTAGATATTAGGCGAGTCAAACCACTAGTATATAAATTGATTAGTTGAAAATAACACAAAATATAAGTTTATACAGTGTTAAGTTGTTGAATCTAAGGTGAAGATAACTAGACTGTGAAAATTAACAGAAACGGATATGACGTCACATGGCTAAAAGTGAGAGTGAGTAAGAAAATAGTTAGTTCCTTGGAAGCACGCAACGCGTATAGAGGATAAATTGCTATGGGCTGACATTGATTATCAACCTCTATCCCCCTCTCTCTCTCTCTTTCTCTGTCTCCCCCTCCCCCTACTGATCAGTTATTTGGAACGAAGATCAAAGTGAATAAACCTTCTATGTCTTCCATAAGTCTTGGGTCTACTTAGTCCTTTTTGAAAGTGTAAATAAGAAGCTTTGATTTCAGGCGGCAAGCCCTCAGTCGAGAAGGATCACTAATGGTTTGCATACAAGAACAAGCAGCTAACAAAGTATGGGTAATAATTGTAAACTTTCATGTGATTTTGCAATGATGATGGCAACTTGATTTTCGCTAAGCATGGCACAAGGTCAAAACCAAACAAGATGAAATAATTTTTTATTGATCTGCGGTAAAAATAAAATTACACAGCTACACAGTCTATCTTTATAAAGTGCGACATGCGACTAACATAGAGTTACAATATCGTTGGCGATTTGAGGAACTCAACGAAATACGTCTGCTTTGTATGGTGTACTGGTTCCAGATCTGGATGTTGTAATAAGAAATAGTTTAGAGCTTTTGATTGGTTGGTGGCGAATCACTCCAGTGGTGCACCTGTATATTTACATCAAAGGAAAGAAAGTAGTAAATAATAAAATTAGAATACGTGACATCTACAAACGACTGCAAGAGTATTACACACTTTTTTGTATGGTATCCCAGTATAAAAGTAACCACTTACTTAAATTATAGTGTGTTTCAGTATAAATCTGAGTCATCTCGACTTTTTATATGGTGTCTAATTATAAAGTGACATGATAATACTTTTTATAATGTCTTTTAGTATAAACGTGACCCATCTATAATTTTATAGAGCGTCTCTGTATAAAAGTTACACATCTACACTTTTGTAGGGTCTCTCAGTATAAAAGTGACGCATCTACACTTTTTAAAGAGTGTCTCAGTATATCTACACTTTTTATAGGATCTCTAAGTATAAACGTGATTCATCTATACTTTTTATAGGGTATTGCAGTATAAACGTGACACGTCTACACATTTTTAGTTTCTCTCAGTATAAACGTGACATATCTACACTTTGTATAGGGTGTGATAGTATAGAAATATAGAAGTGACCCATCTACACTTTTTATAGGGTGTGATAGTATATAAGTATAGAAGTGACCCATCTACACCTTTTATAGGGTGTGATAGTATATAAGTATAGAAGTGACCCATCTACACTTTTTATAGGGTGTGATAGTATATAAGTATAGAAGTGACCTATCTACACTTTTTATAGGGTGTGATAGTATATAAGTATAGAAGTGACCCATCTACACTTTTATAGGGGGTGATCTACGTTTGAGGCACTATTGTAGCTTTTCTAGGGCACGATCTCGGCGCTATTATAAGGCCACAC
>OY744547.1:56062381-56184881 GCA_963556195.1 Sepiola atlantica
TTTGCGTCGGCATCTTCCGGCAGTTTTCCCTAAGCCGCCGGAAAAAGCCGACACGAAAGCTGGCAGACGATAAAACAAGAACGCTGCGGCGTTGTCGTTTTTTTTTTCTATTTCAAGAAAAGTTTCGAGTAAAATTTACTCGAACCTTTTCTTGCGAGTTCGAATGCAAAACGCGATAAACGCCATTTTCAAAATCACGAAACTCTCTACAAAAAGTGTTGTATTTCAACACTCGACGACACCCCAAAACTATGTGTTACATGATATGATACTGTAATAATTTCTTTTTGAATTCAATTAAAATCAGATTTTATTCGACTTCTAGATTTAATATAGTTGTTTTTTTTTTGTGTAAGGTCTCAATTTAATCCACGGGGGTAGCATGCTCTTGTTCCGTCAGCCATGAGCATGCTATTCTCGTGGATTAAATAAATAGTTCCGTTTGAAATTCCGTCTAAATTCTCGAGTTCGAAGAGATACACCTGAAGAAGGCCGGAGGTTACAGCGGCCGAAACGTTGTGATGATAACACTCAAGATGAGAAATGTAGTCGGAATAAGCAAAATAATGCAAATTATCAAACCTTATCTAAAAAATTTAGAAACATAATATGAAAATGTTATATGCGAACTTAAGCATGACAGACTGGCGAAATAATATGCACACTTAAACATGGCGAATGAATTTGAGCGTGACAGACCAGACGAAAATGCCATTTCGAGCTTAAGCGTGAAAGAAGTCTGACAGATAGAATCTTATAGAGAGATTCTTGGACGTCCATTTAATCTGCGCATTTAGAGATGAAGATTGATATAATAATATGTTAAGACATTTCATGTCCGTACGTACGTCATCACCTCTCACACACATTAAAACAAATGCGATCGATCGACAAGCTGGTGATTGGTGATTTCTTAGATGTCGCTGATATTAAAAATTCCAACTTTACTCATTTTAAAACCGATGGTTCCATGGACTAAAACAGTACAATTTTAAATAAATATATGTCAAACAATTATATCGTTTTTATTTATTTAAAAAATATTTAGCTGACAATTATTTTTATGGTAAGAAAACAAAGAATTTTTTTTTATTTTAAAAGAATTACATTACTAAAATTTTAAATAAATAAATAAATAAATAAATAAAGAAGAAACATATTCGTTTTATTTATTTAAAAAATATTTAGCTGACAATTATTTTTATGGTAAGAAAACAAAGAATTTTTTTTTATTTTAAAAGAATTACATTACTAAAATTTTAAATAAATCGTTTTAAGAAGAATCCAGTTGCTACAATTTGAAATAAATAAATAAATAAATAAAGAAGAAACATATTCGTTTTATTTATTTAAAAAATATTTAGCTGACAATTATTTTTATGGTAAGACGACAAATAATTTTTTATTTTAAAAGAATTACACTACTACAATTTAAAATAAATCGTTTTAAGAAGAATTCAATTGCTACAATTTTAAATAAATAAATAAATAAATAAATAAAGAAGAAACATATTCGTTTTATTTATTTAAAAAATATTTAGCTGACAATTATTTTTATGGTAAGACGACAAATAATTTTTTATTTTAAAAGAATTACACTACTACAATTTAAAATAAATCGTTTTAAGAAGAATTCAATTGCTACAATTTTAAATAAATAAATAAATAAATAAATAAAGAAGAAACATATTCGTTTTATTTATTTAAAAAATATTTAGCTGACAATTATTTTTATGGTAAGACGACAAAGAATTTTTTGGTATTTTAAAAGAATTACACTACTTAAAATTTAAATAAATCGTTTTAAGAAGAATTCAGTTGCTACAATTTTAAATAAATAAATAAAGAAAGAAAGAAAGAAAGAAGAAACATATTCGTTTTATTTATTTAAAATATTTAGCTGACAATTATTTTTATGGTAAGACGATAAAGAATTTTTTTATTTTAAAAGAATTACACTACTACAATTTAAAATAACTCGTTTTAGAAGAATTCAATTGCTACAATTTTAAATAAATAAATAAATAAATAAATAAATAAATAAAAAATAAAGAAATAAAGAAATTAAAAAAAATAAAAAATAAAGAAAGAAAGAAGAAACATATTCGTTTTATTGATTTCAAGAATATTAAGCTGACAACCACAATTATTTTTACGGAAGAAAATAGTGTTATTTTTTTGTATTAATGTAAATTACCACCTTCCGCTAAATACCCCCTCCAAAGAGAAAACAATGAGTTTCTACTTTTTAAAGCGATTACGTGTAAATACCTTGAAACACATGGCGGAAATTAAATAAATTATTATTTTTGAATTTAGAGTGGGCGATCAGTTTCGTATATAAAATTAACGTATACTGATTTTCCCATTCCCTGAGCATTATAGCGTTTGAGACCAGTTAACGATTATTTTATTATATGGGAGATAACTCCTGTGCGTTTCTTTGAGGGTGTATAGATTTTAGGACGATGCCTTTTGGCTAAGATCAAAGTGTAGTATCTGTTCCGATAGATACTGCACCCCATAGACTGGTATTGTCTTGGCCTTCGGGGCTTAATTTACGCCGGTCTATGGGTCTGTCCTGTGCAGTTCTAAGAGGTCCACCCTCCCAGGCTTCGCCTCCCCTCTTTGGAGAGGAGTAAGTTTATTGCTTACTGTCTGAGGCACCTCTACCGGGTAATGCCGACGGGGCTGCCCAGGCAAATTTTAATGGCCAGAATGCTCACCTCTCGGGCACTGGCTTTTTAAAGCACACTTTCCCGACCCAAGGTCGGGTCACATCTTACTTGTGGGAGTAAGATAAAAAAAAAACTGGTCTTGTGCCTAACTCATGGAGAGGAGTAAATCAATACTCGGTGTTGGTAATAAAATCTGTTTAACTACACTAAATAGAAAGAATAGGCCGTGAATGAGGGATAATTTTACGTTAAATTATAGAAGAAACTGATCACTTACTCTAAATTCTAAATTAATTTATTTTTTTTTAGTTTTTCCGCCAAGTTGTTCAAATTGTTCACACATAATCGCCTAAAAAAGTAGAATCAAATTTGTTTGGTGCAGGGGAGAAGTGATTCAGTGCAGGGTGTTAATATACAAATTTACTCAGTTTTTGTTTTTATAATAGTAGGTATTCATCTTTTTCCCGCCGCGGCAGGATGTGACACCCGATCGGCGGGTATTGATTGAAAGGTGCGTGCACTCTGACCGTAATAAAAACAAATTCATGAGCAGCCCAGTCGGTATTCACCGGTAAGGTACCTCAGGCGATTAGCAATACATTAACCAATTCTCTAAGAGAATAGGTAAAGCCTGTTAAAGTGGAGCCCCTAGAATTGCACAGAACCATACCATAGCTAGACAGATACAAGGTCATCGCCTACTCAAAAATGACTCAACGTTTGTCGGACTGATTATCGTAGACGTATCCTTGACTTGGCATGAACAAAGCTTACTCAGACTACTTAATAGTATTTACCCCGACAGAAAATTAACATAAACGGTAAATTATACAGATTGATAAAAAAAAAGCACCGTGGAATTTCCACAGGGTCCCGCTAGTTATAGATTAAATTGCAGTGTGACAGACCGAGAGACGACACATTTACTGACAGACAAAGCCTTGCATGGGGATGCGATGACGCCTCAAGAAAAAAGCAGGAAAGCAAAGACGACGATACAGTTTGTTTTCGTGCAAACGGAATTCTTCTTTATGTAACAGTTTGGAAGGAATTAGATACGGCTTAAATCATTACGGTGGATACGTGTCACGGCTTGAAGACATGCGGTCGCCATGGCAACCACCAAATATTTATTAGACATCTCATATATATATATATATATATATATATATATATATATATATAAATAAATAAATGCGAAAAAAGTGTCCATGTATCCTAACTATATTAACACCAAAACAGCTGTACTTAAATGTCCACAAAGAGTTTTAGGTATTCTTAATTTGTATATTTATTTTATAAACAGCTTCTAATAAATTAATATTCTCTAATATACAGTTGTAATTTTGCATTGTCACATTTCTTATGTATACGCGATGTTTTCGACGGTAGAAACACGCCTGCGATGCTGAGAACAGATACTACACTTTGATCCTACATAAAAGGCCAAGGAATTCTAAAAAAAAATTGTTATATAGCTAGACATTTTTAAATAAAATAAAAAAATGTAATATATTATTTTATTATCTTTTAATGGGGGGGAGTATCTGTTCTGTTGTCATCCTCCCAGGTATTAACTCCTCCTTGTTGGGGTGGGGGGCGTTCATAATGATACTATACTTTCAGTTGTTACCACTTCCTTGGGGGGGGGGGGTCAGTGTAGTATATGTTCGTTCATCATGATATCATCATCCCAGGCTAGCAAAAATATGCGATATATATATTTGCTAGTATATATATATATATATATATATATATATATATATATATATATATATACATATATATATATATATATATATATATATATATATATATATATATATATATATATATATATATCGTATTTCTTAATTGAGAGATTTCCCCAGCAGAGTGCTCAATTATTAATGCAAAAGTAAAATTAACTAGATAATTAATAAGAGCATGATATTTATTAATATTAAATAAAGTGTTACAACAACATCCGGACCAAGGTTTCAGATCCGAGAAAATCGGACCTTCATCAGCGGAGTCGTATAGCTTAATGAGTGAGAACAACCGCTAGGAATTTCAAAATATTGTCCGTTGGAAAGATGGTACACTTTCAGATTTAAAATTGTCACGTGCGTGGAATATACGTGGTCAGTTATGGAAAGTATAAGTTTTCAGATCAAAACAACAGCGACGCTGTATATCGAAAAAGCAAGAAATTAAATGGGAATAACGTTAACAGTTGGATAGATGGGAACCTAGCAGGTTTAAATTGTCACGTGCGTGGAATTACGTAGCTCGTTATGGAAAGTATTCAAAATTTCAAAAATGAACCAAAGTAACAGAATTACAAGAATATATATATATATATATATATATATATATATATATATATATATATATATATATATATGGCAAAATGAAAAAGGAAAACCAAAAACTGGATGTTTTTTATGTGTACATCAACGTTTCGTCTTTATTTATAAGACTTCATCAGGATGATGATATAGGGAAAAGATATCATGCAAGCACAGATATATGTAGGGTAGACATGTTGGGAAGAAAAATAAAATAAAATGAAAAATAATGGCAGCGTCTTGCTGGACGTCCGTACTTGTTAGAGAATGGAAATGAGTGGGAGAAAAAAGGGGAAGGGTGGAGGGAGCAAGGACTACTGTGGCTGGCGATGAGAGAAAGAGGTGGGGGATGAGCAGGGGTAAAATGGATGGCAGAGAGAGATTGGAGGAAAGAGGGGGAGGGGGTGTTTGCCCAGATGGCTGTGGTCGAGATTGAAGGGGAAGAGTGAGTTGGAATGTTTGTGTGTGGGGGGTGTATGCAATCCATAAAACAAACTTTAAACACATCTAGACATTTCCAAAAAACACCCACATCCCATGCCGGCTTATACACTGTCCCTTGCAATGATTGCCATCAATTCTACGTGGGAGAAACACAACGTGAATTAAAGAAACGATTAAATGAACATAAAAGGGACATAAAAAACAACAACCCTCTTAGTGCACTTTTCTCCCATGCTCTAGAATATGGTCATGCATTCAAATTTGAACAAGCCAAAATCACTAAACACATCCACAACAAATCTCGGCGAAGATTATTGGAAACTGCCCTCATCACATCCTCCACCACCATCAAGCAGCGAAATGGTTTCTTTAACCTATCACCCTTAATAAGCAAGATCATCCTCACAGAACAAAGTCTTTTGCCTGATCATGGCTAACTTTTATTTTCATCTCTAACCTTATGACACTCTTCCATTCACCCACACCCTTCCTTCTTCTCCTTGAATCTTCTCTTTTTTTTCCCTCACTTTTTTCCCTCACATTTTTAATACTACAGTCCAAATAAACTTTCTCATGTTCCAAATATTTCAAATATTCCTCACCCACCCTTTCAATCACCCCCCTCCCCCACCCACTCCAATCCCTCACTCATTGCTATCATTCTCCAAATATTTCAAATATTTCATACCCTATCACGACAAATCCTCCCTCTTCCCCCTCTCATCTATTTTCTCCCATACCTCTTCTTAAATTCCCTCATTTTCTCAAAACGCTCTCTAAGACCATAACTTTCGCCCATCCACCAAAATCACAGCCCCCCTCCCCTCCCTCTCTACCCATCCCCATTTTCCCTGCATACACCCCCCACACACAAACATTCCAACTCACTCTTCCCCTTCAATCTCGACCACAGCCATCTGGTCAAACACCCCCTCCCCCTCTTTCCTCCAATCTCTCTCTGCCATCCATTTTACCCCTGCTCATCCCCCACCTCTTTCTCTCATCGCCAGCCACAGTAGTCCTTGCTCCCTCCACCCTTCCCCTTTTTTCTCCCACTCATTTTCATTCTCTAACAAGTACGGACGTCCAGCAAGACGCTGCCATTATTTTTCATTTTATTTTATTTTTCTTCCCAACATGTCTACCCTACATGTATCTGTGCTTGCATGATATCTTTTCCCTATATCATCATCCTGATGAAGTCTTATAAATAAAGACGAAACGTTGATGTACACATAAAAAACATCCAGTTTTTGGTTTTCCTTTTTCATTTTACCATCACGTCGGATTACCTTCATCCTTCTCTTCCCATATATATATATATATATATATATATATATATATATATATATATATATATATGAAAATTTATAACTAAAAGGTAAACTTTTAGAGAGGTGGACCTATTGTGAGGTAAGGAAAGCTCAATATACTGGATAGAGCAAAAATATGATAAGTCAATCAAAATAATTAGACCTGCAAAGGGAAGCAAATCATAATCTTCGGTTGTTCAGAACAAGGACATTTAGTGAATAACAATATTTATTTTTCTTCTCTGTCATTCCTTAAGTCAGGCTTTTCAAAGATTAAAATCTTATCATCAGAGGAGGTTAATGATGGATAAGTTGACAGATGAGGACAGTCAATATTTGAAATTTGAAAAAGTTTTAAAGTTCAAACGGGTATGTTCCAATGTAATAGAAATATATATAAGGGTATTTTATACTGTTTGTTTTGAATATATCGCATATATAAATGATACATATATATATATATATATAAATAGTTTATTTTGAAATAAACATCTTCTTGAAACTTAACAATTGTTGCAATATATATATATATATATATATATATATATATATATATATATATATATATATATATGCCCGATTCCATGAAGAATTTTTAATTCATGTACGTAGGTGTATAACATATTTCGGACATCTTTGTGGAAGGAATCGGATACAACTGAAATCGTTCGGGTGGATACGTGTCACGGCTCGAAGATATGCGGTCGCCATGGTAACGAACTAAATATTTATTCGACATCTCATATATATATATATATATATATATATATATATATATATATATATAAAGAGAGACATAGAGATAGAGATAGAGAGAAAGAGAAAGAGAGAGAAAGAGAGAGAAAGATGTGTGCCCGATTTCATGAGTAATTATTAACGTATATACGTGGGTGTATCACATATTGAGGACACCTTTTATCTTCCCACTTATAGCATACATTTTTTATATACGTATATAATTCATTACTATTCAATGCATATACATTTATATTATAAAGTATTATATTGTATTATATTATATATATATATATATATATATATCCTTTCAGTAACAGATTCAACAGTGCTCAGTACGTAAGTAGAGCTTAGTAGCTATATAAAGATATACTTATGACAGATAAGCTACATAGAACGTTTGTGTTTCGATCCCGATCTCGATATATATATATACACAATAATATTTTTATAAATAAATATTAATTATTTAAATACCTAGAGACATCGATGTTTCATGCTAACGCAATCTTCAGTCTAGGAACTAATTCTCAACGGTCGGTAGGCGCGAACCCCGAACACAAATCGGCACTGATTCGTAGTCGGGGATCTTATCCATACGGCCATAGCCAATTAGTTAGTAAATATAGAGGAACTTTAACTGTAAATAGCGAAAATAGGCGGCTATTTACCAGGCAGTTAGAGTGATCTACGAAACGGCATTCGGATCGTGCATATAGCTATTTGTACTGCTTGTTATTAAAGCTACACGAAAGTGCCCAGCCTTTGTGGGAGGGGGGCTGATAAACAATAATATTTTTATAAATAAATATTAATTATTTAAATATATATATACATATATATATATATATATATATATATATATATATATATATATATATATATATATATATACATACATTTATATATATATACATATATATATACATATATATATATACATACATATATATATATACATACATATATATATATATATATATACATACATATATATATATATATATATATATATATATATATATATATATATATATATATATATATCAATATATGTCCTTGTTTTTAACAACCGAAGATTATGATTTGCTTCCTATTGCAGGTCTAATTATTTTGATTGACTTACATATTTTTGCTCTATCTAGTATATTGAGTTTTCTTTACCTCACAATAGGTCCAACTCTCTAAAAGTTTACCTTTTAGTTATAAATTTTTATATATATATATATATATATATATATATATATATATATACACACAGACACAGATATATTTATATATATATATATATATATATATATATATATATATATATATATATATATATTGATATGTATATATATACATATAAACTATATATATATATATATATATATATATATATATATATATATATATAAGTATAATTAAACAGACGAATTCTGTTATTTTCAACAATGTTTGAATGAATCAGAAAATGCTGCCTAAATACACACACACAATATATATATATATATATATATATATATATATATATATATATATATATATATATATATATATATATAGTCTAATAAAGCTGTAAGTCATTTAAAACTAGAAGGAAATTGCAGTTTAATGTCTCAGGGATACTAACTAAATCCAAAATATTGCAGACTTAGCACTTGCATAAGCCGACTTACCGCTGGAAAAAATACAAATACAACAGGGGAATCAGGTATTTAACAGTGAAACAAAAACAGGGGACCTTAACTTGAGCGTGAAATATTAAAACGGGGATCATCAGCTGTTTAGCGTGTAACTGTTTCGGAGATTTAAAAACAGAACAGTTATAATATTCATGGCTGTCTAGTTGTACTGATCAAATGACCATTTTCCCAATAATCAAATGTACAAATAATTCAGTTTAATTTCACTAATATGTATATATATAAGTAAATAAATAAATAAATAAATAATAATAATAATAATGATAATAATAATACTAATAATAAAACATTACCCTTAAGACGACAGTGTGATATGGTAATTTGCATATCAAATAATACTAAGTATAACTTTAATAACAACAACAACACCAACAACAATAACAATAACAATAACAATAATAATAATAATAATAATAATAATAATAATAATAATAATAATAATAATATCTAAACCCTACACCCAAGAACCATTCTGCGACATGGTAGTTAATATATACAATTATATAGGAATATATGATGCATATATATATATATATATATATATATATATATATATATATATATATATATATATATATATATATATATATATGTATATATGTATATATGTATATATATATATATATATATGTATATATATATATATATATATATATATATATATATTTAGGCAAACATTATTAAATAACACGGAGTGGTTTTGTTTGATGCGACTTTTTTTTAATTTTTCAATTTTCCGAATTGTCCATCTGATGTGTCGGTCAAATTGATATAAATATGATCCATGGCTTTCTTGTTCCATTCTTTTTTCTTTTTTGCAAGCACTTTCGATTTGAATCGTCAAATCATCTTCAGGCGGTATTAGTTTTAGTGTCTTTACTGTTGTGCTCATTTTTGAATTATAACGGCAAGTAGTTTATATTTGAAAACGCGTCTGTAAAGTTGAAATGTACATGAGAGCGTGATGGCGTTCTACACGTACGAGAAATTTAAAGTTTGACTGTTTAAACCGTTAAGAAATTGATGACGTTAAAGAAAGTGCATAGAATTCAAACGCATAACTACCTAATGGCTAAGAATTTGGTAATGTTAATTATTATGCTAGACACTTTAAAATGTTGCGACTAGTTTCATAATTGACATTATTAATTGTGGGATGTTTAGTTTTTATGTATTTTTAATTTTTTGATATTGGTATCATGGTGTATTATTTTGGTATTGTTAACAAGGATGTTTCTATATTGGGAGGGGGTGCAATTATGTTTTTTTAGGTGTTGGCATATAGAGCTAGTGTCGGAGAGATGTAGGGTGAGTCTTCGGGATAGTGTTGTGGAAGTGAAACCTATGTAAGAATTAGTGTTTTTTATTGTTGTCGGAGATACATTCTCCCATAGGGCATTGGAACTGATATATTAAATTGGTTCTTCCTAATGTATTTTGGGTTTGGGAAGTGTTATTTTTAACAACATAGTTTGATGTTTTCATTTTTTTATAATAAATGATAAATCGTATTTTATCATCAGAATTGGTGGGGGATATATAGCGATGTATTATATTTTTAAGAGCTTTTTCATCCAATTTAAAGTTTGGATGTATTTGGTTACAATAGAATAGATTTATGTAGTGGGAATTATTTAGCTTATTAGTAGGATTATCTAAATTTCTAATCATTAATTTTATTTGTTCATCAACTATATAATTGGGAAATGATTATTAATTGGGACTTGTTTTATGTTTTTTAATTCATTAAAAAATATTTTTTTGGATGAGGAGATTAATTTTGCACGGTTTAATAGATTTTTGACCATAGCAATTTTATATCTATATGGGCATTCACTTTTAAAACTTAAAATACAGGTGTTAATAGATGTAGGTTTTTTATAGGGAGAGGTGATAAATGCATCACTGTTGGAGTCAATGAGAACATCTAAAAACGGAATTTTATTGTTCATGAGTGAATTTAAGAACTGAATTAATTTGAAAAGTATCTTGTAGTTTTTTTTATTTCATCTATACTATTTACTAAAATAAGAATATCATATATATATATATATAAAGTCACAGACCAAGTAGACGACCTTTGGCCGATTGTTGTATGGTCTTTGATTTTATGGAATATATAATTTCTATGTGACGTCATCTTCTTTCCAGGTTCCTTACAAGTATATTTAAGTGAATGGCACCATTCCTTTCTCATCCAGTGTGCATGAAGACAAAAAATTAAAAAAACAAATAATCAAAGTTTTAGTATATCTATCTATCTATCTATCTATCTCTTTATATATATATATATATATATATATATATATATATATATATATATATGGTAAAATGCACGATATGTCATGAAAATAAAATGTGATAGACAGAATGTGTGAAAAAAAAAAACGGAAAAAAGAACTAAATACAGGAGAAAGACCAGAAACGAGGGATTTTACCATTTTCGTTCGTATCAACGAACGTCTTCAGAAAAAGTCACTTTATCTGAAGACGTTTGTTGATACGCACGAAACCTGTCAACTCTTTCGTTTCTTGTTTTCCTCCTGTATTTAATTCTGTTTTCCGGTTGTCTCTTTTTTCACCCCACACACACATATATATATATATCTATATATATATATATATATATATATATATATATATATATATATATATACTATCATAGTTCACCCTAAATAAAACAGGCCGCTACTGTAGACGTAAGGGGCTACTGAGAAAAAAGGTGAAAGTTTTTTTTTGGGGGGGGGGGGACCTAAATTGGGAGCTGTGCAGCGAGATGTCTGTTTACATAAGTTTTAAATTTCTGCATGTCAGTACCGCCAGTAAAACAGGGAGCAGGGAGGGGGTTCCAGAGTCCAGCAGCACAAGGAAATAAGCTTTGGGAGTAGAAAACCTTTCGACATCTGGGGACTTCCACAGTGAATGGATGGGATTTGGCAGATTGTCGAGTTGGTCTAGTGAATTTGCGTCGTAGGGTTACCAGAGCAGCAAGTTCATCAGAGCACAATCCATTGAAGTACTTGCAAAACAGGCACAAGGAAGCAACATGCGGCGGTGGGACAGGGGCTGGAGCTTGATGGATAGTGATGGACCTACTAAGTTGGCGACTCTTTTTTTTTAACCTTGTCTAAGAGAGATCGACTAATGAATGATGCATCAGCCCAGATACGGCAACAATACTCCATGCATGGGCGGATGATGGCTTTCTAGAGATATGGGATAATGTCAGGTGTGAGAAGTTTACTAGCACGGTAGAGGGGGACCACCCTCTATGCTGCAGCCCTGGCAATGTCTTCAATGTATTTATTCCAATTCATGTTATATGTGAAAGTTAGGCCGAAGAGTTTGAATGATGACCTCTCAAGTAGGGGTGTTATTTGCCATGAGAATCGGTGGTTGAAGAGGTTTCTTGTAGTTATTGAAGGAAAGTAGCTTTTTCTTTGCGGCATTAAAAGTTACCAACTATTTTTTACCCCAATCCACTACAGACTGGAGGTTATTTTCTAAGGATTCGGCCATTGCCTCAGATATGTGCGCGTCGGTTTTGGCTATATGACGAGAGTAGAGTATGGTGTCGTCAACAAATATTCCTATCTCAATCTCAATGACATTAAGGAGGGCATTCTGAAAATCAGGAACAGTAGAGGTCCAAGGATGGATCCCTGAGGTACATCAGCTTTTTTTTTCATGTTACTTAGATGAACGGCCAACGAGGACAACCTGGAACTTTCTTTTTATTAGGAAATATTTAATTATATTTAATATTTGTTCAGTAATGCCATATGAGTGCAGTTTTAGGAGAAGCCTTTCATGCCAGACCTTGTTAAAGGCCGTGGATATATTGAGCGCTACCGCCCTAGCTTCACCTGCCTTGTTCAGTGTATGATATATGCGTTCAGAGATGACCGTTAGGATATGCTTGTCTAAATCCGTACTGATGATCAGAAAGATGTTTGGCATTAACTAGGTGCCGGACTATAGCTAGATTGATTAATGATTCAAAAATGTTAGCAAAGATCGGGAGTAGCAGGATTGGGCGGTAGTTTAGAGGATCAGTTCTATCTCCAGAATTCTTGAACACTGGTACCACAGAGGTAATTTTCCAACTATCAGGGAAGCAAGATTCGGCCAGACACTTGTAATCATTTTTTATTTATACAAAGATAATAAGGCTATACACATTTAAAAACATGGTTTAAGTCACAGCTTTAAAAAACCTGACATCTTCAAGCCAACATTTCGTTTATTTATGGGTTCATATTGAATTAATAAAACTATTTTAAGCCCATCAAATGTATTTCTCTGGATTTATCAAATTGGCCGTTTTGATTCACCAGGAATGCATATAAAGCCAGATTTTTCCTTCAACAGAATATTTAGCCCAAATCAACGACAGAACTAACATCGATGTTTCTCCCCCGCCCTAGCTCCTCTGTCGGGTCTTAGGAAAGGAGAATGCTTTTTCTAAACTCACGCACACATAGCCACACTGACACTAACACACACACATACATAATGCATCACCTCTTTCACTCTACGCATACTCACACTAAAGGCGACACACACACTGCTTGTATCCCCTTTCAATGTCGTCTGCTGATTGAAAACACATGTATAAACTTAACCACTTTAATACTTCATACATTTCTCACTGAAATTCCTAATGTGAAAACGAATGATTATTGACTCTATTTAATAACTTTCAATGAAATGTAATTCATGTAATTGAGTGAGGAAGATTTGATTACGATTTTTCAAACCCGTGGATACCTCACAGCCCTTAAATTATCGACTCAGGCTTCCTCGATATCTCAACTAATGAATCCCCCTTTTGGTCTGCAAAAACACTGAAAAATGAACAATTATTCTATGTTTTCTTATCTATGTAGACTATTTAAACATATATTAAATATCTCTTTTGTAAACTTGTGCTTTTGTACTCTTTATTTTGTTTGTTGATCATATAACATTTCTCTCGCTCTCCCACACATTTGAATATTACTTTAAACTGTTTTCTTTGAAATGTTTCTATAAAACTAGAACCCTAAAAAGGTTCCTCCATATATATATATATATATATATATATATATATATATATATATATATATATATATATAAATATATATATATATATATATATATATATATATATATATATATATATATATATATATATATATATATATATATATCGTGTCGGAAGTTTCCCAAACCATATTATTAAAAAAAATAAAAATAAAAATAGAAATAAACAAATAAAATAAAATAAAAAAAACTTTTAGTCCCAAGTCTTTCAGTGGAAAATCATTCATGTAAGTCAATTTATTTTTTACATTTATTATATTAGTTTGTTTCTAACACTATTTTAAGGGATCATCAGTTGTTTACCATAAAAAAAACTGTTTCGGGAATTTAAAAACAAGACAGTATTTAATTTCATGGTTTCCCAGCAGAGTTGATCTGACCCCACTTCCCTTAAAAGACAAAAATATAAGCGTTCTTTATACCAAATCTACGTTTTGTTCCATATAAATGTTTTGCTAACTTATATTAGTTATTAAAAAAAAAAGAAAAATCCCCTTACCTGTGCTGTTCGTCTGTCTAATAAAATGTATCCGTTACTTACAAAAATGTTGCTGCATTTTAAAGTGTTTGGACGAATCTATTACACTATTATTTAGGTGATTAATGTATTATGTTTAGTTTTATATTATAAATATAAAAAATATCAACACATCAAAAAATAAAAAATAAATAAATAAATATATATATATATATATATATACATATATACACATACATACATATATATATATATACTTTTAGTCCCTCCTTCTCTCCCTCCTCCTCCTTTGTTGTCCATTTCCGCGTTATCGTCAACCTCAAACAAATACTAATCTTCCTTGTTCACTTACAGTTTTTCTAATCTGCGTTCACAAGCCAACTGTCGATTTTTTCCTTTTCTCAGTGTTTCAAATCGGCGTTTATAAGCTAAGCGTTAATTTTTTCTCTTTTTCTTCTTCTTTTTCTTCTTCTTCTTTGCCCACTCCCAGTGTTTAAAATCGTCGTTCATAACTGTCGATTTTTTCTTCTTCTTCTTCTTCTTCTTCTTCTTCTTCTTCTTCTTCTTCTTCTTCTTCTTCTTCTTCTTCTTCTTCTCCTTCTTCTTCTTCTTCTTCTTCTTCTTCTTCTTCTTCTTTAACATTTCTTTCTTTCTTTCTACTGTATTTTTATTGTTTTTCTTTTTCTCATTATAATTATTATATGTGTTATATATACGTTTATACATATTCTACATTATTTTTATTTATATATCCTATGATTTGTTCTATCAGTTTATTTTGATTAATTTGATAAGATTTAAAAGCATCAGGATATATATATATATATATATATATATATATATATATATATATATATATATATATATATATATATATATATACATACTTTTTAGTTGCATTCCAATAACCAAAGAAAAATACATCCAAAACCATACTTTTTTATATATTTATTTTTTGAAAATGTTGGCTAATGCCTGTATTTTTTCCATTTCGTCTCATTATCATAATTTTTATTTCTTTTTAAATTTTTAAAATTTCGTCGAATGCCTGTATTTTTTTCATTTTGTCTCATAATTATAATTTTTATTTCTTTTTAATTTTTTTAAATTTTGTCGAATGCCTGTATTTTTTTCAATTTTGCTTCATAATCATAATTTTTATTTCTTTTTAAATTTTTAAAATTTCGTGGAATGCCTGTATTTTTTTCCATTTCGTCTCATAATCATAATTTTTATTTCTTTTCAAATTTTTAAAATTTCGTCGAATGCCTGTGTTTTTTCAATTTTGCTTCATAATCATAATTTTTATTTCTTTAAAATTTTTAAAATTTCGTCGAATGCCTGTATTTTTCCATTTTGTCTCATAATCATAATTTTTATTTCTTTTCAAATTTTTAAAATTTCGTCGAATGCCTGTATTTTTTCCCATTTCGTCTTACGCGCGTTTCACAACCCATAAATAAACTTATATAGTCTTTAGTTTAACAGGCTGCTCATCAGAGAACTGTTCATTTGATAATGAAAAAACAAGCACACTATTCCAAAACAGAAGGAAGAAAGGCGAGAATAGCTTGAGAAAAAGAACAGCAAGTCAAAAATACGAAAAACTTATTTTCAAGATGACATTTAGAGAGAATCATCCCTCATAACCATCGGACACAAACGTTAGCCGATTGTCAAGCTGCCACATTTAAATTTTAAAACAACCCAGCATAGTTTTTAAAAAAGTGACGAAAGAATAATTGCCCATGAGTTTATGGACATTTATTTTTGTCCCATTTTTTTACTATGCTATTTTTTAAATAGGTTTATTAAAAAATGTAATTATCAACGTATTATTTAATCATTAAATTATTAATCAAACCAATATTTTTATAAAACTAATTTTCAAAGTAATGTTGTTTTATTCTTTACTAGCAAGACCTGTGTCCCAGCCTTGCTGGGGAAAAATATAAAATGCTAATTTATTTTTATAAAAATATATTATCATATGAAAAATAAATAAAAATAACCACTTTAACTGTAAGTAATTTAGGTGATTAAACTTCGATTTAACAAGGTTTTTATATGAGGATACAAAAGTAATTGTTATAGTTGTAAAAATTAGCTGCCCCCGCCAGTATTTTAAAATATATTTTTTTTAAAATAAGTATTTATTCTTTTCAAGCAAAGCAACTGGGATAATATAAAATACATTTGTAGAAATGGGCTTCCTCCAATACGGTTTTAAAATAAAGGCTAACCTCCACCCCAATAAAAAATATATGTATCAATAGTGCATTCACGTTGAAATATTGCTACTACTAATATTATTAATAATAATAATAATAATAATAATAGTAATAATAATAATAATAATAATAGTAATAATAATAATAATAATAAACATTGATGAATAAATAAATAATAATAAATAAATAATAATAATAATAAATAAATAAATAATAATAATAATATTTTTAAACATTGCTACTACTAATATTAATACTAATACTAATACTACTACTACTAATAATAATAATACTAATAATAATAACAACTAATAAATAAATAAATAGATAATAATAATAATAATAATAATAATTATTATTATTATTATTATTATTATTATCATTATAATAAATAAATAATAATAGTAATAATGATAATAATAATAATATAAGCTGGTCTAAAGAAGAACTCAGGCACCTTGACCAGAGGACAAGAAAAGTAATGACTATGCACAATGCACTACATCCAAAAGACGATACAGACAGACTCTACGTGAAGAGAAATTAAGGGGGAAGAGGACTGGTAAGTATAGAAGACTGTGTGGACGGCACTAAAAAAAGAGCTGAAGAAATACATAAACCAGAACACAGAAAGGCTGATCACCGCAGCAAGAGATACCGTCCCAACGAACAACGCAGGAAACATCGAAACTGGACACAAACAGACAAGAAAAGAAAAATAGGAAGAAAAACAACTACATGGACGCTTCATAAGATTCACAAGAGAAGAAACCAACGCAAATAGCTGGACATGGCTAAGAAAAGGAAAGTTGGACAGAGAAACAAAATCTTTACTGATGGCTGCACAGAACAATGCGATTGGGACAAACTACATTAAAGCTAAAATAGATAAAACCCAGGAAAACAATAAATGCAGACTGTGTGGACAAAGAGACGAAACAATAAATCATATAATAAGTGAATGTAGCAAACTTGCCCAAAAAGAATACCAGAACACACATGACTGTGTTGAGAAAGTAATACACAGGGAACTGTGCAAACAATTGAATTTCGAATATGCAGACAAATGGTACAAACATAAACCAGAAACAGTACTGGAAAACGAAAAACACAAAATCCTCTGGGATATGGATATACAAACAGATAAACTCATACAAGCAAGGAGACCTGATGTTATTATAATAGACAAAAAGGAAAAATCTTGTAAAATCGTACACTTCGCCATTCCAGCAGTCCACAGAGTGAAGATCAAAGACACAGAAAAACGAAATAAATACACAGAACTAGCCAGAGAACTGAAAGGAATATGGAGCATGAAGAAAGTTAGTATAATACCAATCATCGTAGGAGCACTAGGAACAATCCAAAAAAACCTGGAGAAAAGACTGGGAGAAATTGGAATCAAAGGGACCATCGAAACCATACAAAGGCCGGCAATGATCAAAACAGCTGCAATCTTAAGGAAAATCCTCGAATGCGGAAACCAACACGCATAAGCTACAAAGGCTAACCGGTCACAAAGAATTTACAACAGGGAGAAAACAAAACCACATGAAGAACACCACAACAAGAACCAAGGAACATAAACTGCAAGAAACAGCACTTCATAATCCACCACCCCAATAAATTACACCGACCTCAGCTATCACTACACAAAAATGAACCAAAGTAACAGAAATTACAAGAAACACTATAAGCTCCTAACTCCCCCCCCCAAAAAAAAACATAATTGGGACCGGATTGATAGAAGCACCCAATAATGTCTAGCTACAAAACATTATTTTTATAGTTCCTTGGCCTTTAGCTAAAATCAAAGTGAAGGATCTGTTCTCAGGCGCTCAGCGATATCAGACGTTTTACTATCGAGGAAATTATTGGGTATATATGAGAAAACATGACAATGTAAAATTGTTCTATAAATAAATATGCAAATTAAATAAAACCTAAGAATGTGTGTTGCTGTTAGCAGTTTACTATGTATACGGTATTACAAGATAATACGTAGCATCACAGAATTAAGTAAGCGCGACCTGTTTTGATGTTAGTTAAGTAAGGAAAGATAGAAAAAACTTTCGGATTTATTTATTTATTTAGATATATGAATATATACGAATAGTAAATATTATTAATTATATATATATATATATATATATATATATATATATATATATATATATATATATATATATATATATAGTTATATAAAATGGTAGGGTAGTTTGATATATATATATATATATATATATATAGATAGATAGATATAGATATAGATAGATAGATATATATCAGTAGGTTTATATATTGATATGTACTTTATTTACTTTTAAAGTCATTATGAATTTTATATATATATATATATATATATATATATATATATATATATATATATATATATATATATATATATATATATATATATATATATATATATATATATATATATATATATATATGCTCGTTGTAAAATACCTGCCGACTTGGTATTTACAAAGTTAAATTCCTCCTTAATTCTAAGGTAATCTTGACTGCGAATCAGTGGCGATTTTTGATCGGAGTTCGCGCCCGCCGACCGTCGGAAATTAACTTCCTGCACTGAAGATTGCGTAAGCATGAAAATGAAACATCGATGTCTATAAGTAAGAAATAATTAATATTTAAATATATATATATATATATATATATATATATATATATATATATCGACAGGCATTCATTAAACGCCATTCTTGTCGGCGCACTGTCATGTTTCGTAGCAAAATACACGAATCCTTAAGTTTGGGAGGTCATTAAGTCTATACTTCTTAAATTAGCTTTCAGTTGTTGCTTTGAAAACAGGAAATAATCGACACCCGTAGCGTATGTTGCCTGTTGTAACAGGATGTGCCCAAGTTACAGTTGCATCCCTGCCTATCTGTCATACAAGAAACATGTAATATTACATTAAAAATCTCCCAGTCATCATTTTTCGTTAGCATCAACATCTCTATATTAACATATAACGGTACACACCCGGCGTCACCCGGGACGCAGTAATAGCATTTTAGTTTTTGAATTTTTGTTGTTTTGACATTTTTAAATATTATAGACACAAACAAGTACTTTCTTTTTGTATTGCTGTTTTATTTTGGCTAGTCTATTAAATAATACGCTATGGCATTTTTTTTTAATTCGTACGTACGTTATCATCATCCACCCATTCTGAAACAGATGGCCTAAGATGCAATGTAAAGTAGAAAACACTGATGTTTCAATTAACGCCCGCTTCCCAATTAATTGCCGGCCGGATGGCGGGTAGAATTTGCCAGTTAATAACAAAAGGAAAAAGTACAAAGTAACCATTTTGAATTACTCAGTAATATAAAATATTTTTGTTCGACCAATCGACGTTCTGCTCTTTCGTTTATTCATTTCATTATATAACCAGTTTTTAACGGGGAATTTATTTTCATTTTTATGCTGAAACAAAATAAAATTCCTGGATTTTGACATTTTTAAAGATTCAATGTAAAACAAGTTATGTTTGCATTTTCATATGATTTCGCTGTTGTGTAGAACATCCAACTCAAATTAGTATACACTTTCTTGGCATCATGGCTCAGATCAAAGTGTAGTGTCTATTCCGATGGATGCTACACTTTGTACACCGGTACCGTCTTGGACTTCGGACCTTGATTCCGCTGGTCTGAGGGTATTGTCCTGTTCAGTTTTAGGTAGTCAACCCTCCCAGGCTTTGCCTTCTCACCCTTTGAGAAGGGGTAGTTTATTGCTAATCGCCTGAGGCGTTCTTACCGGGGAATGTCAACGGGGCGGCTCAAAGAGTTTTTGTAGGCTATAGTGCTCTTCTTACAAGGCGCTGGCTTTTCAATCTTACTTTCTCGACCTTGTGTCACATCTTACCGCTGTGGGAAATCGATAAATACCAAGATCGAAGTTTAGTATCTGTTTTGTTCATACTTGGCCTTTTGGCTAAGATCAAAGTGTAGTATCTGTTCCGATGGATACTGCACCCCATAGACTGGTATTGTCTTGGCCTTCGGGCTTGATTTACGCCGGTCTATGGGTCTGTCCTGTGGAGTTCTAGGAGGTCCACCCTCCCAGGCTCGGCCTCCCCTCTTTGGGGAGGAGTAAGTTTATTGCTTACTGCCTGAGGCGCCCCTACCAGGGGAATGCCGACGGGGCTGCCCAAGCAATTTTTAAACCCCACTTTCCCGACCCGACCTTGGGTCACATCTTACTTGTGGGAGTAAGATAAAAACTGGCCTGGTGCCTAACTCCTAGAGAGGAGTAAATCAATACACGTATATAGAATGGAAATATCTTGCAAACTTCTGCAAGGGTTTTAAAGATAGACCCCCATAACCAGATATATTCTGAAACTAAATTACACAGATTACTGAGGTTAGTATTTTTCAGTTCGAAACAAAAAGATGGGTTCTGCGTTCTCGCCAGACGTCTAAACAATGAAAATATTTTTAAGGACGTCAGAAATATACAATAGACGAAGGATAAAACCGCGGATTTTCCACGGGTCCCGCTAGTATCTATATATTAATACGATATCCTGTGTGTTCGTTTGTCACGCTTACATCAAAAGCTCTGCGCATGCCGCACCTAGATTCGGAAAAGCAGTCAAGTAACCTAATTTTCGTGAATTTGAAAGTATTTCCCTTTGGCCTAACGGTTAGCGACGTAGGATTTTGACGTCGACCCGACTAGTTTATAGTTCGATCCCAACCAACCTCTAAGATTTTTTTCTACATCGAAGGTGGGGGGAGGTAGTGAGGAGACGACCGGGAAGACACATATTAATACGATAGCGTGTCTGTTATTTTGTGTGTCACACTTACATCAAAAGCAACGACCTTCCCAATCTTTTTATGCTACTCATGAATGACCATTAATAAAGCTCAAGGACAGACTTTCGATAAGGTTGGGATCTACCTACCACAACCTTGCTTTATTCATGGGCAACTTTATGTAGCCTTCTCAAGAGCAAGGTCTATGAAGAGTCTAAGAGTGAAAATTTGTCCTTAGAATAATTCTACTCATGGCGAGAGAAGAGGAACAACCTTCATTAGAAATATTGTATATAAAGAAGTTTTGTAAATTGTTTCATGTATTGTTCATTTTTTAAATAAATATACAAGTCAAATCTTATCATGTATAGGTTAGGAACAAGATAATTAGTATTGAAAACGTCATTTCGTGTAATTTACATGGGTCCCGTTAGTATATATTAATACGCTAAGGCGAGTTCATCTTCATTCGTACGTTATCACCCTTCACCACTTTTTACGAATGGGGTCATCCGATCAGCAAAGATGGTAAACAATCCCGACTTTACCCATTTTAAAATGAATTGTTCCAAAATCGAATTATGTAAAGAATTACAGTAAAGATTGGACGGATGTGCTGGACAGTGGTAACCCAGTTGATGCCATTTACCTAGACTTTCAAAAAGCTTTTGATACCGTTCCCCATCAAAGGCTACTTAGTAAACTGAAAAGCTATGGCATCAAAGGGCAAGCAAGGGATTGGATCGAAGCCTTCCTACAGAACCGTGTCCAACGAGTGTCAGTGAACGGGCATGTCTCCAGGTGGGCTGATGTCACAAGTGGCATACCACAGGGCAGTGTCCTCGGACCGTTGTTGTTTGTCATCTTCATTAACGATTTACCAGATGAAATCAAGAGTGTGTTATGCATATTTGCCGATGACACAAAGATCTATAGCAAGGTTACAACGGAAGAGGACAGAGTCGCACTGCAGAATGACATAGAAAGGCTCTCTAGATGGTCAGCAGATTGGCAGCTAAAATTTAATACCTCGAAATGCAGAGTTATACACTTTGGACATAACAACCAAAGGAATATCTATCTCATGAAGGACAATGAAGAAAATGACAAAGAAATTGGCGCTTCAGATATTGAAAAAGATCTGGGTGTATACGTAGACAACAAACTGTCATTTCATCACCATGTTAATGAAACTGTAAAGAAAGCAAACCGTACACTTGGGACATTAAAACGAACGTTTGTTAGCAGAGACAAGACCGTGATCAAGAAGCTCTACACCTCAATGGTTAGACCCATCTTTGAGTATGGAAATGCACCACGAGTCCATCAGTTTGTCGGTGATATTGACAAGGTTGAAAAAGTCCAGCGTCGAGCAACCAAATTGTGCCCTACACTTGTGGACCTGCCATACGAAGATAGGCTGAGACACATGAAGCTCCCGTCCATGTACTATAGAAGGGAACGTGGAGATATGATCCAGACATTCAAGATCCTCACAGGCAAAGACAACATGGACCAGGAGAGACTGCTACCCATCAGCAAGATCACCAGGACAAGAGGTCACAACCTAAAACTGGAAAAGAAGCATAGTAGGCTAAACATCAGAAAGTATTCCTTTGGGATACGGGTTGTGAACAATTGGAATTCTCTGCCAGACTGGGTCATCAACGCAACAGACATAAACGACTTTAAGTGCAAGTTGGACAAACATTGGCTTCACAGACAATATTCAGTCAGACCTGTGCACGAACTGATATAGTGGACAAGAATGAAAAGGAATGGGAGTTTCAGGCAAAAGCCTTTTTCCCAAATATATGTTATGTTATGTTATGTTAAGTAAATACATTTCAAAATGTGACATTCGTTTTATTGATTTGAAAACTAGGTACTACTCCAGATGAAGCGCCTAATTTCCGTGACTGCTCGGCGGTAACGATCGGGTAGGTCGCGGAAGCGCCCGAGAGCTGCCGAGACGAAAACGAGGCTGAAGCAAAACTGAAAGTCGTAAAAATGGAAGAGTGGCAAACGACAATATAAGACGAAGAATACAAAACAAAATTTTCTTTTTCTTATGATATTTAGGCAAGTCTATTTTGTATATTTTTTTTTGGGGGGGGGGTCATATATTTTCTCGTCGAGCGTCAGGGTTTACGGATATGTTTGCGGCCGGTTCGAAAGGCCTTCCTACCGCTTGTTTCGTTGTGCTGGGCGCAGATGAATTGACAGCAACCTAATCGGGCAGCTCTGCTTCAGCCTCGTTTTCGTCTCGGTAGCTCTCGGGCGCTTCCGCGACCTTCCCGATCGTTGCCGCCGATCAGTCACGGAAATTAGGCGCTTCATCTGGTGTAGTACCGAAAACTATTTAGCTGACAAATCTTTTTGCAATAAGAAGACAGAGAATATGTATTGTTTTAAACAGGATTAAATTGCTTAAATTTGAAATAAATAAATAAATAAATAAAAAACATATTCGTTTCATTTATTTAAAGAATATTTCGCTGACAACGGCAATTATTTTTACGGAAGAACAAAGAATGATTTTTTTTTGCAATAAGAAGACAGTGAATATTTATTGTTTTAAACTGGATTAAATTGCTTGAATTTAAAATAAATAAATAAATAAAAAACATATTCGTTTCATTTATTTAAAGAATATTTCGCTGACAACGGCAATTATTTTTACCGAAGAACAAAGAATGATTTTTTTTGCAATAAGAAGACAGTGAATATGTATTGTTTTAAACAGGATTAAATTGCTTAAATTTTAAATGAATAAATAAATAAAAAACATATTCGTTTCATTTATTTAAAGAATATTTCGCTGACAAAGGCGATTATTTTTACGGAAGAAGAAAGAATGATTTTTTTAATACTCTTCACCGTGGCAAACATTTATTATTTCATAAGGAATATTATTATTAAAAGTAAATTATCTAAATTGATGTAACATGCACCGTTGACGGGGTCTTGCTCGTAGTCGATCAATACTCAATCTACAAATAGATATGTGCAAGTCACGAATCGCCGAGAAACACACACATATACAGAAATATGTGAAGTGGTCACATAATTTTATTAATACAGAGAAGCGACGGAAAAAGAAAAGTTTATATAAGGTAGATAACTCCTATTATAATCTCCATGATAAACTATTAGTTATCTTATTTTGTTGTAATAAAAAAGTAAATGCTTATTTAATCAAAATATTTGTGAATGTACGCAATTAAGATTTTCTTTATTTGTATCTAAAAAGATTCCTATTTAACTTGGTTTTATTTATCTTCCTCCAACAAGGTAAGATGTGACACAAGGTCGGACAAGTGAGATTTGAAAAACCAGCGCCCGAGAATTTGAGCGCTCTGGCCATAAAAATTGCCTGGGCAGCCCCGTCGGCATTCCCCGGTAGGGGCGCCTCAGGCGATTAGCAATAAACTAACCCCTTCTCAAAGGGTGAGAAGGCGAAGCCTGGGAGGACAGACGACCGATAGATCGGCGTAAATCAGGACCCGGTGTACTTAGTATTAGTTTTTTTATCAAGGGAGGCGCGATAGCGCTCTATCCCTTAATAGACTTCAAAAACGCCATATGCTAGAAATCTAATTTCTTTGATCAATCATAACTCAAAAACCAATAAACCAAATTATTTAATACTTTGCACAACATTTTCTATTTGATAGGTTCTATGAGTGTGTAACATTTCAGCATCATTAGTCAAGGCAACCCAGAGATCCAGAAAGGTCAGGAGTGATTTTGTGTTATCCGTGTGTACGTACGTACGTGTGTGCCACCCTGTATCTCATCAAGTATTTGATGGATTCAGCTGATTTTTGGCAGAAATAGAGGTTCTAGGGTCTAGTTGATGGCATTTTAATTTCAGTTTACCATATACCTTAGTTTTCCAGAGAATTCAAAAAACCCTTTAAATTACTATTTTCTTAAGGCATAGCCTTTACAAAAGTAGTGATATTCCATGATAAATGCCAGTATACTGAAATCATATGCCCGTAATAGGGTTAAGATGAAAATTCATATATACTAAATGTACAAAAGCAAGGAAATTCTCAAATTTTTACACTTTTATTGTCATTAAGGGTATGACAACATATCAACCAAACCATTTCATTATCACATCACTACAGTATAACTCTCTATGCATGAGTGGATGAAGTGTGTGAGGTGCGCTGAAGAAAAATTCCTACAAGTAAAATACATAGCCCTGTTGTGCTCACATACGCTTAATGACAATAAAAGTGTAAAAATTTGGAAATTTCCTTGCTTTTGTACATTAAGTGTGTATGAATTTTCATCTTAACCCTATTAAGGGCATATGCTTTCAGTATACTGGCATTTATCATGGAATACAGTAATACTCTGAAAATATTGATGGCGTCTGTTTACCAATGTTTTTCTTTGGAATTTGAAATAAAGCTTTTTTGGAATGTTTAAAAAATTATTTTTACGTTACGAACTGCGTCAATTTTATCATTTTCTTACATGATGGTTAAAAGCTTTAGTTACTCAATTTATTCTTAACGTGTCGTAACGGTGAATTGCATTGATAAAGCTAAAAGTGTTTTTTTATTTTACGTGTGAAAAAGTAAATTAAAATCAATAACTACACTGACAATTTATTCATTGAAAAAAAAAGTTTAAACAATTATTTATTAATAAATAAATACAATTCAATTTTGAAATAAAATGTCATATTTAGATTCTATTAATTTATTAATAACTAATTGTGTAGATTGTTCTTAAATCTCTATGCACGAAATTGAATCAAACAAACAAACACTGTATAACAACATACGAAATAGAATTGATTTAAAAGGGTTACTTTACTATTTGGTAAAGTAACGAAATATTGGACAGTGTCCAGAAAGGAAAATCAAAGGAAGCGATCAACGTTGTGACGGCAGCTGGAACAATGATCATGCAGGACTAGGAGAGAAATGATGTTTCCTTGATCGCGTCTTGTTTCTCTCTGGTCATCTCGTCCCTAGACTCAACTGTCAAAGTAGTCCGTTTGGGGACAGCTAGGAAATCATACGCTTTGTAAGTCGAATTGGTCAGTGTATGACCAAACTGCCTACAGGGGACAAGAAGAAATAGGTCCTAGGTCCGACCGCTACAATTGTTTTTAACTTTTTAAATATTTATTAATGAAAAAATGACAAAACAAATACAAACTTACGCTTTATCTTTCCAAATAATTGACGATTAATTGGGAAATTAACGAAATTGTTAAATCTCTAAAAACAAAATTTTGAAAGCGGTGTGGGAGTGAGTGGTGGTTGGAGGGCAAATCCCACTTGTTTATTACAGAACAGGGCCACCATACCTATCCAAGCCAATCGTTAGTAGAAACTATCAAATTTTAAACATTCTTTTTTCGTAATGATTCTGATCCTCATTTTATTTCAATTATCTGTTTATTTTTAAGATTATAAAACGCATTTCTTAAGCTGACGATGACATGTTCATGTGCGAAAGGGAAATATAATCATATTGCATTTTTAATTTCTCCAGAAACTCTAATCATTAAAATCACCTAAAATATTTTTTACAATAATATTATTTTGTTGGCGAAAATATTGATTGAACATTGCTTTATGCGATGATAGCATCGCTAACTCAAGAAATTAATTTTCTTCGAGTTATAGTGATTTTATTAAAATGGAATTTAGGGACCGTTTTCGTAATATATATGAAATATATTATTTTTTAATTGTTAACATCTACAGTGCTTTATTTTAATTAAAAAACATCATACATTTTTTTTTTATTAATACTTAAAAATATAACTTTAGTAAAGGTGTATTTTGTCTTCACGAAGATTTTAATGATAATAATAATTCTATTATATTCAGTGATCGTTGCTTAATGAATACTGAAAATTTTATTAAAATTGGTTGAGTTCCTTAATTTTGCTGAATTTTTAAGTGAAGGGAGGATCAAAGAGTTTTTACATTTTAGGAATCGGCCATTGATTTTGCACGTACCTAATATATACATATATCCTTTGTTTATTATTAAATCCATAGGCATAAATATGTTTCGGGTTCCTACACTCGTCAGTATTAAATTACGTGATCGTACTGCCGGTCAGACGATTCGACCTTCGGATTCAAGTATTCTGAACCCTGGCTTCTTACCATCAGGTCGTTGTAATGATCATAGTTTGAACTTCGATAGTAAGAAGCCAAGGTCGATAATACTATGATCCGGGGTTCAAATCGTCTGGTTTGGTTGTTTGGTTGTTTGGTTGTTTTATTTTACGGTATATCAACCCTTTTCGGGTTATTTAATGATGAATCAGTTCAATTTTGGTAAAAGTTTTTATGCTTCAAGTTCTTTATATATTCAAGAATTCCTGCATGGTGCTTCGTTGAGTCAAATGAAGGAGGGAAAGGAGAGGGGGAGTAGGAAGAAGGGAAGGGGAAGGGCAATTGTTTTGTTTTGTTTTGAGTTTTACGGAACATGTTTGCGTTTTGCAAAGAGAAAAAAAAACAATAAAACATTAATGTTTGGTGCATTTTGGGTCAGGAAGCCGATATCTTTCGAATCGCCTGAGCAACGATATAGTTACGTAATTCTATACTGACGAGTGAAGGAACACAAAAAAAATATATGTCTATGGATATTCCATGAAAAATGCCAGTATACTGAAATCATATGCCCTTAATAGGGTTAAGATGAAAATTCATATACACTAAATGTACAAAAGCAAGGAAATTCTCAATTTTTTACACTTTTATCATCATTAAGGGTATGCGAGAACAACAGGACTATGTATTTTACTGGTAGGATTTTTTCTTCAGCTCACCTCACACACTTCATCCACTCATGCATAGAGATTTATACTGTAGTGATGTGATAATGAAATGGTTTGGTTGATATGTAGTCATACCCTTAATGACAATAAAAGTGTAAACATTTGAGAATTTCCTTGCTTTTGTACATTTAGTGTATATGAATTTTCATCTTAACCCTATTAAGGGCATATGATTTCAGTATACTGGCATTTATCATGGAATGTCACTACTTTTGTAAAGGCTATGTCTCAAGACAATGGTAATTTTAAAGTTTTTTTTTTTAAATTCTGGAAAACTAAGGTATATGGTAAACTGAAATTAAAATGCAATCAACTAGACCCTAGAACCTCTATCTCTGCCAAAAATCAGCTGAATCCATCAAATAGTTGATGAGATACAGGGTGGCACACACGTACGTACGTACGTACGTACGTACACACGGATAACACAAAATCACTCCTGACCTTTCTAGATCTCTGGGTTGCCTTGACTAATGATGCTGAAATTCAACACACTTAAAGAACCTATCAAATGAAAATGTTGTGCAAAGTTTTAAATAATTTGGTTTATTGGTTTTTAGGTTATGACTCATCAAAGAAATAAGATTTCTAGCATAGGTCGTTTTTGAAGTCTATTAAGGGATAGAGCGCTATCGCGCCTCCCTTGATTAAAAATATTTATTTATTAAATAATAAATATAAAGTTCCGATCATTCGAGCTCTTCGTAATGAATTAAATTGAAGATACAAAGATAGGCACGTTGCAAAGTTGTCTCCTTTTACAGGAGATGGGAACACGGTTAGAATCTCATTACTTGTGTTTACACTTAAAATACAGGACGTATTTCTCTCGCATTTCAAAGCATAATCGTCACGACAGGCTGATAGTAAGAAACCGAGGTTTATAATACTTGGATCGGGATGTGTAATTGTCCAACCGGCGGTACAGTTATATAATTACATACTGACGACTGTAGGAACCCTACACACACACACACACAAACACACGCATATATATATATATATATATATATATATATATATATATATATATATATATATATATATATATATGAAGGAGAATGGAAAGGAATTAGAGAAAGCAAAAGCCAAATCAAAATTCAATTCAAAAGTTCAAAGCAAGGTATATTTCGCAAAAAGGCAATTTATTCAAGTTAAATTTTCCTTAAGCCAGGCTTTTCAAAGATCAAAATCATATATATATATATATATATATATATATATATATATATATATATATACGAGTGAGAAAAGGGGTTGTAGGGAAGAGAAGAGATTATCCCCCCCACTAGATTGCGAAGTCGATTTTGTACTCTGTAAAGCCAGTAAATAGTGCTCTGTGTGGGATCTTCCCAGATGTGGAGGCAGTCTTTTTATCTTTGGACGCATCTGAATCTTTTTTTTTTTTTTTCATTCTTGAAGAATGCAAAAATAAAAGTAAAACAATAAAAAAAAAACATAAATTTAAAAAAGGGGGAGGGGCTAGTTTAACGCGCCATCTATTAAAAGGATATTGTAGTCAAGATGTATTTGCATGTATGAACATCCGGGTTTCTCTTTGTGGGTTTTAAGTATGAACCACTTACAAGAAGGACAATGGCTGCATTATCGTACACTTAATAACCTCGAAAAAATACAAGATGTTCATATTTTTAGCGCATGTTTTTTGCATTGATTCCACGATATAATTTGTGATTGTTTTTTTGACCGCAGGTTATATAAATTTATGAACGGCACTTCCGATAAAATACAATGCATCTATTTTGAAAACGTTAAATTGAATACATGGATATTTTTTGTTATGTACTAGATAACCTCTGACCCAGTGGGTCAACTTTATTACATTGTACATTAGGGAGTTGAAATATGAAATGAATTTTCAGACAAAATATATTAGTTTATGGAATGGTGGCTAAGAATTTTTTTGTAAGTCGCTCCAGATAAGACAGGAAACCACTTGATGTAAGGAGCTAAAAAAATGACTACTTCAAAGTCAAAAACTAGCCAACGATAAGTGTTAGATGGATAGATTCCGACCCAGAAAACAGCAATTCTGTAAGAATAGGGGATTGGTTATGCCCTCTCTTATTTTAACACACGAAATTAATTAAAGAAACAAACGAAACCTTTTTTACAACAACAAACTGAAGGGGTTTATTCGTATATTTGAGGTTACCTATTGGTATAGGTCGAAAGAAACTTAGGACAGTGTCCAAATGAAGAAGAAGAAGAAGAAGAAGAAGAAGAAGAACAAGCAGAAGTTAAAGTATCTTCAGGTGAAGATAGCAGCGCCGTGAGAGTCCAGTGGACGAGGAGGCAGGAGAGAGGCTGAGGCGATCCGTCCTGGCGGGTGCCAAGGTACCGTCTTGAGATCGTCCGCATATCCTAAGCGAACTCAAGTAGTCCCTTAGGGAACTAATGATATCAATGCGCCCTGCGAGCTGATTGGCCAAACCAGCTCACAGAGACACTGATACGAATTCCAAAGTAAATCTATGACTGCTACAATTCTTCCCCCTTTGTCAGAAACATCGCTCACGGAATGTGAGGATTGAAGGACAAAATAAGGGAAGCGAGAGTTACGAGGCTGAAGAAAGTAAACTCAAGTTAGTCACTTTCTACTCTCCTTATATTTGTATACTGGTTTAATACTTGATCCTATTAGTAATAAAACCGGAAGTTGACCGTTTAACACCATTGACGCATGTGACAGTGTTATATTCATTACTTAGCATTGATAATATAATTGGCAACAGACAAGTAAAAATAAGGACACAAACACATCATTAAAGCTAAAACAGCATTAATTCGACTAAATAAATAAGTTCGACAAATAAATTAGTGCGTTCTGATATTTGTTCTAATATTCTAACATTCGTTCTAATTTTCTAATATTCGTTTTAATATTAGTTCGTTCTAATAAATAAAACTTCGTTCGACTAAATAAATAAATTCGACTAAATAAATAAGTTCGACTAATGAATAAACTTCCTTCTAATATTAGTTCGTTCTAATATTAGTTCTAATATTCTAATATTGTGATATTCTAATATTCGTTCTAAAATTCTAATATTCTAATATTCGTTCTTTTATTAGTTCGTTCTAATAAATAAAACTTCGTTCGACTAAATAAATACATTCGACTAAATAAATAAACTTCGTTCTAATATTAGTTCGTTCTAATATTTGTTCTAATATTCTAATATTCTAATATTCTAATATTCGTTCTTATATTAGTTCGTTCTAATAAATAAAACTTCGTTCGACTAAATAAATAAATTCGACTAATAAATAAACTTCCTTCTAATATTAGTTCGTTCTAATATTTGTTCTAATATTATAATATTATAATATTCTAATATTTGTTCTAATATTCTAATATTCTAATATTCGTTCTAATATTCAAATATTCTAATATTCTAATATTCTAATATTCGTTCTAATACTAGTTGGTTCTAGTAAATAAAACTTCGTTCGACTAAATAAATAAATTCTACTAAATAAATAAATTCGACTAATAAATAAACTTCCTTCTAATATTAGTTCGTTCTAATATTTGTTCTAATATTCTAATATTCTAATATTTGTTCTAATATTCTAATATTCTAATATTCATCCTAATATTCTAATATTCGTTCTAATATTCTAATATTCTAATATTCTAATATTCGTTCTTATATTAGTTCGTTTTAATAAAAAAAACTTCGTTCGACTAAATAAATAAATTCGACTAAATAAATAAATTCGACTAATAAATAAACTTCCTTCTAATATTAGTTCGTTCTAATATTTGTTCTAATATTCTAATATTCTAATATTCTAATATTTGTTCTAATATTCTAATATTCTAATATTCGTTCTAATATTCTAATATTCTAATATTCGTTCTAATACTAGTTCGTTCTAGTAAATAAAACTTCGTTCGACTAAATAAATAAATTCGACTAATAAATAAACTTCCTTCTAATATTAGTTCGTTCTAATATTTGTTCTAATATTATAATATTCTAATATTCTAATATTTGTTCTAATATTCTAATATCCTAATATTCGTTCTAATATTCTAATATTCTAATATTCTAATATTCTAATATTCTAATATTCGTTCTAATACTAGTTCGTTCTAGTAAATAAAACTTCGTTCGACTAAATAAATAAATTCGACTAAATAAATAAGTTCAACTAATAAATAAACTTCCTTCTAATATTAGTTCGTTCTAATATTTGTTCTAATATTCTAATATTCTAATATTCTTATATTTTTTCTAATATTCTAATATTCTAATATTCTAATATTTGTTCTAATATTCTGATATTCTAATATTCTAATATTCGTTCTAATATTAGTTCGTTCTAATAAATAAAACTTCGTTCGACTAAATAAATAAATTCGACTAAATAAATAAGTTCGACTAATAAATAAATTCATTCGACTAATAAATAAATTCATTCGACTAATAAATAAATTCGTTCGACTAAATAAATAAATTCATTCGACTAATAAATAAATTCGTTCGACTAAATAAATAAATTCGTTCGACTAAATAAATAAATTCGTTCGACTAAATAAATAAATTCGTTCGACTAAATAAATAAATTCATTCGACTAATAAATAAATTCGTTCGACTAAATAAATAAATTCGTTCGACTAAATAAATAAATTCGTTCGACTAAATAAATTCGTTCGACTAAATAAATAAATTCGTTCGACTAATAAATAAATTCATTCGACTAATAAATAAATTCATTCGACTAATAAATAAATTCGTTCGACTAAATAAATAAATTCATTCGACTAATAAATAAATTCGTTCTACTAAATAAATAAATTCGTTCGACTAAATAAATAAATTCGTTCGACTAAATAAATAAATTCGTTCGACTAAATAAATAAATTCATTCGACTAATAAATAAATTCATTCGACTAATAAATAAATTCATTCGACTAATAAATAAATTCGTTCGACTAAATAAATAAATTCATTCGACTAATAAATAAATTCGTTCGACTAAATAAATAAATTCGTTCGACTAAATAAATAAATTCGTTCGACTAAATAAATAAATTCGTTCGACTAAATAAATAAATTCGTTCGACTAAATAAATAAATTCGTTCGACTAAATAAATAAATTCGTTCGACTAAATAAATACATTCGTTCGACCATATTCATTTGGTGTAGCAAAAGCTTCATTAAAGAAAAAGCTTATTTACATTCATTCATTTTTTTTATTATTTCGAGATGTATCCATTTTTTTCACCAAGTGTTTCTATGTTTCCTAGCAATTTCAATCACCTCCCTCTCTTTTACTTACCTGCACTGCCCCCTCATGAATTTGGCTCACACCCATTATTGCTTCCTACTCTTTCCTTGCTTTACATCTCAACCTTCTCCTCTCCTCACGTGCACAATCCACTGCATTAATGTTCGAAATTTCTCCTCATTCCCTCTTACGTCGACTTATCACCTTATATCACCTTCCACGCTTCACCGTATAAAATGTTGAGTTCTTCTTAATAAAGCTTATTTACACCAAATGAATATGGTCGAACAAATGGAACGAAATATCTAAGTACTGCTTTAATGATGTGTTTGTGTCCTTATATTTACTTGTCTGCTGTTATGTTTATTCACTATTCTATAAACTAATATTACATTATACATTAGATAAACTAACAAAGAATAGCGCAAAAATATGCGCCCTCTGGTAGCATAATTTTGTTAGTATCTATGACAGGAAAACATATACTACACTGACCCCCAAAGAGGGTGATAATGCTTGGAAGGATGATATCACTGCAACAGTATAGATACTACACTACCCCCGCTTAAAATGAGGAGGTAATGCCTGGGAGGATGGTATTATATCAAGATATATACTACACTATCCCCTGAATTAAGCATCGGAAGATAGTATATTAGTCTGAAATAGTATAGTAAACTGAATCGAGCTTTATAAGATAGTAATAGTATAGTTTCGGCTTCAGACAGACAGATACCAAATCTCCATTAGGAATAGATTTTCTCAGATAAAAAAAGAAAGAAAAGAAAATAGTTCAACAGGCTCTACAGTATTTTTAATTTTTTAAGCAACGCTAACAGAAACAATAGACAAACATTTTGTTTTGTTGTTTAAAAAATTTCTTGCAACTAGAACTAAAAATTATAGGACGCAGCAACGTATCAAAATAACAGAAAATAGTTATTTGATAACAGTAACTTCGCTATGTTTTGCTTGTTTTTTGTTTTGTTTTGTTGTTTCTTTTAGAAAATTTCTTGAAAATATAACTTACAATCACAGGATGCAGCACCGTATCAAAATTGTCGTCTGGTACCATTCGGCTCGTCAACACTCGGGCGTTTGCGTAGGACAGCCGAACGCTTCCGAGTCGAACCTAACGAAAACTGGTTCAGGATCGATATCAGTACCAAATAGTGGACACCATTTTCCAATCTGTGTGATAAATTTGATTAATCGATTTCAATCTATCTGCATACAAACTATTTGCCTACAAACTAAATTAATCGAAAAACCATTCGTATACGAAATGAATCGATTAAGCATTTGAAGATATTCAGAAATTGAATCATAAAATCTTTTACCCAAATCATTTGATTCGAAAGAAAAAAATCAGAAAAGGGTTGATATGCCATAGAAGCTAGTTTCTTATTTATCTTACTCCCAAAGCGGTAAAATGTGACACAAGGTCGGGAAAGTGGGATTTGAAAAGTCAGTGCCCGAGAAGGTGAGCACTCTGGCCTACAAAAAATGCCTGGGAAGCCCCGTCGGCATTCCCCGGTAGAGGCGCCTCAGGCAGTAAGCGATAAACTTACTCCACTCCAAAGAGGGGAGGCAAAGCCTGCGAGGGTGGCCCTCCTAGAACTGCACAGGACAAACCCACAAACCGGCGGAATCAAGACCCGAAGGTCAAGACAATACTAGTCTATGGGGTGTAGTATCCATCGGAATAGATACTACACTGTGGGTATTTATCTACCTCCGATAAAGTTAAATGTGACACAAGGTCGGAAAGTGGGATTTGATAAGTCAGCACCCTAGAGGAAGAGCACCTGTGACCCTAAAAAATGCCTGGGCAACCCCGTCGGCATTCCCCGGTAGGGGCGCCTCAGGCAGTAAGCAATAAACTTACTCCTCCCCAAAGAGGGGAGGCAAAGCCTGGGAGGGTAGACCTCCTAGAACTGCACAGGACAGACCCATAGACCGGCGTAAGTCAAGCCCCGAAGGCCAAGACAATACCAGTCTATGGGGTGCAGTATCCATCGGAACAAATACTACACTTTCTTCCTAGCCAAAAATGCCAAGGAAGTGCCTATTTATCTACGTCCCACAAAGTAGAATGTGACACAAGGTCGGAAGGTGGGAATTGCACACTCTAGAGGAAGAGTACTTGGCACTTATAAAAATTGCCTGGGCAGCCCGTCGGCATACCCCGGTAGGGGCGCCTCAGGCGATTAGTAATAAACTAACCCCTTCTCAAAGGGTGAGAAGGGACTGCACAGGACAGTCCCATAGACCGGCGTAAATCAAGCCCCGAAGGCCAAGACAGTACCAGTCTATGGGGTGCAGTATCCATCGGAACAGATACTACAGTTTGATCTAAGCCAAAAGTGATAGCCAAAAAGCAACAAAGAAATATATGTATACTTGAAAATCGATTACGTCATGAAAGATAAACGGAAGCTGTATGACGTAACTGCTTGCTCTTGCTGCTTTATCAACCAATGTTAAAGTTTAAAAAACGGTATTATAAACAATTATGTACTCTTATTGATGACGCACTATGTTTCCGTGACTTCGCGTCGTCAACGTTCGGGCAGGTTTCGGAAGCGCCCGAGAGTTGACGAAACTATTAACCAATCTGTCAGCTCATTAAATTTCCCGACGAACTAATTGAGTTATGCCAGCAAAGGTCACTTTTCACGAAACCAGAAAAAAAAACGAATAAATGTCAACGTATGTGTCAAAGACAACAAATAATTTGCTTATTTGGTGTTTATGTTAACAAGAAAAAACTTTGACAAAAAATGAAACAAAATATTGAAAAAATGTAAAAAAAACAAAGACATTTGTTTAACAAATCAAACAAAATCATCTTTTTAAATTTTCCGGTGCTCAAATAAAAAAAACATTATTTGCAAGAAAGAAATATATTTATACTTGGAAATCGATGACGTCATAAAAGATAAACGGTAACTTTATGACGTAACTGATTGTTCTTTCTGTATTATCAACCAATGTTCTTGCTGCTTTATCAAACAATGTTTTCAATATTATCACAAATTATAACAAATACAGACCCAACGGGTCAGGAATCTCCCCTTTTTACCATTACTCCCAGATCCACTCTTGATCGAATTAGTTGTACACGCCGGGTTCCCATCGGTGTATTTAATAGAATTTATCGATTACAGACTATTTACTTACAAAATATTTACTTACAAAACACATTAATCTACAAACGATTCGTAAACAATATGGATTCCATTAAAGATTTGAAGATATTAAGAAATTGGTTCATAAAAAACCTTCTACACAAATGACTTCATTCGGTAGAAAATAAAGCGAAAAGGGTTGATATGCCGTCAAACAAACCAACTGATCAAACAACAGAAGTTGACAATTATAATTTTAGTTTTCAAAAAGGGGGAGGGTATTGAGAAATAGAGAAAGGTAAGAAAGAGGGGGAACATCGGAAGAGAGATAAAGAAAAAGAGACAGAAAGAGAGGAGTGAAGGGGAAAAGGAAGAGAGTGGAGAGAGGGAGAGAGAGGGGGAGAGAGAGAGGGAGAAAGGGTGGGCGGAGAGAGAGAGACGGGTTAAGGGAGTCATTAAAATTAGAGGGAGTAGTTAAACACTTCTGTCAATCTATTCCACTTATAATATAGATTCAATACAAGAAGGTTAAACTTACCGTTATTAATCCATATTAGCAAATTTATCCGGCGTCGATCGACTGGGGTGGGGGGTGGGGGGCAGATATGTTTAACAAGTATCAAATGGTCATAACGAACGTTTGTAAAGTATTATGGAAGCTGCGTTTCCACAAGAGGGAGGTATTTATCTACCTCCCACAAAGTAAAAGGGTGACACAAGGTCGGAAAGTGGGATTTGATAAGTCAGCACTCTAGAGGAAGAGCACCTATAACCCTTAAAAATGGCCCGGGCAGCGCCGTCGGCATTCCCAGGCGATTAGCAATAAACTAACCCCTTCTCAAAGGGTGAGAAGGCAAAGCCTGGGAGGGTGGACCTCCTAGAACTGCACAGGACAAACCCACAGACCGGCGGAAATCAAGCCCCGAAGGCCAGGACAATACCGGTCTACTGGGTGCAGTATCCATCGGAACAGATACTACACTTTGATCTTAGCCAAAAGGCCGAGTCTTATTTACTCCTCTCCAGGAGTTAGGCACAAGGCCAGTTTTATCCTACTCCCACAAGTAAGATGTGACCCAAGGTCGGGTCGGAAAGTGGGGGTTGAAAAGTCAGCGCCCGAGAGGTGAGCACTCTGACCATCAAAAATTGCCTGGGCAGCCCCGTCGGCATTCCCCGGTAGGGGCGCCTCAAGCAGTAAGCAATTAACTTACTCCTCCCCAAAGAGGGGAGGCAAAGCCTGGGAGGGTGCACCTCCTAGAACTGCACAGGACAATCCCATAGACCGGCGTAAATCAAGCCCCGAAGGCCAAGACAATACCGGTCTATAGGGTGCAGTATCCATCGGACAGATACTACACTTTGATCTTAACCAAAAGGCCAAGAAGGCCTAGTCTTCTTTTTCATGGGTCTGAATATATATATATATTTAAAAATGGATGACGTCATAAAAGATAAACAGTAGCTTTATTTTTTAATTTTTAAAATTTTTGTATTTACTCCCTCTTACAGCAGTAACATGTGACACAAGGTCGGAAAGTGGGATTAAAAAGCCAGCGCCTGAGAGGATGAGACCTATGGCCTACAAAAAATGCCTGGGCAGCCCCGTCGGCATTCTCCGGTAGTCTCAGGCGATTAGCAATAAACTAACCCCTTCTCAAAGAGTGAGAAGGCAAAACCTGGGAGGGTGGACCTAATAGAACTGCACAGGACAGTACCTCAGACCGGCGGAATCAAGACCCGACGGCCAAGACGGTACCGGTTTACAGAATAAGCATCTGTCGGAACAGATATTACATTGTGATCTTGGCCAAAAGACCAATAGATCAAGATTTTTTACGTAACTGTAGATTCCTGATGCTTTATCAACCAACGTCAAATTTACGAAATCATATCATAACAAATACTGATCCAACGGGTCAAGAATCATTACTGACTTGCTATTACTCCCAAACCCACCCTAACCCAAAATAGAAGTGCACAACAGATTCCCATCGATGTGTCAAATATACCTTATCGATTACAGACTATTTGGTACTTCTGTAGTTTACAAACCGCGCTAAAACATTCACAAAGTTTTTGTTCGGCATCTTCCAGCGATTTACGTAACCTGCCAGAATATGCCGACGAAACGTCAGTTGTAGCACGGTCCGTAAACTGCAGAAGTACCGGCTATTTGCTTACAAAATATTTGCCTACAAACCCGTATACAATATGAAATCGATTAAAGATTTGAAGATATTAAGAAATTATTAAAAAAAAAACTGTTACTCAACCTGCTAAGGCCACTATCCATTTCTATTATCAAGAAAGAAATATCTATATATTTGAAAATTTATGACGTCATAAAAGATGACTTTTTGCTGTATGACGTCACTGCTGGCTTCTGCTGCGTTAGCAGCCAATAGAATGAAACTAGCTACCGAAACAGTAGCAGAAATTCGCTATGAAGCGAGCTGACAACAGAAGATATTGTTGTTTGGAAAAAAACAGCTTACCTTGTGGGATTGTATATAAATATTTCCTCGGTTGTTTTACTGGTGGAATATTCCATTTCAGCCTCCAGACAATGCCGGGTCATCAGGAGAGACTACGCACCGTTTCAGGGCCTTTCTCTCGACGGCTTTTTTGCGTATCGCCCCCCCCAACTGATGTGAGGCCCCATTATCTGAATTGCATTTAAATCTAACTGTTCAATGCAATCGAAACAACTGACTTTTCAACGGCTTATTATCTCACGTGTCGTTTGATGACTCAGTGTTTCGTCTGTTTTGTTTTTGTTTTTAACGGCTGAGCGTCCTACGTCTTTGTTGTGTGAAAACGTTCTCTTATAGCGAAGAGAAAACTTCTTTTTAAATTAAAATAAAATTAAATAAAGTAAATAGCTAAATAAATAAATAGAATAAATATAAATAAATAAATACTTAAATAAATAACATTCCTAAATTATCCAAATGGTTCAAGGGAGATAATTCATGAATAATTTTGTATAAATAAAAAAAATGTTTTGCTCACACAGAGATAAATATACAGTGGACACTTTCTATTATATCACCGTGTGATATTCCTTTTCGCCCAGAGCCACCTTATTTCTTAAGTTTTCCATCTCCCTCCGTCGTCTGTTTTTCTTGATTGATGGTTTAGTAGATATCCCTTTTTCACCATATAATGCCATATAAATCCGGTATATAACATGACCACATTTTTCCAACCGTTGATCATATTTCTTTCTATCTCATTCTTTATGTAGTGCATTGCTTATTGTATGGTGAAGCATGCACCATTCTTCCGCACTGCTGGCCAGTGGGAATTTTATTCTGGGAAGTTTTATCTCACTCTTTGGCGCAACTGCATGGATATCGTCGACACTGTGGGTTGCATCTTTGCCTTGGTTTTCCGACATCTTATCTGTGATAACAGAGCGCTGCTGATGAGTCATTGGGTGAGAAGCACATCTCATCTTGCTTCGATGAATCTTCATTCCTTTTTGGGAGTTTGATTTCCGTCCACAAACACATGGGAAGTCCGTGTATTGTTCTTTATTCGTTATCCGTGGGTCTTTCTGAGTCGTTTTCCAATACTTTCATGTTGATCCATTATCCTCCTTCCTATATTTACTCCTCAAGGGAGTTAGGCACAAGGCCAGTTTTATCTTACTCCCACAGGTAAGATGTGACCCAGGATCGGGGTCGAGCAAGTGGGGTTAAAAGCCAGCGCTCGAGAGGTGAGCACTCTGGCCATTTAAAAATTGCCTGGGCAGCCCCGTCGGCATTCCCCGGTAGGGGCGCCTCAGACAGTAAGCAATAAACTTACTCCTCCCCAAAGAGGGGAGGCGAAGCCTGGGAGGGTGGACCTCCTAGAACTGCACAGGACAGGCGTGCAGTATCCATCGGAACAGATACTACACTTGGATCCTAGCCAAAAGGCCGACAAAGGATCCATTATCCTCCTTCCCTTTCGGTGTATCTTGAGGGAATTTTCCTGTATTGTTATTATCTAGAAAAAAATTTCTATATATTTGAAAATTGATGACGTCATAAAAGATGAATTTGTGCTTTATGACGTCACCGCTGGCTTCTCCTACTTTAGCGGCCAATGTCAATGCTAAGAAATTATATAACAACAAATACTGACCCAACGGGTCAGGAATTTCTTCTTATTTGCATTTACTCCCAAGTTCGGGCTGAGCCGGATAAATAGTAGACACCAGGTTCCAATATGTGTCACATATAATTGATCGATTTCAGATTATCGATTATCTACTCATAAAATATTTGCCTACAAAATAACTCAAGGTACTTTATCAGATTAAGACCCGAGCTAACTGTGACACCAACCCTGACCCCAACCCTAACCTTAACCCTAACTCTAACCCTAACCCTAACCATAACAAACACTTAAATCAATCTACAAACGATTCGGAAACAATGTGGAATCGATTGAAGATATTAAGGAAACGAATCATACATTCTTTTACCGAAAGGACTTGATTCGACAGAATATAGACGGAAAAGGGTTGATATGCCGTAAAACAAAACAAATAACAAACCAACAAAAGTTGACAATTAAAAAAATAGTAATTTTCCAAAACGAAAACGTCGTAATTTAAACAAATTAATGAAATAAAAATAAAATCAAAAAGACTCCCGGGCAACGCCGGCTTGCTACAGACAGTATTTAATGAAGTACTACTCTAGGATTTGCGCCTAATTTCCGTGACTGCTCGGCCGCATCAATCCAACAGCTCGCGGAAGCGTCCGAGACCTGTCGAGTCGAAAACGAGGCTGTAAACAAAACTGGGGGAAAAAACTGACCAATCAGGATGCTGCAAGGCAGTTTATAGCAAGCAGCCGATAAAAATTGGAAGGAGACGTTAAGCCAAACTCAAAAAAATGAATTTTCAGCAATTGTGTAAGAACCTAGAATCTCTGGAGCAGGTTATGAATTTCTGCCATCAGAAATCTCTACTGCCCACCAGAATGCGGTGTAGGCGATGCGCACGACTTTGCCGGTTGACGGCAAGACAAACGATATCGGACAAATATGCATGGAGATGCCCCACCCAGGAATGCAGTGCTTGGGGTGTCTTTGCGATCGGAGACATTTCTTTGGCGGTCAAATCTGGATATAGCGACCATACTGAAGATGATCTACCTGTGGTCCCAGGCTCCACTTCTGCCTGCCTTTCGCTAAGCCCCCCCCCCCTAAAAAAACAAGCGCTACCTCTCCGGGCAAAGATACAGAATTCCCCCCACCCCCCATAAAAAATCTATAAAAAAAAAAAAACTTGCCTAATTTGAAAATAAAAAAGACTTGCCTAATTGAAAAAAAATGTTTTTAAAAAATGGTTAAAAAAAAAAAAAAGTTTATTTATTTCAGTATGGGTTTGTTCATTTCTTTCATTTTTTTAAATCAAAATATATGCATTTCTTTCTTTCCGTATAATCATCGTCTTATATTATTGTCGTCTGCCAACCTTCCATATGTTTATTTTCACGATTTTTTGGTTTTGTTTATACAGCCTAGTTTTCGTCTCGACAGCCTTGTTTTCGACTCTGCAGGTCTTGGACGCTCCCGCGAGCTGTCGGCTCGCTGCTGCCGAGCAGTCACGGAAATTAGGCGCAAATTCTGGAGTAGTACCTTTAATGATGTATATAATAAATACTGACCCAACAGGTCAGGAGTCTTCCTTGCGTTGCGATTAATAGTCGACAACAGGGTTCATCTCGTTTATCTTTTAAATAGACTTTATTGATTTAGACGTTACTTATTTAAAGCCAAACAATAAACTAAGTGACCAAATTTGACTATTTTAATTTTAGTTTTGCAAAGGGTGAGAACACCACACAATCCACATCCTCTGAATCACCCCCAGCTTTTCTTTTTCTATCCCCTAATAATCCCCCTTTTTCTCCCCACTTAGAAACTGTTTTGTTTGTTTTCGGTTCTTGAAACAACCCGGAAAACAGTGAGCAGCTCATACCTAGATAGATTTAGGAAGGGTCCTACTAACCACCACACTTACCATTTTATTTTTCAGAAATCTCTGTTGTCTTTTAGCACCCCGACTATCTAATTATTGGAAATAAAAAACGTAAAACCATTGGGGATAATGTTAAGAAGGTTTTACCCATAGAGTGAATGTGGTATTTTGGTGACTGAAACTAATTTAGAGAATGGATCAAGGAAACGACAGCCCACCGTCATCCCAACACACTACATTTTGGTCTTGTGCCACATCTTATTTTATAAAGAAAATTTTACTATACTGTGAAATTTTTTGTAAAAGTGTGTGGGGTGAGAAATAGAGAAAAGCAGAGAGAAAGAAAGAGGGAGGGGGTCTAAGCAGATAGAAAGAGAGAGAGTAGGTTACAGAAAAGTCAAAGAGGAGAGAGTGAAAGAGGAAATACGCAAATAGAGAGATTAGGAGATAAATAGAGAGAAAGAGAGAGAGAGAGAGGGGGGGGAGAGAAAGAAAGAAAGAGAGAGAGAGAGAGAGAGAGAGGTGACAACATAAAAAAGAGAGGATGACACGGAGATCGTATCGCTATATAGTTTTGATATAAAATAATGCACTTACCATTATTAATATATATATACGGGCTGAGCTACCCAGCGTTTTCTGGGGATCAAATATGCTTGCTTGTTATGTTAGAAATCTATCTATATACTTGAAGATCGATTACGTTACAAAGGAAAAATAGCACAAGACAAAAGAAGTGTGACGTCATAAAGGAACCGTACCTAAAGCAGTGTGACGTCATAAAAGATGAATTTTTGCTTTATGATGTAACCGCTGGCTTCTCCTGCTTTAGCAGCCAATGTCCATGCTGAGAAATTCTATAACAACAAATACTGACCCAACGGGTCAGGAATTTCTTCTTATTTGGATTTACTCCCAAGTTCGGTCTGAGCCGGATAACAGATTCCAATACGTGTCACATATAATTGATCGATTACAGATTATTGTTTATCTACTTACAAAATATTTGCCTACAAAACAAATCAAGGTACTTTATCAGATTAGGACCCGAGCTAACTTTGACCCCAACCCTGACCCCAACCCTAACCTTAACCCTAACCCTAACTCTAACGCTAACCCGAACCCTAACCCTAACCCTAACCCTAACTCTTACCGCCAGCCTAACCCTAACGACTGGGTAGAAGTTAGCTCGGGTCCTAATCTGAACAAGCACTTAAATCAATCTACAAACGATTCGGAAACAATGTGGAATCGATTAAATATTTGAAGATATTAAGGAAACGAATCATAAATTCTTTTACCGAAAGGACTTGATTCGACAGAATATACACGGAAAAGGGTTGATATGCCGTAAAACAAAACAAATAACAAACCAACAAAAGTTGACAATTAACAAAATAATAATTTTCCAAAACGAATACGTCGTAATTTAAACAAATTAATGAAATAAAAATAAAATCAAAAAGACTCCCGGGCAACGCCGGGTTGCTACAGACAATATTTAATGAGGTACTACTTCAGGATTTGCGCCTAATTTCCGTGACTGCTCGGCCGCATCAATCCAATAGCTCGCGGAAGCGTCCGAGATCTGCCGAGTCGAAAACGAGGCTGTAAACAAAACTGGGGAAAAAAACTGACCAATCAGGATGCTGCAAGGCAGTTTATAGCAAGCAGCCGATAAAAATTGGATGAGACGTTAAGTAAATCTAAAAAAAAATGAATATTAAGCAATTGTGTCAGAGAATAGAATCTCCGGAGCAGGTTATGAATTTCTGCCATCAGAAATCTCTACTGCCGACCAGAATGCGGTGTAGGCGATGCGCACGACTTTGCCGGTTGACGGCAAGACAAACAATATCGGACAAATATGCATGGAGATGCCCCACCCAGGAATGCAGTGCTTGGGGTGTCTTTGCGATCGGAGACATTTTTTGGCGGTCAAATCTTGAGATAGCGACCATACTGAAGATGATCTACCTGTGGTCCCAGGCTCCTCTTCTGCCTGTCTTTCGCTAAGCCCCCCCCCCCCCCAAAAAAAACAAGCGCTACCTCTCCGGGAAAAGATACAGAATTCCCCCACCCCCCATAAAAAATCTATAAAAAACAAAAAGACTTGCCTAATTTGAAAAACAAACAAATTTGCCTAATTGAAAAAAAAAGTTTTAAAAAAATGGTTAAAAAAAAAAAGAAAAAAGTTTATTTATTTCAGCTATGGGTTTGTTCATTTCTTTCATTTTTTTAATAAAAATATATGCATTTCTTTCTTTCCGTATAATCATCGTCTTATATTGTTGTCGTCTGCCAAACTTCCATTTTTTTTTTTCACGATTTTTTTGGTTTTGTTTATACAGCCTCCTTTCTGTCTAGACAGCCTCGTTTTCGACTCGGCAGGTCTCGGACGCTTCCGTGAGCTGTCGGCTCGCTGCTGCCGAGCAGTCACGGAAATTAGGCGCAAATCCTGGAGTAGTACCTTTAATGATGTATATAATAAATACTGACCCAACAGGTCAGGAGTCTTCCTTGCGTTGCGATTAATAGTCGACAACAGGGTCCATCTCGTTTATGTTTTGAATAGACTTTATTGATTTAGACGTTACTTATTTAAAGCCAAACAATAAACTAAGTGACCAAATTTGACTATTTTAATTTTAGTTTTGCAAAGGGTGAGAACACCACACAATCAATGCCTCTGAATCCTGTCCAGCTTTTCTTTTTCTATCCCCTAATAATCCCCCCTTTTCTCCCCACTTAGAAACTGTTTTGTTTGTTTTCGGTTCTTGAAACAACCCGGCAAACAGTGAGCAGCTCATACCTAGATAGATTTGGGAAGGGTCTTACTAACCACCACACTTAGAATTTTTATTTTTCAGCAATCTCTGTTGTCTTTTAGCACCCCTAATCCCTAACTGATGAATTTGTATATATAATTATTGGAAAGAAAAAACGTCAAACAATTGGGGATAATGTTAAGAAGGTTTTACCCATAGAGTGAATGTGGTATTTTGGTGACTGAAACTAGTTTAGAGAATGGATCAAGGAAACGACAGCCCACCGTCATCCCAACACACCAAATGTTGGTCTTGTGCCACATCTTATTTTATAAAGAAAATTTTACTATACTGTGAATTTTTTTGTAAAAGTGTGTGGGGTGAGATATAGAGAAAAGCAGAGAGAAAGAAAGAGGGAGAGGGTCTAAGCAGATAGAAAGAGAGAGAGTATGTTACAGAAAGATCAAAGAGGGGAGAGTGAAAGAGGGAATACGCAAATAGAGAGATTAGGAGATAAATAGAGAGAGAGAGAGAGAGAGAGAAAGAAAGAAAGAAAGAGAGAGAGAGAGAGAGAGGGGACAACATAAAAAAGAGAGGATGACACGGAGATCGTATCGCTATATAGTTTCGATATAAAAAAATGCACTTACCCTTATTAATATATATATATATACGGGCTGACCTACCCAGCGTTTTCTGGGGATCAAATATGCTTGCTTGTTATGTTAGAAATCTATATATATACTTGAAGATCGATGACGTTACAAAGGAAAAATAGCACAAGACAAAAGAAGGGTGACGTCATAAACGAAACCTTACCTAAAGCAGTGTGACGTCATAAAAGATGAATTTTTGCTTTATGACGTCACCGCTGGCTTCTCCTGCTTTAGCAGCCAATGTCCATGCTGAGAAATTCTATAACAACAAATACTGACCCAACAGGTCAGGAATTTCTTCTTATTTGGATTTACTTCCAAGTTCGGTCTGAGCCGGATAACAGATTCCAATACGTGTCACATATAATTTATAGATACAGATTATTGATTATCTACTTACAAAATATTTGCCTACAAAACAAATCAAGGTACTTTATCAGATTAGGACCCGAGCTAACTTTGACCCCAACCCTGACCCCAACCCTAACCCCAACCCTAACCGTACCCTAACCCTAACTCTAACGCTAACCCGAACCCTAACCCTAAACCTAACTCTTACCGCCAGCCTAACCCTAACGACGGGGTAGAAGTTAGCTCGGGTCCTAATCTGAACAAGCACTTAAATCAATCTACAAACGATTCGGAAACAATATGGAATCGATTAAATATTTGAAGATATTAAGGAAACGAATCATAAATTCTTTTACCGAAAGGACTTGATTCGACAGAATATACACGGAAAAGGGTTGATATGCCGTAAAACAAAACAAATAACAAACCAACAAAAGTTGACAATTAAAAAAATAATAATTTTCCAAAACGAAAACGTCGTAATTTAAACAAATTAATGAAATAAAAATAAAATCAAAAAGACTCCCGGGCAACGCCGGCTTGCTACAGACAGTATTTAATGAGGTACTACACCAGGATTTGCGCCTAATTTCCGTGACTGCTCGGCCGCATCGATCCGACAGCTCGCGGAAGCGTCCGAGACCTGCCGAGTCGAAAACGAGGCTGTAAACAAAACTGGGGGAAAAAAACTGACCAATCAGGATGCTGCAAGGCAGTTTATAGCAAGCAGCCGATAAAAATTGGAAGGAGACGTTAAGCCAAACTAAAAAAAATAAATTTTCAGAAATTGTGTCAGAGCCTAGAATCTCTGGAGCAGGTTATGAATTTCTGTCATCAGAAATCTCTACTGCCCACCAGAATGCGGTGTAGGCGATGCGCACGACTTTGCCGGTTGACGGCAAGACAAACAATATCGGACAAATATGCATGGAGATACCCCACCCAGGAATGCAGTGCTTTGGGTGTCTTTTCGATCGGGGACATTTCTTTGGCGGTCAAATCTGGAGATAGCGACCATACTGAAGATGATCTACCTGTGGTCCCAGGCACCTCTTCTGCCTGTCTTTCGCTAAGCCCCCCCCCTAAAAAAACAAGCGCTACCTCTCCGGGAAAAGATACAGAATTCCCCCCACCCCCACAACAAATCTATAAAAAAACAAAAAGACTTGCCTAATTTAAAAAAAAAACAAACTTGCCTAATTGAAAAAAAAAGTTTTTAAAAAATGGTTCAAAAATAAAAAAAAAAGTTTATTTATTTCAGCTTTGGGTTTGTTCATTTCTTTCATTTTTTTAAATAAAAAATATATGCATTTCTTTCTTTCCGTATAATCATCGTCTGCCAACCTTCCATATTTTTTTTTCACGATTTTTTTGGTTTTGTTTATACAGCCTCCCTCTCGTTTATGTTTTAAAAATACTTTATTGATTTAGACGTTACTTATTTAAAGCCAAACAATAAACTAAGCGACCAAAGTTGACTATTTTAATTTTAGTTTTGCAAAAGGTGAGTACACCACACAATCCATGCCTCTGAATCACCCCCAGCTTTTCTTTTTCTATCCTCTAATAATCCCCCTTTTTCTTCCCACTTAGAAACTGTCTTGCTTGTTTTCAGTCTTTGAAACAACACGGAAAATAGTGAGCAGCTCATACTTAGATAAATTAGGGAAGGGTCTTACTAACCACCACACTTCGCATTTTTATTTCTCAGCAATCTCTGTTGTTTTTTAGCACCCCGACTCCCTAACTGATGAATTTGTATATAGAATTATTGGAAAGAAAAAACGTCAAACCATTGGGAATAATGTTAAGAAGGTTTTACCCATAGAGTGAATGTGGTATTTTGGTGACTGAAACTAGTTTAGAAAATGGATCAAGGAAACGACAACCCACCGTCATCCCAACACACAAAATTTTGGTTTTGTGCCACATCTTATTTTATAAAGAAAATTTTACTATACTGTGAAATTTTTTGTAAAGGTGTGTGGGGTGAGAAATAGAGAAAAGCAGAGAGAAAGAAAGAGGGAGGGGGTCTAAGCAGATAGAAAGAGAGAGAGTATGTTACAGAAAGATCAAAGAGGGGAGAGTTAAAGAGGAAATACGCAAATAGAGATATTAGGAGATAAATAGAGAGAGAGAGAGAGAGAGGGGGGGAGAGAGAAAGAAAGAAGGAGAGAGAGAGAGAAAGAGAGAGAAAGAGAGAGAGAGAGAGAGATAGGAGACAACATAAAAAAGAGAGGATGACACGGAGATCGTATCGCTATATAGTTTCGATATAAAAAAATGCACTTACCCTTATTAATATATATATATACGGGCTGACCTACCCAGCGTTTTCTGGGGATCAAATATGCTTGCTTGTTATGTTAGAAATCCATATATATACTTGAAGATCAATGACGTTACAAAGGAAAAATAGCACAAGACAAAAGAAGTGTGACGTCATAAAGGAACCTTACCTAAAGCAGTGTGACGTCATAAAAGATGAATTTTTGCTTTATGACGTCACCGCTGGCTTCTCCTGCTTTAGCAGCCAATGTACATGCTAAGAAATTATATAACAACAAATACTGACCCAACGGGTCAGGAATTTCTTCTTATTTGGATTTACTCCCAAGTTCGGTCTGAGCCGGATAACAGATTCCAATACGTGTCACATATAATTGATCGATTACAGATTATTGATTATCTACTTACAAAATATTTGCCTACAAAACAAATCAAGGTACATTATCAGATTAGGACCCGAGCTAACTTTGACACCAACCCTGACCCCCAACCCTAACCTTAACCCTAACCCTAACAAAAACCCTAACCCTTACCCTAACCCTAACTCTAACCCCCACCCTAACCCTAACCCTAAACCTAACGACGGGGTCGAAGTTAGCTCGGGTCCTAATCTCAACAAGCACTTAAATCAATCTACCGACGATTCAGAAACAATATGGAATCGATTAAATATTTGAAGATATTAAGGAAACGAATCATAAATTCTTTTGATTCGGCAGAATATAGACGGAAAAGGGTTGATATGCCGTAAAACAAAAAAAATAAGAAACCAACAAAAGTTAACAATTAAAAAAAAAAAAATTTCCAAAACGAAAACGTCGTAATTTAAACAAATTAGTGAAATAAAAATAAAAGCAAAAATACTCCTGATCAACGCCGGCTTAGTACATATAGTGTTTAATGATGTATATAGTAAATACTGACCCAACAGGTCAGGAGTCTTCCTTGCGTTGCGGTTCTTCCGAGGTCCGCTCTGATAAGTAGTCGACAACAGGGTCCCTCTCGTTTATGTTTTAAAAATACTTTATTGATTTAGACGTTACTTACTTGAAGCCAAACAATAAACTAAGCGATCAAAGTGTACTATTTTAATTTCAGTTTTGCAAAAGGTGAGCGTATACCTATCATAGAGGACACCACACAATCCATGCCTCTGAATCCTGTCCTGCTTTTTGTTGTAGACCCGTGCTAGGGGTCACAAAGATAAAAACCACAAATTGTGACAGGTTAAAATATACAATGTATTTATTCATAGCAATACAGTAACGCCACTAAATGTGGTAGGAGATGACCGGATTCCTACCATGCGGTAAAACATGAATAGGAATGTCCTCGATATTTAACACCTACCCACTATAGGAGTATGTGACACAAGGTCGGAAAGTGGGATTTGAAAAGCCAGCGCCCGAGAACGTGAGCGCTTTAGCCATTAAAAATTGCCTGGACAGCCCCGTCGGCATTCCCCGGTAGGGGCGCCTCAGGCAGTAAGCTATCAACTTACTCCTCCCCAAAGAGGAGAGGCAAAGCCTGGGAGGGTGGACCTCCTAGAACTGCACAGGACAGACCCATAGACCGGCGGAATCATGCCCCGAAGGCCAAGACAACGCCGGTCTATAGGGTGTAGTATCCATCGGAACAGATACCACACGTGGACACTCACATGATAGGAATGTCCTCGATATTTAACACCTACCCACTATAGGAGTATGTGACACAAGGTCGGAAAGTGGGATTTGAAAAGCTAGCGCCCGAGAACGTGAGCGCTTTAGCCATTAAAAATTGCCTGGACAGCCCCGTCGGCATTCCCCGGTAGGGGCGCCTCAGGCAGTAAGCTATCAACTTACTCCTCCCCAAAGAGGAGAGGCAAAGCCTGGGAGGGTGGACCTCCTAGAACTGCACAGGACAGACCCATAGACCGGCGGAATCATGCCCCGAAGGCCAAGACAACGCCGGTCTATAGGGTGTAGTATCCATCGGAACAGATACCACACGTGGACACTCACAAAATAGGAATGTCCTCGATATTTAACACCTACCCACTATAGGAGTATGTGACACAAGGTCGGAAAGTGGGATTTGAAAAGCCAGCGCCCGAGAACGTGAGCGCTTTAGCCATTAAAAATTGCCTGGACAGCCCCGTCGGCATTCCCCGGTAGGGGCGCCTCAGGCAGTAAGCTATCAACTTACTCCTCCCCAAAGAGGAGAGGCAAAGCCTGGGAGGGTGGACCTCCTAGAACTGCACAGGACAGACCCATAGACCGGCGGAATCATGCCCCGAAGGCCAAGACAACACCGGTCTATAGGGTGTAGTATCCATCGGAACAGATACCACACGTGGACACTCACATGATAGGAGTGTGCTCTGTTTATTTATCTCTTTAAATATTTACATATAAAAACAGATGTGGCACAAGGCCAAAAACGGGTATGGGGGAGGAGTGGGGGTCGGGGGTCGTCCACTGGTCTATGCCCTAAAAAACTAGCTTCAATCACCACAATACCACATTTACTCTATGGACTTAATCTACTTAAAATATCCCCAGGTTGTTTCATGATTTTTTATTTACAAAAATAATATGTACAGAGTATGGTGATAGGGAGTGGGACAACAAAAACTAAGCCTTAAAAAATCCCCCAAAAATAAATAAAAATAAAATGGATGTAAAAATAAAGAACAAAATAAAATGCTAATTATGGTAAGTTAGTAGGACCCTCCCATCCTATCTAAGGTATGAACTGCTCACTGTCTTCCGGAACAACCGAAAGCAAGAGAGTCAGCTCCTAAGTGGGAGTGGGCGTTGCCTAGGGGGACAAAATAAATATTGGGTAGGGTTTATTTGGGGGGGGGGGGGGATGTGCGGTGTCCTCCAGGATAAATACCATTAGGGCAGGCCAGGGATAAAGTAAATCGGGGAGCGGGCATCCTGGAGGAGTTCTGACACCTAAAATAAAGATGGGGAAAACAGGACTCATTTGTACTACTAGCTATAGGGACTGATCCAACAATTGGATATTTAAGACAAACTTGTCAAAAAGAAATACCTAAGGTCGGCGTGTGCCATGCTTAGGCAGGGAACACGAACTCAATTTTATTCCGTATGAACACACATAAACTAGCGGTGTGTATCCACCTACTTTTAAATAGCGAGAAGGGTAACCTCCTTCTATCACATTTAATTTTGATTTTAAGTTGATGCTTAAAATACGAAATTAAATCATAATAAGAAGGCGGCACCCCACCGCTCCCTATGTCTAAGCGTGAAGACCACACTACGAGTCTAGCTACGGCTAAAATCGCAAGTAACACCATTCGTTTCTCCCTGGGCCACAATGGGTCCATGTTGAAAACAACGGATTCTAAATCCAGGCACGTCACCCGCTCGGGAACGATGCGAGCCGTCACCTCGTTGACATACGTCCAGTATTCACGCAGCTTGGAGCAGTTGAAAAAGGCGTGCTTGGCCGTTTCAATTTCATCATCCTCGCAACGTGGACAAAAAGGGTCCATACTTAGACCAATACTGAAGCGTATGCCATTAAGGGGTACTACATTTCGAACTAATCGCCAGGTTAGAGAAAACTCAGTATTGTTAAGATAACTCCGGCCTGGCGCCCAATTCCACTGAGAGCGAACCTCCTCCTCCGACAATCCAAGTCGCTCCCCAAGTGGATCCAAAGCGGTCCCCACCACTAACTCCCGATATAGTGTTTTCCTAGACCGGGCGAGGTCACTGGACCCCGGCAGCACTCTGAGCGCAGTTCGGCATTCGTTGAAGAACCGCGATTGACCCCTTGGCCTACGACGGCATTCAGCCAAGTGGTCAGGGGTGAGGTTGGGAAAAGCCTTCTCAACCGCAGGGCCCCACGCGGACTCCTCTGTCAAAGTTTTACTCAGGAATGTTAACCTCTCGGCATATAAATGGCTCGCCAAGTCGGGCATTCCCAAGCCCCCAACATCAGGACGTTGAGTACAGACCTGTCTACAGACTAGCGGCTTTCTCTTGTTCCACAAAAGCGAGAAAAGCGTACGCGTTAAAGCCGCCAAGCGGTCTGCAGGCAGAGGTAGTACAGCCAATCGGTAAAGGATAAGCGGAAAGACGTACATGGCGCACGCCTCAGCTCGACCTTTAAGGGAAAGCCCCCTTCGAAGCCAAATCCTTACAGACGCTTCGACCTTAGACTGTACTTCCGACCAATTCTTATCAAGCTGGAGACCCGGTCCGAACCACACGCCGAGGATTCGAACCGGGCCATCGGACCAGTTGAAAAGGCCCGGCAGCGCATCCCCGCCACTCCAGGCAGCCAACCTTAGGCCATTGGATTTGCTAAGGTTGACCACGGCCCCTGTAACATCTTCATACCTTTTGAGTGCCTTAGTTACCGTGGAGATGTCTCGACGGCACGAGACGAACACGGTAACATCATCGGCATACGCGGAGACCCTGGCTCGCGCACCACCAGGTAGAGCGATACCGCGTAGGGCGGGTCCAGCCTCCCCTTGCCTCAGCTTGCGCAGGAAGGGTTCCAACGCAAGAACGTAGAGGAGAGGAGACAACGGACACCCCTGACGTACTGACCGAGAAACAGCAAACGATTCCGATCGCATCCCGTTTACCTGCACCACTGCCGTCGGGCTGTGATACAGCATGGAAATCCATCTGCGGAAGTCCGGTGTAAAACCGGCGGTTTCTAAAACAGATCCCAAGAACCGATGGTCAACCCTATCAAAAGCCTTGGACTGATCTAAATTGATCAGCGCGGCCTCGGTGTCGTCTTCTAACCCCTCTAAGATCGTGCGTATCAGATGCAAGTTGTTCTGAATCGATCTCCCCTTCACAGCATAATTCTGATCAGGTTCAATCAATTCACCAATAACAGCCTGCAACCGATTTGCAAGAACTTTGGCCAAAATCTTTAAATCTGTATTTAACAGAGTTATGGGCCTATAGTCGTCTAAACCCCCAACATGCTCGCCCTTTTTCTTAAGCAATGTGATCACTCCCCTGGTGACTTGACCAGGGATAGAACCCTGTGCAAACCAGTGGTTGAACACATCCGTCAGAATAGGTACGAACATGTGCGACAGCCTCAAGAACAATTCATAGGGCAAACCATCAAGTCCCGGAGATTTGTCGTAGCCGACCTGCTTCAACGCAGTCAGGACCTCACATTCTGTAATGCGCCCATCACAACTAGCCGCTCGAGCCGCCTCCAGGCGGGGCGAACCGGCCAAATAGTTGCCAAACTCCTCGACGCGGAGTCTGGACAGTTGGGTGAAGCGATCCGCGAAATGCTCCCGAAACCCCTCACAAATCTCCCGAGCCGACACAAGGGTGTGTCCTTCCGGGCTTTGAATTTGACGAATATAGCCGTCCGAGTTGCGACATAGTGGAGCTCTACGCTCTGCAGCGTCAACATTCACGGCTTCGTTGGACACTCTTTCTAACCTAGCCCTGACTACTTGACCTTCATACCGCTCGTTAGCCGAACGTTTCAGGTCCCCCTTAGCTAAGTTTATGGCTAGGGAATCCCCCCCTTCCACCGCCCGGGCCAGCTTATTTTCTAAACGCTTTTCTGTCTCAGCCTTATTTAAGGCGAGGCGTTGGCTATATTTGACAGAAAAGCTCCTAATGTCACATTTGGCGTTAACCCACCACTTACTCCCGGTTACCGCCCCCACTAATCCCTTTTGAAAATTAAGTGTTAGCCTGTCCCGGAAGTCACGTATCTCCAGTAAGGAGGTATTTAACTTCCAGTACCCAGCTAACTTATGGGTTTTAGGTTCTATTTCCATACTGGCCACAAGTAATTTGTGGTCAGAATGGGCTAACCAGTGGAACGTGGGACAAGAGATATAATCTACTTTGCCTCTTCTCACTAACAACCGATCCAAGTAAGTACTTGAAACGGAAGGCCTATTAGAAAGCCACGTCCACCACTCCCGCCCCGGGTGATCGACACGAAACCTATCGACCAGATCACATTCAGTCATCAGATCAGAAAGGCTGGTCTCACACCCACCAGACCCTCTAGGCCCACCGACCTTATCTATTTTGGGATCAAGGATGGCATTCCAATCCCCCAGTAAAATTAACCGCTTTGAACCCCCGAGGAACCCCTCCAACCCCCGGAAAAAGAGAGCCCTCTCCCGAGCGATATTGGGCGCATAAACCGCGACGATTCGAAATGCAGCACTTTTTACGGCAACATCGGCCACGACCAGTCTGCCATCAGCATCCGCGTGAACAACGTTTACACTTGCGGACAGGGTGCGTCTTACTAACAAGGAAACTCCCCTAGCACAACGGTCACCGAAAGCTGAAAAAACATCGAAATGCTTCGACAGCAGTCGGTGATCGTCGATCGAATCATAGTGAGTTTCCTGTAACGCAGCCACATCTATGTTAAAAGACATGAGGTCCCCCAGTATGCGTTTAGCTTTGCTTAAAGACCTCATGCCCCTTGTGTTCAGGCTTCCTAAAACTAAGTTCGCGGCCATCTGCACTAATCAGTGTCAACCACCGGTCTGAAGTCTTTCGGGACGAGGATGCCGCAGGCATTAGCCATATTACCCGTTAGTAAGTCGGACGTAACCCGTCCGTCTCGGGTAATGCCCCCGACATCCAATGGAAAGGTGAGTTTGAGGGCCCTATAAAAACAAGGGTGGACGTACATAGGGACCCTCCCTTCGCTATCTTTTCTCAGCTGTTTGAGGGAGTCATGGGTATCATCCACCAGTTTCAGACCCGGAATTGCCCCCTTGGCGGCCTCAACCATTTTCCAAAGGCTTCTCGTCCTGCCTTCCCTGGTCTTTCGGATGAAAGTGATGATCAAGGGGGCATCTGGAAAATTTTGGGGCTTGGTGATATCTAGCCCCTGGGTCTGAGTGAGGAGCTGCAGCGGCCGCACGATTTTTAACTGTCTCGAGTTGAGATTGGCAGCGACAAGGTGAAAATCTGCTTCGCAGATATGGTCCCCTGGCAAGAAGGGGAGCCTTCGGGTTTTTTCCTTCCTTACTGGGGAACGAGAAGCAGACCTGCTGCTAATTTTGGGCTCCGGCTTTTTGTTTTGAGACAGAGAGCGGGAGCTAGCTGGGGTAGAATCAACAGGGGAGGGGGATTTCTGCTCAGTATTAGGGGTAGGGGGTTGGGATTCAGAAGTATGAGCAGAAGAGACGGTCATCTCTTCAGACGTTGGGGCAGGGGATTGGGGTCCAGCCTCTTTATCTTTCTTAGCCTTTTTTGTGGCTCTTTTCAAATCCCGAGATTCCTTTTTCTCTGTCTCTGGAGCCGGCCCAGCGTCATCTTCCATTTTGTTTTCGTCTTGTTTCTCCCCTTCCGAGTCTGATGTTGTCAAGGGGACCGTCTGCTTCCTCTTAGTTGCCACTGCCAATCCAGATGTTGAAGGCTGCGGCTCCTCGGTGGGAATATCTAGATTTCGCGACACTGTGGGTAGCCGCCCCCCTTTTTCACCCGGGGGCTGCACCTTTTTGGAGGGGGACTGCTCCGGACTGGAACTTGGTTCTTCGGTGGGGATGGTCTTTCCACCTTTCACCACCTTGCTCCAGTCTTTTGTTGTTGTTGTTGTTGTTGTTGTTGCAGTGCCCCCTCCGGTCGTTGGTGGAGGAGCTGCTGGTGCCACTGACGCCGCTTTCACTCCCGGGGCTTGAGCAGAAGGGGTCTTTTTAGGTGGAAATTTTTTCGGGCAGGCTTTCGCCATATGCCCCTTCTGCTCACAATGCCAACAATGTGGCCTCCTACCCTCGACGATGACACTCATTGTCCAGGTGTCGCACTTGAGTAGGGGTGGGATATTATTGAAGCCGTCCCGGTCGACTCTCATATTTATTTTGTAGTCCCCTACCATAAGGTTACGGGGACCACGGACCGGGACTATAGCTTCGACGTCCCCATACTGACTCAGGACAGCACCAAGCTGTTCTGAGCTAATATAGCAGGGGACGCCAAGGACGGTGACTAAAGTCCTTCTCCTACTCAAGTACTCCGGCCTGAGAATGAGATTTTTAAATCTCAGGTCGGCCCTGGACACTTTTTCTGCTTCCTGTTCACTTGGCAGCAGAATATCCCAAGTGGCGAACCCTCTGCGGCACACATAGGATGCTGGGACTTTAAGCCCGTACAGAAGGTCCGCCATTTGATTCACTTCGACCCCAGCCAACCCCTTGGTTTTGGTGTCGATGGTGACTAGCGATACTATTCTTTTCGCTAGTCGATCCACCGCACCTGGAGCTGCTTTGATGTTGTTACCGTCGGTCAATTGTTTGTATTTTTCGTCAAACAACCGACGGTACTCTTCGGGGCTTAGCTGGGACTGGGGTCCCCACTTGTCTTGAGTTGCTGAGAGGGCAGGAGATGCTGATACTGTAGGTGATGGTGGTGATACAGGCGGCGTCTTCTGCCCGGGAGGGATGGTCCTGTCCTGGCTGGACAAACTTTGAGTAGGAGGGAGGGACGGCCACTCTTTCGGAGATGCCAAAGGATTGGACACCTTTGGAGTGGCCAACTTGGTCCCACCTCCCCTTTTGCTGGCGGCACCAACTGCTCCAGATTTCATTTCTGGTCCAGCGACCCCCTTCGTTCTCGGTCTGGATTTTCTTGTACCGCTTTTCGAAGGGCTTTTGTTTGGTGCCCTCATACTGTTGCTGCTGCTGCTGCGGCTACTACTGCCACTGTAGGTTCCTAGAGGTCCAAACAGCTCATAGTCTATTTCGGACATTTGCATCTGAGCAGCCTCCCGGTCGCTTGGCCCTGGCGGCTGATCTGGATCGGTGGCTCCTTCCTGTTGGAGCTCCACCGACCTGGCTGGCCTCAATCCTACAGGCAGGAGACTTTTCCTCCTGCGAGCAGGCGGGCTGACGGTTAAAGCCCGTCGACCAACTGGTGTGATGGGGAGTCTCTCCCACCGACCCAGATCACCTCTCCCAGCTGAGCTAAAACCTACGCTGCCGGGGTCAGCAGCGTTGAAATCACTAGCAGAGTTGCCGTAGCATGCGGCAAACTCCGAATTACTTTCAGTGCGGGGGACAGCACTGCCGTAGGTACTGGGCATGTCGCCTAAGTCGTCAAAAAACCCGTACGTTAAGTTTTGGCCTACTCCGGCCCCCAGATGTTTTTTAGGCATCTGGGAACCAGAGCCCGAGCTAGGCACTAAGCCTCCACCGGAGCTCGGTCCAGTCCTCCCCTCTTCCGTTTTGCCCTGCACAACGGCAGAATAAAAACAAAACGCGTAATATTACTTTTTTTTTTTTAGGTGTGAAAAAAAAAAAAAAAAAAAAAAAAAAAAAAAAAAAAAAATTACGAAAATAAAACCAGATCTGAACCCGGCGCTAACCCGCCGATTTGGAGATGGAAGAACGTTTGCTAAATGTTACTCTAGCTGTTCAACCAAATCCGGCCAGCTGCTTAAGTTGTACCTGGGTTCAGAACAAACCTAAAAACAAGAAGAAAATAAACTCAGTTAGTGCCCAAAAGGGGCTATACGAATCACCCAAGAGGGGTGATCACCCAAAAGGGGTGAGAAGAACAATGGTGCCCAAAAGGGGCTTGCCCAGGGGAGAGAGAGAGAGAGTCCCCGGTCAAAAAAGGTGCACAAGAGGCCAAGTAGCGTGTCACTCCCAAGTAAAAATCCAAAGTAAAACTTCAAAGTAAAAATCCAAAGTAAAAATCCAACGTAAAAATCCAACGTAAAAATCCAAAGAAAAAATGCAAAGTAAAAATCCTGGGGTAAAAAATAACGACGTCAATTTGAAAACTGTGCTTGTCTTGATAGGAGTGTGCTCTGTTTATTTATCTCTTTAAATATTTACATATAAAAACAGATGTGGCACAAGGCCAAAAACGGGTATGGGGGAGGAGTGGGGGTCGGGGGTCGTCCACTGGTCTATGCCCTAAAAAACTAGCTTCAATCACCACAATACCACATTTACTCTATGGACTTAATCTACTTAAAATATCCCCATGTTGTTTCATGATTTTTTATTTACAAAAATAATATGTACAGAGTATGGTGATAGGGAGTGGGACAACAAAAACTAAGCCTTAAAAAATCCCCCAAAAATAAATAAAAATAAAAAGTGATGTAAAAATAAAGAACAAAATAAAATGCTAATTATGGTAAGTTAATAGGACCCTCCCATCCTATCTAAGGTATGAACTGCTCACTGTCTTCCGGAACAACCGAAAGCAAGAGAGTCAGCTCCTAAGTGGGAGTGGGCGTTGCCTAGGGGGACAAAATAAATATTGGGTACGGTTTATTTGGGGGGGGGGATGTGCGGTGTCCTCCAGGATAAATACCATTAGGGGAGGCCAGGGATAAAATAAATCGGGGAGCGGGCATCCTGGAGGAGTTTCGATACCTAAAATAAAGATGGGGAAAACAGGACTCATTTGTACTACTAGCTATAGGGACTGATCCAACAATTGGATATTTAAGACAAACTTGTCAAAAAGAAATACCTAAGGTCGGCGTGTGCCATGCTTAGGCAGGGAACACGAACTCAATTCTATTCCGTATGAACACACATAAACTAGCGGTGTGTATCCACCTACTTTTAAATAGCGAGAAGGGTAACCTCCTTCTATCACATTTAATTTTGATTTTAAGTTGATGCTTAAAATACGAAATTAAATCATAATAAGAAGGCGGCACCCCACCGCTCCCTATGTCTAAGCGTGAAGACCACACTACGAGTCTAGCTACGGCTAAAATCGCAAGTAACACCATTCGTTTCTCCCTGGGCCACAATGGGTCCATGTTGAAAACAACGGATTCTAAATCCAGGCACGTCACCCGCTCGGGAACGATGCGAGCCGTCACCTCGTTGACATACGTCCAGTATTCACGCAGCTTGGAGCAGTTGAAAAAGGCGTGCTTGGCCGTTTCAATTTCATCATCCTCGCAACGTGGACAAAAAGGGTCCATACTTAGACCAATACTGAAGCGTATGCCATTAAGGGGTACTACATTTCGAACTAATCGCCAGGTTAGAGAAAACTCAGTATTGTTAAGATAACTCCGGCCTGGCGCCCAATTCCACTGAGAGCGAACCTCCTCCTCCGACAATCCAAGTCGCTCCCCAAGTGGATCCAAAGCGGTCCCCACCACTAACTCCCGATATAGTGTTTTCCTAGACCGGGCGAGGTCACTGGACCCCGGCAGCACTCTGAGCGCAGTTCGGCATTCGTTGAAGAACCGCGATTGACCCCTTGGCCTACGACGGCATTCAGCCAAGTGGTCAGGGGTGAGGTTGGGAAAAGCCTTCTCAACCGCAGGGCCCCACGCGGACTCCTCTGTCAAAGTTCTACTCAGGAATGTTAACCTCTCGGCATATAAATGGCTCGCCAAGTCGGGCATTCCCAAGCCCCCAACATCAGGACGTTGAGTACAGACCTGTCTACAGACTAGCGGCTTTCTCTTGTTCCACAAAAGCGAGAAAAGCGTACGCGTTAAAGCCGCCAAGCGGTCTGCAGGCAGAGGTAGTACAGCCAATCGGTAAAGGATAAGCGGAAAGACGTACATGGCGCACGCCTCAGCTCGACCTTTAAGGGAAAGCCCCCTTCGAAGCCAAATCCTTACAGACGCTTCGACCTTAGACTGTACTTCCGACCAATTCTTATCAAGCTGGAGACCCGGTCCGAACCACACGCCGAGGATTCGAACCGGGCCATTGGACCAGTTGAAAAGGCCCGGCAGCGCATCCGCGCCACTCCAGGCAGCCAACCTTAGGCCATTGGATTTGCTAAGGTTGACCACGGCCCCTGTAACATCTTCATACCTTTTGAGTGCCTTAGTTACCGTGGAGATGTCTCGACGGCACGAGACGAACACGGTAACATCATCGGCATACGCGGAGACCCTGGCTCGCGCACCACCAGGTAGAGCGATACCGCGTAGGGCGGGTCCAGCCTCCCCTTGCCTCAGCTTGCGCAGGAAGGGTTCCAACGCAAGAACGTAGAGGAGAGGAGACAACGGACACCCCTGACGTACCGACCGAGAAACAGCAAACGATTCCGATCGCATCCCGTTTACCTGCACCACTGCCGTCGGGCTGTGATACAGCATGGAAATCCATCTGCGGAAGTCCGGTGTAAAACCGGCGGTTTCTAAAACAGATCCCAAGAACCGATGGTCAACCCTATCAAAAGCTTTGGACTGATCTAAATTGATCAGCGCGGCTTCGGTGTCGTCTTCTAACCCCTCTAAGATCGTGCGTATCAGATGCAAGTTGTTCTGAATCGATCTCCCCTTCACAGCATAATTCTGATCAGGTTCAATCAATTCACCAATAACAGCCTGCAACCGATTTGCAAGAACTTTGGCCAAAATCTTTAAATCTGTATTTAACAGAGTTATGGGCCTATAGTCATCTAAACCCCCAACATGCTCGCCCTTTTTCTTAAGCAATGTGATCACTCCCCTGGTGACTTGACCAGGGATAGAACCCTGTGCAAACCAGTGGTTGAACACATCCGTCAGAATAGGTACGAACATGTGCGACAGCCTCAAGAACAATTCATAGGGCAAACCATCAAGTCCCGGAGATTTGTCGTAGCCGACCTGCTTCAACGCAGTCAGGACCTCACATTCTGTAATGCGCCCATCACAACTAGCCGCTCGAGCCGCCTCCAGGCGGGGCGAACCGGCCAAATAGTTGCCAAACTCCTCGACGCGGAGTCTGGACAGTTGGGTGAAGCGATCCGCGAAATGCTCCCGAAACCCCTCACAAATCTCCCGAGCCGACACAAGGGTGTGTCCTTCCGGGCTTTGAATTTGACGAATATAGCCGTCCGAGTTGCGACATAGTGGAGCTCTACGCTCTGCAGCGTCAACATTCACGGCTTCGTTGGACACTCTTTCTAACCTAGCCCTGACTACTTGACCTTCATACCGCTCGTTAGCCGAACGTTTCAGGTCCCCCTTAGCTAAGTTTATGGCTAGGGAATCCCCCCCTTCCACCGCCCGGGCCAGCTTATTTTCTAAACGCTTTTCTGTCTCAGCCTTATTTAAGGCGAGGCGTTGGCTATATTTGACAGAAAAGCTCCTAATGTCACATTTGGCGTTAACCCACCACTTACTCCCGGTTACCGCCCCCACTAATCCCTTTTGAAAATTAAGTGTTAGCCTGTCCCGGAAGTCACGTATCTCCAGTAAGGAGGTATTTAACTTCCAGTACCCAGCTAACTTATGGGTTTTAGGTTCTATTTCCATACTGGCCACAAGTAATTTGTGGTCAGAATGGGCTAACCAGTGGAACGTGGGACAAGAGATATAATCTACTTTGCCTCTTCTCACTAACAACCGATCCAAGTAAGTACTTGAAACGGAAGGCCTATTAGAAAGCCACGTCCACCACTCCCGCCCCGGGTGATCGACACGAAACCTATCGACCAGATCACATTCAGTCATCAGATCAGAAAGGCTGGTCTCACACCCACCAGACCCTCTAGGCCCACCGACCTTATCTATTTTGGGATCAAGGATGGCATTCCAATTCCCCAGTAAAATTAACCGCTTTGAACCCCCGAGGAACCCCTCCAACCCCCGGAAAAAGAGAGCCCTCTCCCGAGCGATATTGGGCGCATAAACCGCGACGATTCGAAATGCAGCACTTTTTACGGCAACATCGGCCACGACCAGTCTGCCATCAGCATCCGCGTGAACAACGTTTACACTTGCGGACAGGGTGCGTCTTACTAACAAGGAAACTCCCCTAGCACAACGGTCACCGAAAGCTGAAAAAACATCGAAATGCTTCGACAGCAGTCGGTGATCGTCGATCGAATCATAGTGAGTTTCCTGTAACGCAGCCACATCTATGTCAAAAGACATGAGGTCTCCCAGTATGCGTTTAGCTTTGCTTAAAGACCTCATGCCCCTTGTGTTCAGGCTTCCTAAAACTAAGTTCGCGGCCATCTGCACTAATCAGTGTCAACCACCGGTCTGAAGTCTTTCGGGACGAGGATGCCGCAGGCATTAGCCATATTACCGGTTAGTAAGTCGGACGTAACCCGTCCGTCTCGGGTAATGCCCCCGACATCCAATGGAAAGGTGAGTTTTAGGGCCCTATAAAAACAAGGGTGGACGTACATAGGGACCCTCCCTTCGCTATCTTTTCTCAGCTGTTTGAGGGAGTCATGGGTATCATCCACCAGTTTCAGACCCGGAATTGCCCCCTTGGCGGCCTCAACCATTTTCCAAAGGCTTCTCGTCCTGCCTTCCCTGGTCTTTCGGATGAAAGTGATGATCAAGGGGGCATCTGGAAAATTTTGGGGCTTGGTGATATCTAGCCCCTGGGTCTGAGTGAGGAGCTGCAGCGGCCGCACGATTTTTAACTGTCTCGAGTTGAGATTGGCAGCGACAAGGTGAAAATCTGCTTCGCAGATATGGTCCCCTGGCAAGAAGGGGAGCCTTCGGGTTTTTTCCTTCCTTACTGGGGAACGAGAAGCAGACCTGCTGCTAATTTTGGGCTCCGGCTTTTTGTTTTGAGACAGAGAGCGGGAGCTAGCTGGGGTAGAATCAACAGGGGAGGGGGATTTCTGCTCAGTATTAGGGGTAGGGGGTTGGGATTCAGGAGTCTGAGCAGAAGAGACGGTCATCTCTTCAGACGTAGGGGCAGGGGATTGGGGTCCAGCCTCTTTATCTTTCTTAGCCTTTTTTGTGGCTCTTTTCAAATCCCGAGATTCCTTTTTCTCTGTCTCTGGAGCCGGCCCAGCGTCATCTTCCATTTTGTTTTCGTCTTGTTTCTCCCCTTCCGAGTCTGATGTTGTCAAGGGGACCGTCTGCTTCCTCTTAGTTGCCACTGCCAATCCAGATGTTGAAGGCTGCGGCTCCTCGGTGGGAATATCTAGATTTCGCGACACTGTGGGTAGCCGCCCCCCTTTTTCACCCGGGGGCTGCACCTTTTTGGAGGGGGACTGCTCCGGACTGGAACTTGGTTCTTCGGTGGGGATGGTCTTTCCACCTTTCACCACCTTGCTCCAGTCTTTTGTTGTTGTTGTTGTTGTTGTTGTTGTTGCAGTGCCCCCTCCGGTCGTTGGTGGAGGAGCTGCTGGTGCCACTGACGCCGCTTTCACTCCCGGGGCTTGAGCAGAAGGGGTCTTTTTAGGTGGAAATTTTTTCGGGCAGGCTTTCGCCATATGCCCCTTCTGCTCACAATGCCAACAATGTGGCCTCCTACCCTCGACGATGACACTCATTGTCCAGGTGTCGCACTTGAGTAGGGGTGGGATATTATTGAAGCCGTCCCGGTCGACTCTCATATTTATTTTGTAGTCCCCTACCATAAGGTTACGGGGACCACGGACCGGGACTATAGCTTCGACGTCCCCATACTGACTTAGGACAGCACCAAGCTGTTCTGAGCTAATATAGCAGGGGACGCCAAGGACGGTGACTAAAGTCCTTCTCCTACTCAAGTACTCCGGCCTGAGAATGAGATTTTTAAATCTCAGGTCGGCCCTGGACACTTTTTCTGCTTCCTGTTCACTTGGCAGCAGAATATCCCATGTGGCGAACCCTCTGCGGCACACATAGGATGCTGGGACTTTAAGCCCGTACAGAAGGTCCGCCATTTGATTCACTTCGACCCCAGCCAACCCCTTGGTTTTGGTGTCGATGGTGACTAGCGATACTATTCTTTTCGCTAGTCGATCCACCGCACCTGGAGCTGCTTTGATGTTGTTACCGTCGGTCAATTGTTTGTATTTTTCGTCAAACAACCGACGGTACTCTTCGGGGCTTAGCTGGGACTGGGGTCCCCACTTGTCTTGAGTTGCTGAGAGGGCAGGAGATGCTGATACTGTAGGTGATGGTGGTGATACAGGCGGCGTCTTCTGCCCGGGAGGGATGGTCCTGTCCTGGCTGGACAAACTTTGAGTAGGAGGGAGGGACGGCCACTCTTTCGGAGATGCCAAAGGATTGGACACCTTTGGAGTGGCCAACTTGGTCCCACCTCCCCTTTTGCTGGCGGCACCAACTGCTCCAGATTTCATTTCTGGTCCAGCGACCCCCTTCGTTCTCGGTCTGGATTTTCTTGTACCGCTTTTCGTAGGGCTTTTGTTTGGTGCCCTCATACTGTTGCTGCTGCTGCTGCGGCTACTACTGCCACTGTAGTTTCCTAGAGGTCCAAACAGCTCGTAGTCCATTTCAGACATTTCCATCTGAGCAGCCTCCCGGTCGCTTGGCCCTGGCGGCTGATCTGGATCGGTGGCTCCTTCCTGTTGGAGCTCCACCGACCTGGCTGGCCTTAATCCTACAGGCAGGAGACTTTTCCTCCTGCGAGCAGGCGGGCTGACGGTTAAAGCCCGTCGACCAACTGGTGTGATGGGGAGTCTCTCCCACCGACCCAGATCACCTCTCCCAGCTGAGCTAAAACCTACGCTGCCGGGGTCAGCAGCGTTGAAATCATTAGCAGAGTTGCCGTAGCATGCGGCAAACTCCGAATTACTTTCAGTGCGGGGGACAGCACTGCCGTAGGTACTGGGCATGCCGCCTAAGTCGTCAAAAAACCCGTACGTTAAGTCTTGGCCTACTCCGGCCCCCAGATGTTTTTTAGGCATCTGGGAACCAGAGCCCGAGCTAGGCACTAAGCCTCCACCGGAGCTCGGTCCAGTCCTCCCCTCTTCCGTTTTGCCCTGCACAACGGCAGAATAAAAACAAAACGCGTAATATTACTTTTTTTTTTTTTTTTAGGTGTGAAAAAAAAAAAAAAAAAAAAAAAAAAAAAATTACGAAAATAAAACCAGATCTGAACCCGGCGCTAACCCGCCGATTTGGAGATGGAAGAACGTTTGCTAAATGTTACTCTAGCTGTTCAACCAAATCCGGCCAGCTGCTTAAGTTGTACCTGGGTTCAGAACAAACCTAAAAACAAGAAGAAACTAAACTCAGTTAGTGCCCAAAAGGGGCTATACGAATCACCCAAGAGGGGTGATCACCCAAAAGGGGTGAGAAGAACAATGGTGCCCAAAAGGGGCTTGCCCAGGGGAGAGAGAGAGAGAGTCCCCGGTCAAAAAAGGTGCACAAGAGGCCAAGTAGCGTGTCACTCCCAAGTAAAAATCCAAAGTAAAACTTCAAAGTAAAAATCCAAAGTAAAAATCCAACGTAAAAATCCAACGTAAAAATCCAAAGAAAAAATGCAAAGTAAAAATCCTGGGGTAAAAAATAACGACGTCAATTTGAAAACTGTGCTTGTCTTGATAGGAGTGTGCTCTGTTTATTTATCTCTTTAAATATTTACAAAAATATAGAAACAGATGTGGCACAAGGCCAAAACGGGTATGGGGGAGGAGTGGGGGTCGGGGGTCGTCCACTGGTCTATGCCCTAAAAAACTAGCTTCAATCACCACAATACCACATTTACTCTATGGACTTAATCTACTTAAAATATCCCCAGGTTGTTTCATGATTTTTTATTTACAAAAATAATATGTACAGAGTATGGTGATAGGGAGTGGGAGAACAAAAACTAAGCCTTAAAAAATCCCCCAAAAATAAATAAAAATAAAATGGATGTAAAAATAAAGAACAAAATAAAATGCTAATTATGGTAAGTTAGTAGGACCCTCCCATCCTATCTAAGGTATGAACTGCTCACTGTCTTCCGGAACAACCGAAAGCAAGAGAGTCAGCTCCTAAGTGGGAGTGGGCGTTGCCTAGGGGGACAAAATAAATATTGGGTAGGGTTTATTTGGGGGGGGGGATGTGCGGTGTCCTCCAGGATAAATACCATTAGGGCAGGCCAGGGATAAAGTAAATCGGGGAGCGGGCATCCTGGAGGAGTTCTGACACCTAAAATAAAGATGGGGAAAACAGGACTCATTTGTACTACTAGCTATAGGGACTGATCCAACAATTGGATATTTAAGACAAACTTGTCAAAAAGAAATACCTAAGGTCGGCGTGTGCCATGCTTAGGCAGGGAACACGAACTCAATTTTATTCCGTATGAACACACATAAACTAGCGGTGTGTATCCACCTACTTTTAAATAGCGAGAAGGGTAACCTCCTTCTATCACATTTAATTTTGATTTTAAGTTGATGCTTAAAATACGAAATTAAATCATAATAAGAAGGCGGCACCCCACCGCTCCCTATGTCTAAGCGTGAAGACCACACTACGAGTCTAGCTACGGCTAAAATCGCAAGTAACACCATTCGTTTCTCCCTGGGCCACAATGGGTCCATGTTGAAAACAACGGATTCTAAATCCAGGCACGTCACCCGCTCGGGAACGATGCGAGCCGTCACCTCGTTGACATACGTCCAGTATTCACGCAGCTTGGAGCAGTTGAAAAAGGCGTGCTTGGCCGTTTCAATTTCATCATCCTCGCAACGTGGACAAAAAGGGTCCATACTTAGACCAATACTGAAGCGTATGCCATTAAGGGGTACTACATTTCGAACTAATCGCCAGGTTAGAGAAAATTCAGTATTGTTAAGATAACTCCGGCCTGGCGCCCAATTCCACTGAGAGCGAACCTCCTCCTCCGACAATCCAAGTCGCTCCCCAAGTGGATCCAAAGCGGTCCCCACCACTAACTCCCGATATAGTGTTTTCCTAGACCGGGCGAGGTCACTGGACCCCGGCAGCACTCTGAGCGCAGTTCGGCATTCGTTGAAGAACCGCGATTGACCCCTTGGCCTACGACGGCATTCAGCCAAGTGGTCAGGGGTGAGGTTGGGAAAAGCCTTCTCAACCGCAGGGCCCCACGCGGACTCCTCTGTCAAAGTTCTACTCAGGAATGTTAACCTCTCGGCATATAAATGGCTCGCCAAGTCGGGCATTCCCAAGCCCCCAACATCAGGACGTTGAGTACAGACCTGTCTACAGACTAGCGGCTTTCTCTTGTTCCACAAAAGCGAGAAAAGCGTACGCGTTAAAGCCGCCAAGCGGTCTGCAGGCAGAGGTAGTACAGCCAATCGGTAAAGGATAAGCGGAAAGACGTACATGGCGCACGCCTCAGCTCGACCTTTAAGGGAAAGCCCCCTTCGAAGCCAAATCCTTACAGACGCTTCGACCTTAGACTGTACTTCCGACCAATTCTTATCAAGCTGGAGACCCGGTCCGAACCACACGCCGAGGATTCGAACCGGGCCATCGGACCAGTTGAAAAGGCCCGGCAGCGCATCCGCGCCACTCCAGGCAGCCAACCTTAGGCCATTGGATTTGCTAAGGTTGACCACGGCCCCTGTAACATCTTCATACCTTTTGAGTGCCTTAGTTACCGTGGAGATGTCTCGACGGCACGAGACGAACACGGTAACATCATCGGCATACGCGGAGACCCTGGCTCGCGCACCACCAGGTAGAGCGATACCGCGTAGGGCGGGTCCAGCCTCCCCTTGCCTCAGCTTGCGCAGGAAGGGTTCCAACGCAAGAACGTAGAGGAGAGGAGACAACGGACACCCCTGACGTACCGACCGAGAAACAGCAAACGATTCCGATCGCATCCCGTTTACCTGCACCACTGCCGTCGGGCTGTGATACAGCATGGAAATCCATCTGCGGAAGTCCGGTGTAAAACCGGCGGTTTCTAAAACAGATCCCAAGAACCGATGGTCAACCCTATCAAAAGCTTTGGACTGATCTAAATTGATCAGCGCGGCTTCGGTGTCGTCTTCTAACCCCTCTAAGATCGTGCGTATCAGATGCAAGTTGTTCTGAATCGATCTCCCCTTCACAGCATAATTCTGATCAGGTTCAATCAATTCACCAATAACAGCCTGCAACCGATTTGCAAGAACTTTGGCCAAAATCTTTAAATCTGTATTTAACAGAGTTATGGGCCTATAGTCATCTAAACCCCCAACATGCTCGCCCTTTTTCTTAAGCAATGTGATCACTCCCCTGGTGACTTGACCAGGGATAGAACCCTGTGCAAACCAGTGGTTGAACACATCCGTCAGAATAGGTACGAACATGTGCGACAGCCTCAAGAACAATTCATAGGGCAAACCATCAAGTCCCGGAGATTTGTCGTAGCCGACCTGCTTCAACGCAGTCAGGACCTCACATTCTGTAATGCGCCCATCACAACTAGCCGCTCGAGCCGCCTCCAGGCGGGGCGAACCGGCCAAATAGTTGCCAAACTCCTCGACGCGGAGTCTGGACAGTTGGGTGAAGCGATCCGCGAAATGCTCCCGAAACCCCTCACAAATCTCCCGAGCCGACACAAGGGTGTGTCCTTCCGGGCTTTGAATTTGACGAATATAGCCGTCCGAGTTGCGACATAGTGGAGCTCTACGCTCTGCAGCGTCAACATTCACGGCTTCGTTGGACACTCTTTCTAACCTAGCCCTGACTACTTGACCTTCATACCGCTCGTTAGCCGAACGTTTCAGGTCCCCCTTAGCTAAGTTTATGGCTAGGGAATCCCCCCCTTCCACCGCCCGGGCCAGCTTATTTTCTAAACGCTTTTCTGTCTCAGCCTTATTTAAGGCGAGGCGTTGGCTATATTTGACAGAAAAGCTCCTAATGTCACATTTGGCGTTAACCCACCACTTACTCCCGGTTACCGCCCCCACTAATCCCTTTTGAAAATTAAGTGTTAGCCTGTCCCGGAAGTCACGTATCTCCAGTAAGGAGGTATTTAACTTCCAGTACCCAGCTAACTTATGGGTTTTAGGTTCTATTTCCATACTGGCCACAAGTAATTTGTGGTCAGAATGGGCTAACCAGTGGAACGTGGGACAAGAGATATAATCTACTTTGCCTCTTCTCACTAACAACCGATCCAAGTAAGTACTTGAAACGGAAGGCCTATTAGAAAGCCACGTCCACCACTCCCGCCCCGGGTGATCGACACGAAACCTATCGACCAGATCACATTCAGTCATCAGATCAGAAAGGCTGGTCTCACACCCACCAGACCCTCTAGGCCCACCGACCTTATCTATTTTGGGATCAAGGATGGCATTCCAATCCCCCAGTAAAATTAACCGCTTTGAACCCCCGAGGAACCCCTCCAACCCCCGGAAAAAGAGAGCCCTCTCCCGAGCGATATTGGGCGCATAAACCGCGACGATTCGAAATGCAGCACTTTTTACGGCAACATCGGCCACGACCAGTCTGCCATCAGCATCCGCGTGAACAACGTTTACACTTGCGGACAGGGTGCGTCTTACTAACAAGGAAACTCCCCTAGCACAACGGTCACCGAAAGCTGAAAAAACATCGAAATGCTTCGACAGCAGTCGGTGATCGTCGATCGAATCATAGTGAGTTTCCTGTAACGCAGCCACATCTATGTCAAAAGACATGAGGTCCCCCAGTATGCGTTTAGCTTTGCTTAAAGACCTCATGCCCCTTGTGTTCAGGCTTCCTAAAACTAAGTTCGCGGCCATCTGCACTAATCAGTGTCAACCACCGGTCTGAAGTCTTTCGGGACGAGGATGCCGCAGGCATTAGCCATATTACCCGTAAGTAAGTCGGACGTAACCCGTCCGTCTCGGGTAATGCCCCCGACATCCAATGGAAAGGTGAGTTTTAGGGCCCTATAAAAACAAGGGTGGACGTACATAGGGACCCTCCCTTCGCTATCTTTTCTCAGCTGTTTGAGGGAGTCATGGGTATCATCCACCAGTTTCAGACCCGGAATTGCCCCCTTGGCGGCCTCAACCATTTTCCAAAGGCTTCTCGTCCTGCCTTCCCTGGTCTTTCGGATGAAAGTGATGATCAAGGGGGCATCTGGAAAATTTTGGGGCTTGGTGATATCTAGCCCCTGGGTCTGAGTGAGGAGCTGCAGCGGCCGCACGATTTTTAACTGTCTCGAGTTGAGATTGGCAGCGACAAGGTGAAAATCTGCTTCGCAGATATGGTCCCCTGGCAAGAAGGGGAGCCTTCGGGTTTTTTCCTTCCTTACTGGGGAACGAGAAGCAGACCTGCTGCTAATTTTGGGCTCCGGCTTTTTGTTTTGAGACAGAGAGCGGGAGCTAGCTGGGGTAGAATCAACAGGGGAGGGGGATTTCTGCTCAGTATTAGGGGTAGGGGGTTGGGATTCAGGAGTCTGAGCAGAAGAGACGGTCATCTCTTCAGACGTTGGGGCAGGGGATTGGGGTCCAGCCTCTTTATCTTTCTTAGCCTTTTTTGTGGCTCTTTTCAAATCCCGAGATTCCTTTTTCTCTGTCTCTGGAGCCGGCCCAGCGTCATCTTTCATTTTGTTTTCGTCTTGTTTCTCCCCTTCCGAGTCTGATGTTGTCAAGGGGACCGTCTGCTTCCTCTTAGTTGCCACTGCCAATCCAGATGTTGAAGGCTGCGGCTCCTCGGTGGGAATATCTAGATTTCGCGACACTGTGGGTAGCCGCCCCCCTTTTTCACCCGGGGGCTGCACCTTTTTGGAGGGGGACTGCTCCGGACTGGAACTTGGTTCTTCGGTGGGGATGGTCTTTCCACCTTTCACCACCTTGCTCCAGTCTTTTGTTGTTGTTGTTGTTGTTGTTGTTGCAGTGCCCCCTCCGGTCGTTGGTGGAGGAGCTGCTGGTGCCACTGACGCCGCTTTCACTCCCGGGGCTTGAGCAGAAGGGGTCTTTTTAGGTGGAAATTTTTTCGGGCAGGCTTTCGCCATATGCCCCTTCTGCTCACAATGCCAACAATGTGGCCTCCTACCCTCGACGATGACACTCATTGTCCAGGTGTCGCACTTGAGTAGGGGTGGGATATTATTGAAGCCGTCCCGGTCGACTCTCATATTTATTTTGTAGTCCCCTACCATAAGGTTACGGGGACCACGGACCGGGACTATAGCTTCGACGTCCCCATACTGACTTAGGACAGCACCAAGCTGTTCTGAGCTAATATAGCAGGGGACGCCAAGGACGGTGACTAAAGTCCTTCTCCTACTCAAGTACTCCGGCCTGAGAATGAGATTTTTAAATCTCAGGTCGGCCCTGGACACTTTTTCTGCTTCCTGTTCACTTGGCAGCAGAATATCCCATGTGGCGAACCCTCTGCGGCACACATAGGATGCTGGGACTTTAAGCCCGTACAGAAGGTCCGCCATTTGATTCACTTCGACCCCAGCCAACCCCTTGGTTTTGGTGTCGATGGTGACTAGCGATACTATTCTTTTCGCTAGTCGATCCACCGCACCTGGAGCTGCTTTGATGTTGTTACCGTCGGTCAATTGTTTGTATTTTTCGTCAAACAACCGACGGTACTCTTCGGGGCTTAGCTGGGACTGGGGTCCCCACTTGTCTTGAGTTGCTGAGAGGGCAGGAGATGCTGATACTGTAGGTGATGGTGGTGATACAGGCGGCGTCTTCTGCCCGGGAGGGATGGTCCTGTCCTGGCTGGACAAACTTTGAGTAGGAGGGAGGGACGGCCACTCTTTCGGAGATGCCAAAGGATTGGACACCTTTGGAGTGGCCAACTTGGTCCCACCTCCCCTTTTGCTGGCGGCACCAACTGCTCCAGATTTCATTTCTGGTCCAGCGACCCCCTTCGTTCTCGGTCTGGATTTTCTTGTACCGCTTTTCGTAGGGCTTTTGTTTGGTGCCGTCATACTGTTGCTGCTGCTGCTGCGGCTACTACTGCCACTGTAGGTTCCTAGAGGTCCAAACAGTTCATAGTCTATTTCGGACATTTGCATCTGAGCAGCCTCCCGGTCGCTTGGCCCTGGCGGCTGATCTGGATCGGTGGCTCCTTCCTGTTGGAGCTCCACCGACCTGGCTGGCCTTAATCCTACAGGCAGGAGACTTTTCCTCCTGCGAGCAGGCGGGCTGACGGTTAAAGCCCGTCGACCAACTGGTGTGATGGGGAGTCTCTCCCACCGACCCAGATCACCTCTCCCAGCTGAGCTAAAACCTACGCTGCCGGGGTCAGCAGCGCTGAAATCATTAGCAGAGTTGCCGTAGCATGCGGCAAACTCCGAATTACTTTCAGTGCGGGGGACAGCACTGCCGTAGGTACTGGGCATGTCGCCTAAGTCGTCAAAAAACCCGTACGTTAAGTCTTGGCCTACTCCGGCCCCCAGATGTTTTTTAGGCATCTGGGAACCAGAGCCCGAGCTAGGCACTAAGCCTCCACCGGAGCTCGGTCCAGTCCTCCCCTCTTCCGTTTTGCCCTGCACAACGGCAGAATAAAAACAAAACGCGTAGTATTATTTTTTTTTTTTTTTAAGGTGTGAAAAAAAAAAAAAAAAAAAAAAAAAAAAAATTATCGAAAATAAATAAAACCAGATCTGAACCCGGCGCTAACCCGCCGATTTGGAGATGGAAGAACGTTTGCTAAATGTTACTCTAGCTGTTCAACCAAATCCGGCCAGCTGCTTAAGTTGTACCTGGGTTCAGAACAAACCTAAAAACAAGAAGAAAATAAACTCAGTTAGTGCCCAAAAGGGGCTATACGAATCACCCAAGAGGGGTGATCACCCAAAAGGGGTGAGAAGAACAATGGTGCCCAAAAGGGGCTTGCCCAGGGGAGAGAGAGAGAGAGTCCCCGGTCAAAAAAGGTGCACAAGAGGCCAAGTAGCGTGTCACTCCCAAGTAAAAATCCAAAGTAAAACTTCAAAGTAAAAATCCAAAGTAAAAATCCAACGTAAAAATCCAACGTAAAAATCCAAAGAAAAAATGCAAAGTAAAAATCCTGGGGTAAAAAATAACGACGTCAATTTGAAAACTGTGCTTGTCTTGATAGGAGTGTGCTCTGTTTATTTATCTCTTTAAATATTTACATATAAAAACAGATGTGGCACAAGGCCAAAAACGGGTATGGGGGAGGAGTGGGGGTCGGGGGTCGTCCACTGGTCTATGCCCTAAAAAACTAGCTTCAATCACCACAATACCACATTTACTCTATGGACTTAATCTACTTAAAATATCCCCAGGTTGTTTCATGATTTTTTATTTACAAAAATAATATGTACAGAGTATGGTGATAGGGAGTGGGAGAACAAAAACTAAGCCTTAAAAAATCCCCAAAAAATAAATAAAAATAAAATGGATGTAAAAATAAAGAACAAAATAAAATGCTAATTATGGTAAGTTAGTAGGACCCTCCCATCCTATCTAAGGTATGAACTGCTCACTGTCTTCCGGAACAACCGAAAGCAAGAGAGTCAGCTCCTAAGTGGGAGTGGGCGTTGCCTAGGGGGATAAAATAAATATTGGGTAGGGTTTATTTGGGGGGGGGGTGGGGGGGGGGTGCGGTGTCCTCCAGGATAAATACTATTAGGGCAGGCCAGGGATAAAGTAAATCGGGGAGCGGGCATCCTGGAGGAGTTCTGACACCTAAAATAAAGATGGGGAAAACAGGACTCATTTGTACTACTAGCTATAGGGACTGATCCAACAATTGGATATTTAAGACAAACTTGTCAAAAAAGAAATACCTAAGGTCGGCGTGTGCCATGCTTAGGCAGGGAACACGAACTCAATTTTATTCCGTATGAACACACATAAACTAGCGGTGTGTATCCACCTACTTTTAAATAGCGAGAAGGGTAACCTCCTTCTATCACATTTAATTTTGATTTTAAGTTGATGCTTAAAATACGAAATTAAATCATAATAAGAAGGCGGCACCCCACCGCTCCCTATGTCTAAGCGTGAAGACCACACTACGAGTCTAGCTACGGCTAAAATCGCAAGTAACACCATTCGTTTCTCCCTGGGCCACAATGGGTCCATGTTGAAAACAACGGATTCTAAATCCAGGCACGTCACCCGCTCGGGAACGATGCGAGCCGTCACCTCGTTGACATACGTCCAGTATTCACGCAGCTTGGAGCAGTTGAAAAAGGCGTGCTTGGCCGTTTCAATTTCATCATCCTCGCAACGTGGACAAAAAGGGTCCATACTTAGACCAATACTGAAGCGTATGCCATTAAGGGGTACTACATTTCGAACTAATCGCCAGGTTAGAGAAAACTCAGTATTGTTAAGATGACTCCGGCCTGGCGCCCAATTCCACTGAGAGCGAACCTCCTCCTCCGACAATCCAAGTCGCTCCCCAAGTGGATCCAAAGCGGTCCCCACCACTAACTCCCGATATAGTGTTTTCCTAGACCGGGCGAGGTCACTGGACCCCGGCAGCACTCTGAGCGCAGTTCGGCATTCGTTGAAGAACCGCGATTGACCCCTTGGCCTACGACGGCATTCAGCCAAGTGGTCAGGGGTGAGGTTGGGAAAAGCCTTCTCAACCGCAGGGCCCCACGCGGACTCCTCTGTCAAAGTTCTACTCAGGAATGTTAACCTCTCGGCATATAAATGGCTCGCCAAGTCGGGCATTCCCAAGCCCCCAACATCAGGACGTTGAGTACAGACCTGTCTACAGACTAGCGGCTTTCTCTTGTTCCACAAAAGCGAGAAAAGCGTACGCGTTAAAGCCGCCAAGCGGTCTGCAGGCAGAGGTAGTACAGCCAATCGGTAAAGGATAAGCGGAAAGACGTACATGGCGCACGCCTCAGCTCGACCTTTAAGGGAAAGCCCCCTTCGAAGCCAAATCCTTACAGACGCTTCGACCTTAGACTGTACTTCCGACCAATTCTTATCAAGCTGGAGACCCGGTCCGAACCACACGCCGAGGATTCGAACCGGGCCATCGGACCAGTTGAAAAGGCCCGGCAGCGCATCCGCGCCACTCCAGGCAGCCAACCTTAGGCCATTGGATTTGCTAAGGTTGACCACGGCCCCTGTAACATCTTCATACCTTTTGAGTGCCTTAGTTACCGTGGAGATGTCTCGACGGCACGAGACGAACACGGTAACATCATCGGCATACGCGGAGACCCTGGCTCGCGCACCCCCAGGTAGAGCGATACCGCGTAGGGCGGGTCCAGCCTCCCCTTGCCTCAGCTTGCGCAGGAAGGGTTCCAACGCAAGAACGTAGAGGAGAGGAGACAACGGACACCCCTGACGTACCGACCGAGAAACAGCAAACGATTCCGATCGCATCCCGTTTACCTGCACCACTGCCGTCGGGCTGTGATACAGCATGGAAATCCATCTGCGGAAGTCCGGTGTAAAACCGGCGGTTTCTAAAACAGATCCCAAGAACCGATGGTCAACCCTATCAAAAGCTTTGGACTGATCTAAATTGATCAGCGCGGCTTCGGTGTCGTCTTCTAACCCCTCTAAGATCGTGCGTATCAGATGCAAGTTGTTCTGAATCGATCTCCCCTTCACAGCATAATTCTGATCAGGTTCAATCAATTCACCAATAACAGCCTGCAACCGATTTGCAAGAACTTTGGCCAAAATCTTTAAATCTGTATTTAACAGAGTTATGGGCCTATAGTCATCTAAACCCCCAACATGCTCGCCCTTTTTCTTAAGCAATGTGATCACTCCCCTGGTGACTTGACCAGGGATAGAACCCTGTGCAAACCAGTGGTTGAACACATCCGTCAGAATAGGTACGAACATGTGCGACAGCCTCAAGAACAATTCATAGGGCAAACCATCAAGTCCCGGAGATTTGTCGTAGCCGACCTGCTTCAACGCAGTCAGGACCTCACATTCTGTAATGCGCCCATCACAACTAGCCGCTCGAGCCGCCTCCAGGCGGGGCGAACCGGCCAAATAGTTGCCAAACTCCTCGACGCGGAGTCTGGACAGTTGGGTGAAGCGATCCGCGAAATGCTCCCGAAACCCCTCACAAATCTCCCGAGCCGACACAAGGGTGTGTCCTTCCGGGCTTTGAATTTGACGAATATAGCCGTCCGAGTTGCGACATAGTGGAGCTCTACGCTCTGCAGCGTCAACATTCACGGCTTCGTTGGACACTCTTTCTAACCTAGCCCTGACTACTTGACCTTCATACCGCTCGTTAGCCGAACGTTTCAGGTCCCCCTTAGCTAAGTTTATGGCTAGGGAATCCCCCCCTTCCACCGCCCGGGCCAGCTTATTTTCTAAACGCTTTTCTGTCTCAGCCTTATTTAAGGCGAGGCGTTGGCTATATTTGACAGAAAAGCTCCTAATGTCACATTTAGCGTTAACCCACCACTTACTCCCGGTTACCGCCCCCACTAATCCCTTTTGAAAATTAAGTGTTAGCCTGTCCCGGAAGTCACGTATCTCCAGTAAGGAGGTATTTAACTTCCAGTACCCAGCTAACTTATGGGTTTTAGGTTCTATTTCCATACTGGCCACAAGTAATTTGTGGTCAGAATGGGCTAACCAGTGGAACGTGGGACAAGAGATATAATCTACTTTGCCTCTTCTCACTAACAACCGATCCAAGTAAGTACTTGAAACGGAAGGCCTATTAGAAAGCCACGTCCACCACTCCCGCCCCGGGTGATCGACACGAAACCTATCGACCAGATCACATTCAGTCATCAGATCAGAAAGGCTGGTCTCACACCCACCAGACCCTCTAGGCCCACCGACCTTATCTATTTTGGGATCAAGGATGGCATTCCAATCCCCCAGTAAAATTAACCGCTTTGAACCCCCGAGGAACCCCTCCAACCCCCGGAAAAAGAGAGCCCTCTCCCGAGCGATATTGGGCGCATAAACCGCGACGATTCGAAATGCGGCACTTTTTACGGCAACATCGGCCACGACCAGTCTGCCATCAGCATCCGCGTGAACAACGTTTACACTTGCGGACAGGGTGCGTCTTACTAACAAGGAAACTCCCCTAGCACAACGGTCACCGAAAGCTGAAAAAACATCGAAATGCTTCGACAGCAGTCGGTGATCGTCGATCGATTCATAGTGAGTTTCCTGTAACGCAGCCACATCTATGTCAAAAGACATGAGGTCCCCCAGTATGCGTTTAGCTTTGCTTAAAGACCTCATGCCCCTCGTGTTCAGGCTTCCTAAAACTAAGTTCGTGGCCATCTGCACTAATCAGTGTCAACCACCGGTCTGAAGTCTTTCGGGACGAGGATGCCGCAGGCATTAGCCATGTTACCCGTAAGTAAGTCGGACGTAACCCGTCCGTCTCGGGTAATGCCCCCGACATCCAATGGAAAGGTGAGTTTGAGGGCCCTATAAAAACAAGGGTGGACGTACATAGGGACCCTCCCTTCGCTATCTTTTCTCAGCTGTTTGAGGGAGTCATGGGTATCATCCACCAGTTTCAGACCCGGAATTGCCCCCTTGGCGGCCTCAACCATTTTCCAAAGGCTTCTCGTCCTGCCTTCCCTGGTCTTTCGGATGAAAGTGATGATCAAGGGGGCATCTGGAAAATTTTGGGGCTTGGTGATATCTAGCCCCTGGGTCTGAGTGAGGAGCTGCAGCGGCCGCACGGTTTTTAACTGTCTCGAGTTGAGATCGGCAGCGACAAGGTGAAAATCTGCTTCGCAGATATGGTCCCCTGGCAGGAAGGGGAGCCTTCGGGTTTTTTCCTTCCTTACTGGGGAACGAGAAGCAGACCTGCTGCTAATTTTGGGCTCCGGCTTTTTGTTTTGAGACAGAGAGCGGGAGCTAGCTGGGGTAGAATCAACAGGGGAGGGGGATTTCTGCTCAGTATTAGGGGTAGGGGGTTGGGATTCAGGAGTCTGAGCAGAAGAGACGGTCATCTCTTCAGACGTTGGGGCAGGGGATTGGGGTCCAGCCTCTTTATCTTTCTTAGCCTTTTTTGTGGCTCTTTTCAAATCCCGAGATTCCTTTTTCTCTGTCTCTGGAGCCGGCCCAGCGTCATCTTCCATTTTGTTTTCGTCTTGTTTCTCCCCTTCCGAGTCTGATGTTGTCAAGGGGACCGTCTGCTTCCTCTTAGTTGCCACTGCCAATCCAGATGTTGAAGGCTGCGGCTCCTCGGTGGGAATATCTAGATTTCGCGACACTGTGGGTAGCCGCCCCCCTTTTTCACCCGGGGGCTGCACCTTTTTGGAGGGGGACTGCTCCGGACTGGAACTTGGTTCTTCGGTGGGGATGGTCTTTCCACCTTTCACCACCTTGCTCCAGTCTTTTGTTGTTGTTGTTGTTGTTGTTGTTGCAGTGCCCCCTCCGGTCGTTGGTGGAGGAGCTGCTGGTGCCACTGACGCCGCTTTCACTCCCGGGCCTTGAGCAGAAGGGGTCTTTTTAGGTGGAAATTTTTTCGGGCAGGCTTTCGCCATATGCCCCTTCTGCTCACAATGCCAACAATGTGGCCTCCTACCCTCGACGATGACACTCATTGTCCAGGTGTCGCACTTGAGTAGGGGTGGGATATTATTGAAGCCGTCCCGGTCGACTCTCATATTTATTTTGTAGTCCCCTACCATAAGGTTACGGGGACCACGGACCGGGACTATAGCTTCGACGTCCCCATACTGACTCAGGACAGCACCAAGCTGTTCTGAGCTAATATAGCAGGGGACGCCAAGGACGGTGACTAAAGTCCTTCTCCTACTCAAGTACTCCGGCCTGAGAATGAGATTTTTAAATCTCAGGTCGGCCCTGGACACTTTTTCTGCTTCCTGTTCACTTGGCAGCAGAATATCCCAAGTGGCGAACCCTCTACGGCACACATAGGATGCTGGGACTTTAAGCCCGTACAGAAGGTCCGCCATTTGATTCACTTCGACCCCAGCCAACCCCTTGGTTTTGGTGTCGATGGTGACTAGCGATACTATTCTTTTCGCTAGTCGATCCACCGCACCTGGAGCTGCTTTGATGTTGTTACCGTCGGTCAATTGTTTGTATTTTTCGTCAAACAACCGACGGTACTCTTCGGGGCTTAGCTGGGACTGGGGTCCCCACTTGTCTTGAGTTGCTGAGAGGGCAGGAGATGCTGATACTGTAGGTGATGGTGGTGATACAGGCGGCGTCTTCTGCCCGGGAGGGATGGTCCTGTCCTGGCTGGACAAACTTTGAGTAGGAGGGAGGGACGGCCACTCTTTCGGAGATGCCAAAGGATTGGACACCTTTGGGGTGGCCAACTTGGTCCCACCTCCCCTTTTGCTGGCGGCACCAACTGCTCCAGATTTCATTTCTGGTCCAGCGACCCCCTTCGTTCTCGGTCTGGATTTTCTTGTACCGCTTTTCGTAGGGCTTTTGTTTGGTGCCCTCACACTGTTGCTGCTGCTGCTGCGGCTACTACTGCCACTGTAGGTTCCTAGAGGTCCAAACAGCTCGTAGTCCATTTCAGACATTTCCATCTGAGCAGCCTCCCGGTCGCTTGGCCCTGGCGGCTGATCTGGATCGGTGGCTCCTTCCTTTTGGAGCTCCACCGACCTGGCTGGCCTCAATCCTACAGGCAGGAGACTTTTCCTCCTGCGAGCAGGCGGGCTGACGGTTAAAGCCCGTCGACCAACTGGTGTGATGGGGAGTCTCTCCCACCGACCCAGATCACCTCTCCCAGCTGAGCTAAAACCTACGCTGCCGGGGTCAGCAGCGTTGAAATCACTAGCAGAGTTGCCGTAGCATGCGGCAAACTCCGAATTACTTTCAGTGCGGGGGACAGCACTGCCGTAGGTACTGGGCATGCCGCCTAAGTCGTCAAAAAACCCGTACGTTAAGTCTTGGCCTACTCCGGCCCCCAGATGTTTTTTAGGCATCTGGGAACCAGAGCCCGAGCTAGGCACTAAGCCTCCACCGGAGCTCGGTCCAGTCCTCCCCTCTTCCGTTTTGCCCTGCACAACGGCAGAATAAAAACAAAACGCGTAGTATTACTTTTTTTTTTTTTTAGGTGTGGAAAAAAAAAAAAAAAAAAAAAAAAAAAAAAAAAAATTACGAAAATAAAACCAGATCTGAACCCGGCGCTAACCCGCCGATTTGGAGATGGAAGAACGTTTGCTAAATGTTACTCTAGCTGTTCAACCAAATCCGGCCAGCTGCTTAAGTTGTACCTGGGTTCAGAACAACCTAAAAACAAGAAGAAACTAAACTCAGTTAGTGCCCAAAAGGGGCTATACGAATCACCCAAGAGGGGTGATCACCCAAAAGGGGTGAGAAGAACAATGGTGCCCAAAAGGGGCTTGCCCAGGGGACAGAGAGAGAGTCCCCGGTCAAAAAAGGTGCACAAGAGGCCAAGTAGCGTGTCACTCCCAAGTAAAAATCCAAAGTAAAAATCCAAAGTAAAAATCCAACGTAAAAATCCAACGTAAAAATCCAAAGTAAAACTTCAAAGTAAAAATCCAAATTAAAACTTCAAAGTAAAAATCCAACGTAAAAATCCAAAGTAAAAATCCTGGGGTAAAAAATAACGACGTCAATTTGAAAACTGTGCTTGTCTTAGGAGTGTGCTCTGTTTATTTATCTCTTTAAATATTTACATATAAAAACAGATGTGGCACAAGGCCAAAAACGGGTATGGGGGAGGAGTGGGGGTCGGGGGTCGTCCACTGGTCTATGCCCTAAAAAACTAGCTTCAATCACCACAATACCACATTTACTCTATGGACTTAATCTACTTAAAATATCCCCAGGTTGTTTCATGATTTTTTATTTACAAAAATAATATGTACAGAGTATGGTGATAGGGAGTGGGACAACAAAAACTAAGCCTTAAAAAAATCCCCCAAAAATAAATAAAAATAAAATGGATGTAAAAATAAAGAACAAAATAAAATGCTAATTATGGTAAGTTAGTAGGACCCTCCCATCCTATCTAAGGTATGAACTGCTCACTGTCTTCCGGAACAACCGAAAGCAAGAGAGTCAGCTCCTAAGTGGGAGTGGGCGTTGCCTAGGGGGACAAAATAAATATTGGGTAGGGTTTATTTGGGGGGGGGGGATGTGCGGTGTCCTCCAGGATAAATACCATTAGGGCAGGCCAGGGATAAAGTAAATCGGGGAGCGGGCATCCTGGAGGAGTTCTGACACCTAAAATAAAGATGGGGAAAACAGGACTCATTTGTACTACTAGCTATAGGGACTGATCCAACAATTGGATATTTAAGACAAACTTGTCAAAAAGAAATACCTAAGGTCGGCGTGTGCCATGCTTAGGCAGGGAACACGAACTCAATTTTATTCCGTATGAACACACATAAACTAGCGGTGTGTATCCACCTACTTTTAAATAGCGAGAAGGGTAACCTCCTTCTATCACATTTAATTTTGATTTTAAGTTGATGCTTAAAATACGAAATTAAATCATAATAAGAAGGCGGCACCCCACCGCTCCCTATGTCTAAGCGTGAAGACCACACTACGAGTCTAGCTACGGCTAAAATCGCAAGTAACACCATTCGTTTCTCCCTGGGCCACAATGGGTCCATGTTGAAAACAACGGATTCTAAATCCAGGCACGTCACCCGCTCGGGAACGATGCGAGCCGTCACCTCGTTGACATACGTCCAGTATTCACGCAGCTTGGAGCAGTTGAAAAAGGCGTGCTTGGCCGTTTCAATTTCATCATCCTCGCAACGTGGACAAAAAGGGTCCATACTTAGACCAATACTGAAGCGTATGCCATTAAGGGGTACTACATTTCGAACTAATCGCCAGGTTAGAGAAAACTCAGTATTGTTAAGATGACTCCGGCCTGGCGCCCAATTCCACTGAGAGCGAACCTCCTCCTCCGACAATCCAAGTCGCTCCCCAAGTGGATCCAAAGCGGTCCCCACCACTAACTCCCGATATAGTGTTTTCCTAGACCGGGCGAGGTCACTGGACCCCGGCAGCACTCTGAGCGCAGTTCGGCATTCGTTGAAGAACCGCGATTGACCCCTTGGCCTACGACGGCATTCAGCCAAGTGGTCAGGGGTGAGGTTGGGAAAAGCCTTCTCAACCGCAGGGCCCCACGCGGACTCCTCTGTCAAAGTTCTACTCAGGAATGTTAACCTCTCGGCATATAAATGGCTCGCCAAGTCGGGCATTCCCAAGCCCCCAACATCAGGACGTTGAGTACAGACCTGTCTACAGACTAGCGGCTTTCTCTTGTTCCACAAAAGCGAGAAAAGCGTACGCGTTAAAGCCGCCAAGCGGTCTGCAGGCAGAGGTAGTACAGCCAATCGGTAAAGGATAAGCGGAAAGACGTACATGGCGCACGCCTCAGCTCGACCTTTAAGGGAAAGCCCCCTTCGAAGCCAAATCCTTACAGACGCTTCGACCTTAGACTGTACTTCCGACCAATTCTTATCAAGCTGGAGACCCGGTCCGAACCACACGCCGAGGATTCGAACCGGGCCATCGGACCAGTTGAAAAGGCCCGGCAGCGCATCCGCGCCACTCCAGGCAGCCAACCTTAGGCCATTGGATTTGCTAAGGTTGACCACGGCCCCTGTAACATCTTCATACCTTTTGAGTGCCTTAGTTACCGTGGAGATGTCTCGACGGCACGAGACGAACACGGTAACATCATCGGCATACGCGGAGACCCTGGCTCGCGCACCACCAGGTAGAGCGATACCGCGTAGGGCGGGTCCAGCCTCCCCTTGCCTCAGCTTGCGCAGGAAGGGTTCCAACGCAAGAACGTAGAGGAGAGGAGACAACGGACACCCCTGACGTACCGACCGAGAAACAGCAAACGATTCCGATCGCATCCCGTTTACCTGCACCACTGCCGTCGGGCTGTGATACAGCATGGAAATCCATCTGCGGAAGTCCGGTGTAAAACCGGCGGTTTCTAAAACAGATCCCAAGAACCGATGGTCAACCCTATCAAAAGCTTTGGACTGATCTAAATTGATCAGCGCGGCTTCGGTGTCGTCTTCTAACCCCTCTAAGATCGTGCGTATCAGATGCAAGTTGTTCTGAATCGATCTCCCCTTCACAGCATAATTCTGATCAGGTTCAATCAATTCACCAATAACAGCCTGCAACCGATTTGCAAGAACTTTGGCCAAAATCTTTAAATCTGTATTTAACAGAGTTATGGGCCTATAGTCATCTAAACCCCCAACATGCTCGCCCTTTTTCTTAAGCAATGTGATCACTCCCCTGGTGACTTGACCAGGGATAGAACCCTGTGCAAACCAGTGGTTGAACACATCCGTCAGAATAGGTACGAACATGTGCGACAGCCTCAAGAACAATTCATAGGGCAAACCATCAAGTCCCGGAGATTTGTCGTAGCCGACCTGCTTCAACGCAGTCAGGACCTCACATTCTGTAATGCGCCCATCACAACTAGCCGCTCGAGCCGCCTCCAGGCGGGGCGAACCGGCCAAATAGTTGCCAAACTCCTCGACGCGGAGTCTGGACAGTTGGGTGAAGCGATCCGCGAAATGCTCCCGAAACCCCTCACAAATCTCCCGAGCCGACACAAGGGTGTGTCCTTCCGGGCTTTGAATTTGACGAATATAGCCGTCCGAGTTGCGACATAGTGGAGCTCTACGCTCTGCAGCGTCAACATTCACGGCTTCGTTGGACACTCTTTCTAACCTAGCCCTGACTACTTGACCTTCATACCGCTCGTTAGCCGAACGTTTCAGGTCCCCCTTAGCTAAGTTTATGGCTAGGGAATCCCCCCCTTCCACCGCCCGGGCCAGCTTATTTTCTAAACGCTTTTCTGTCTCAGCCTTATTTAAGGCGAGGCGTTGGCTATATTTGACAGAAAAGCTCCTAATGTCACATTTAGCGTTAACCCACCACTTACTCCCGGTTACCGCCCCCACTAATCCCTTTTGAAAATTAAGTGTTAGCCTGTCCCGGAAGTCACGTATCTCCAGTAAGGAGGTATTTAACTTCCAGTACCCAGCTAACTTATGGGTTTTAGGTTCTATTTCCATACTGGCCACAAGTAATTTGTGGTCAGAATGGGCTAACCAGTGGAACGTGGGACAAGAGATATAATCTACTTTGCCTCTTCTCACTAACAACCGATCCAAGTAAGTACTTGAAACGGAAGGCCTATTAGAAAGCCACGTCCACCACTCCCGCCCCGGGTGATCGACACGAAACCTATCGACCAGATCACATTCAGTCATCAGATCAGAAAGGCTGGTCTCACACCCACCAGACCCTCTAGGCCCACCGACCTTATCTATTTTGGGATCAAGGATGGCATTCCAATCCCCCAGTAAAATTAACCGCTTTGAACCCCCGAGGAACCCCTCCAACCCCCGGAAAAAGAGAGCCCTCTCCCGAGCGATATTGGGCGCATAAACCGCGACGATTCGAAATGCGGCACTTTTTACGGCAACATCGGCCACGACCAGTCTGCCATCAGCATCCGCGTGAACAACGTTTACACTTGCGGACAGGGTGCGTCTTACTAACAAGGAAACTCCCCTAGCACAACGGTCACCGAAAGCTGAAAAAACATCGAAATGCTTCGACAGCAGTCGGTGATCGTCGATCGATTCATAGTGAGTTTCCTGTAACGCAGCCACATCTATGTCAAAAGACATGAGGTCCCCCAGTATGCGTTTAGCTTTGCTTAAAGACCTCATGCCCCTCGTGTTCAGGCTTCCTAAAACTAAGTTCGTGGCCATCTGCACTAATCAGTGTCAACCACCGGTCTGAAGTCTTTCGGGACGAGGATGCCGCAGGCATTAGCCATGTTACCCGTAAGTAAGTCGGACGTAACCCGTCCGTCTCGGGTAATGCCCCCGACATCCAATGGAAAGGTGAGTTTGAGGGCCCTATAAAAACAAGGGTGGACGTACATAGGGACCCTCCCTTCGCTATCTTTTCTCAGCTGTTTGAGGGAGTCATGGGTATCATCCACCAGTTTCAGACCCGGAATTGCCCCCTTGGCGGCCTCAACCATTTTCCAAAGGCTTCTCGTCCTGCCTTCCCTGGTCTTTCGGATGAAAGTGATGATCAAGGGGGCATCTGGAAAATTTTGGGGCTTGGTGATATCTAGCCCCTGGGTCTGAGTGAGGAGCTGCAGCGGCCGCACGGTTTTTAACTGTCTCGAGTTGAGATCGGCAGCGACAAGGTGAAAATCTGCTTCGCAGATATGGTCCCCTGGCAGGAAGGGGAGCCTTCGGGTTTTTTCCTTCCTTACTGGGGAACGAGAAGCAGACCTGCTGCTAATTTTGGGCTCCGGCTTTTTGTTTTGAGACAGAGAGCGGGAGCTAGCTGGGGTAGAATCAACAGGGGAGGGGGATTTCTGCTCAGTATTAGGGGTAGGGGGTTGGGATTCAGGAGTCTGAGCAGAAGAGACGGTCATCTCTTCAGACGTTGGGGCAGGGGATTGGGGTCCAGCCTCTTTATCTTTCTTAGCCTTTTTTGTGGCTCTTTTCAAATCCCGAGATTCCTTTTTCTCTGTCTCTGGAGCCGGCCCAGCGTCATCTTCCATTTTGTTTTCGTCTTGTTTCTCCCCTTCCGAGTCTGATGTTGTCAAGGGGACCGTCTGCTTCCTCTTAGTTGCCACTGCCAATCCAGATGTTGAAGGCTGCGGCTCCTCGGTGGGAATATCTAGATTTCGCGACACTGTGGGTAGCCGCCCCCCTTTTTCACCCGGGGGCTGCACCTTTTTGGAGGGGGACTGCTCCGGACTGGAACTTGGTTCTTCGGTGGGGATGGTCTTTCCACCTTTCACCACCTTGCTCCAGTCTTTTGTTGTTGTTGTTGTTGTTGTTGTTGCAGTGCCCCCTCCGGTCGTTGGTGGAGGAGCTGCTGGTGCCACTGACGCCGCTTTCACTCCCGGGCCTTGAGCAGAAGGGGTCTTTTTAGGTGGAAATTTTTTCGGGCAGGCTTTCGCCATATGCCCCTTCTGCTCACAATGCCAACAATGTGGCCTCCTACCCTCGACGATGACACTCATTGTCCAGGTGTCGCACTTGAGTAGGGGTGGGATATTATTGAAGCCGTCCCGGTCGACTCTCATATTTATTTTGTAGTCCCCTACCATAAGGTTACGGGGACCACGGACCGGGACTATAGCTTCGACGTCCCCATACTGACTCAGGACAGCACCAAGCTGTTCTGAGCTAATATAGCAGGGGACGCCAAGGACGGTGACTAAAGTCCTTCTCCTACTCAAGTACTCCGGCCTGAGAATGAGATTTTTAAATCTCAGGTCGGCCCTGGACACTTTTTCTGCTTCCTGTTCACTTGGCAGCAGAATATCCCAAGTGGCGAACCCTCTACGGCACACATAGGATGCTGGGACTTTAAGCCCGTACAGAAGGTCCGCCATTTGATTCACTTCGACCCCAGCCAACCCCTTGGTTTTGGTGTCGATGGTGACTAGCGATACTATTCTTTTCGCTAGTCGATCCACCGCACCTGGAGCTGCTTTGATGTTGTTACCGTCGGTCAATTGTTTGTATTTTTCGTCAAACAACCGACGGTACTCTTCGGGGCTTAGCTGGGACTGGGGTCCCCACTTGTCTTGAGTTGCTGAGAGGGCAGGAGATGCTGATACTGTAGGTGATGGTGGTGATACAGGCGGCGTCTTCTGCCCGGGAGGGATGGTCCTGTCCTGGCTGGACAAACTTTGAGTAGGAGGGAGGGACGGCCACTCTTTCGGAGATGCCAAAGGATTGGACACCTTTGGGGTGGCCAACTTGGTCCCACCTCCCCTTTTGCTGGCGGCACCAACTGCTCCAGATTTCATTTCTGGTCCAGCGACCCCCTTCGTTCTCGGTCTGGATTTTCTTGTACCGCTTTTCGTAGGGCTTTTGTTTGGTGCCCTCACACTGTTGCTGCTGCTGCTGCGGCTACTACTGCCACTGTAGGTTCCTAGAGGTCCAAACAGCTCGTAGTCCATTTCAGACATTTCCATCTGAGCAGCCTCCCGGTCGCTTGGCCCTGGCGGCTGATCTGGATCGGTGGCTCCTTCCTTTTGGAGCTCCACCGACCTGGCTGGCCTCAATCCTACAGGCAGGAGACTTTTCCTCCTGCGAGCAGGCGGGCTGACGGTTAAAGCCCGTCGACCAACTGGTGTGATGGGGAGTCTCTCCCACCGACCCAGATCACCTCTCCCAGCTGAGCTAAAACCTACGCTGCCGGGGTCAGCAGCGTTGAAATCACTAGCAGAGTTGCCGTAGCATGCGGCAAACTCCGAATTACTTTCAGTGCGGGGGACAGCACTGCCGTAGGTACTGGGCATGCCGCCTAAGTCGTCAAAAAACCCGTACGTTAAGTCTTGGCCTACTCCGGCCCCCAGATGTTTTTTAGGCATCTGGGAACCAGAGCCCGAGCTAGGCACTAAGCCTCCACCGGAGCTCGGTCCAGTCCTCCCCTCTTCCGTTTTGCCCTGCACAACGGCAGAATAAAAACAAAACGCGTAGTATTACTTTTTTTTTTTTTAGGTGTGGAAAAAAAAAAAAAAAAAAAAAAAAAAAAAAAAAAATTACGAAAATAAAACCAGATCTGAACCCGGCGCTAACCCGCCGATTTGGAGATGGAAGAACGTTTGCTAAATGTTACTCTAGCTGTTCAACCAAATCCGGCCAGCTGCTTAAGTTGTACCTGGGTTCAGAACAACCTAAAAACAAGAAGAAACTAAACTCAGTTAGTGCCCAAAAGGGGCTATACGAATCACCCAAGAGGGGTGATCACCCAAAAGGGGTGAGAAGAACAATGGTGCCCAAAAGGGGCTTGCCCAGGGGACAGAGAGAGAGTCCCCGGTCAAAAAAGGTGCACAAGAGGCCAAGTAGCGTGTCACTCCCAAGTAAAAATCCAAAGTAAAAATCCAACGTAAAAATCCAACGTAAAAATCCAAAGTAAAACTTCAAAGTAAAAATCCAAATTAAAACTTCAAAGTAAAAATCCAACGTAAAAATCCAAAGTAAAAATCCTGGGGTAAAAAATAACGACGTCAATTTGAAAACTGTGCTTGTCTTAGGAGTGTGCTCTGTTTATTTATCTCTTTAAATATTTACATATAAAAACAGATGTGGCACAAGGCCAAAAACGGGTATGGGGGAGGAGTGGGGGTCGGGGGTCGTCCACTGGTCTATGCCCTAAAAAACTAGCTTCAATCACCACAATACCACATTTACTCTATGGACTTAATCTACTTAAAATATCCCCAGGTTGTTTCATGATTTTTTATTTACAAAAATAATATGTACAGAGTATGGTGATAGGGAGTGGGACAACAAAAACTAAGCCTTAAAAAATCCCCCAAAAATAAATAAAAATAAAATGGATGTAAAAATAAAGAACAAAATAAAATGCTAATTATGGTAAGTTAGTAGGACCCTCCCATCCTATCTAAGGTATGAACTGCTCACTGTCTTCCGGAACAACCGAAAGCAAGAGAGTCAGCTCCTAAGTGGGAGTGGGCGTTGCCTAGGGGGACAAAATAAATATTGGGTAGGGTTTATTTGGGGGGGGGGGGATGTGCGGTATCCTCCAGGATAAATACCATTAGGGCAGGCCAGGGATAAAGTAAATCGGGGAGCGGGCATCCTGGAGGAGTTCTGACACCTAAAATAAAGATGGGGAAAACAGGACTCATTTGTACTACTAGCTATAGGGACTGATCCAACAATTGGATATTTAAGACAAACTTGTCAAAAAGAAATACCTAAGGTCGGCGTGTGCCATGCTTAGGCAGGGAACACGAACTCAATTTTATTCCGTATGAACACACATAAACTAGCGGTGTGTATCCACCTACTTTTAAATAGCGAGAAGGGTAACCTCCTTCTATCACATTTAATTTTGATTTTAAGTTGATGCTTAAAATACGAAATTAAATCATAATAAGAAGGCGGCACCCCACCGCTCCCTATGTCTAAGCGTGAAGACCACACTACGAGTCTAGCTACGGCTAAAATCGCAAGTAACACCATTCGTTTCTCCCTGGGCCACAATGGGTCCATGTTGAAAACAACGGATTCTAAATCCAGGCACGTCACCCGCTCGGGAACGATGCGAGCCGTCACCTCGTTGACATACGTCCAGTATTCACGCAGCTTGGAGCAGTTGAAAAAGGCGTGCTTGGCCGTTTCAATTTCATCATCCTCGCAACGTGGACAAAAAGGGTCCATACTTAGACCAATACTGAAGCGTATGCCATTAAGGGGTACTACATTTCGAACTAATCGCCAGGTTAGAGAAAACTCAGTATTGTTAAGATGACTCCGGCCTGGCGCCCAATTCCACTGAGAGCGAACCTCCTCCTCCGACAATCCAAGTCGCTCCCCAAGTGGATCCAAAGCGGTCCCCACCACTAACTCCCGATATAGTGTTTTCCTAGACCGGGCGAGGTCACTGGACCCCGGCAGCACTCTGAGCGCAGTTCGGCATTCGTTGAAGAACCGCGATTGACCCCTTGGCCTACGACGGCATTCAGCCAAGTGGTCAGGGGTGAGGTTGGGAAAAGCCTTCTCAACCGCAGGGCCCCACGCGGACTCCTCTGTCAAAGTTCTACTCAGGAATGTTAACCTCTCGGCATATAAATGGCTCGCCAAGTCGGGCATTCCCAAGCCCCCAACATCAGGACGTTGAGTACAGACCTGTCTACAGACTAGCGGCTTTCTCTTGTTCCACAAAAGCGAGAAAAGCGTACGCGTTAAAGCCGCCAAGCGGTCTGCAGGCAGAGGTAGTACAGCCAATCGGTAAAGGATAAGCGGAAAGACGTACATGGCGCACGCCTCAGCTCGACCTTTAAGGGAAAGCCCCCTTCGAAGCCAAATCCTTACAGACGCTTCGACCTTAGACTGTACTTCCGACCAATTCTTATCAAGCTGGAGACCCGGTCCGAACCACACGCCGAGGATTCGAACCGGGCCATCGGACCAGTTGAAAAGGCCCGGCAGCGCATCCGCGCCACTCCAGGCAGCCAACCTTAGGCCATTGGATTTGCTAAGGTTGACCACGGCCCCTGTAACATCTTCATACCTTTTGAGTGCCTTAGTTACCGTGGAGATGTCTCGACGGCACGAGACGAACACGGTAACATCATCGGCATACGCGGAGACCCTGGCTCGCGCACCACCAGGTAGAGCGATACCGCGTAGGGCGGGTCCAGCCTCCCCTTGCCTCAGCTTGCGCAGGAAGGGTTCCAACGCAAGAACGTAGAGGAGAGGAGACAACGGACACCCCTGACGTACCGACCGAGAAACAGCAAACGATTCCGATCGCATCCCGTTTACCTGCACCACTGCCGTCGGGCTGTGATACAGCATGGAAATCCATCTGCGGAAGTCCGGTGTAAAACCGGCGGTTTCTAAAACAGATCCCAAGAACCGATGGTCAACCCTATCAAAAGCTTTGGACTGATCTAAATTGATCAGCGCGGCTTCGGTGTCGTCTTCTAACCCCTCTAAGATCGTGCGTATCAGATGCAAGTTGTTCTGAATCGATCTCCCCTTCACAGCATAATTCTGATCAGGTTCAATCAATTCACCAATAACAGCCTGCAACCGATTTGCAAGAACTTTGGCCAAAATCTTTAAATCTGTATTTAACAGAGTTATGGGCCTATAGTCATCTAAACCCCCAACATGCTCGCCCTTTTTCTTAAGCAATGTGATCACTCCCCTGGTGACTTGACCAGGGATAGAACCCTGTGCAAACCAGTGGTTGAACACATCCGTCAGAATAGGTACGAACATGTGCGACAGCCTCAAGAACAATTCATAGGGCAAACCATCAAGTCCCGGAGATTTGTCGTAGCCGACCTGCTTCAACGCAGTCAGGACCTCACATTCTGTAATGCGCCCATCACAACTAGCCGCTCGAGCCGCCTCCAGGCGGGGCGAACCGGCCAAATAGTTGCCAAACTCCTCGACGCGGAGTCTGGACAGTTGGGTGAAGCGATCCGCGAAATGCTCCCGAAACCCCTCACAAATCTCCCGAGCCGACACAAGGGTGTGTCCTTCCGGGCTTTGAATTTGACGAATATAGCCGTCCGAGTTGCGACATAGTGGAGCTCTACGCTCTGCAGCGTCAACATTCACGGCTTCGTTGGACACTCTTTCTAACCTAGCCCTGACTACTTGACCTTCATACCGCTCGTTAGCCGAACGTTTCAGGTCCCCCTTAGCTAAGTTTATGGCTAGGGAATCCCCCCCTTCCACCGCCCGGGCCAGCTTATTTTCTAAACGCTTTTCTGTCTCAGCCTTATTTAAGGCGAGGCGTTGGCTATATTTGACAGAAAAGCTCCTAATGTCACATTTGGCGTTAACCCACCACTTACTCCCGGTTACCGCCCCCACTAATCCCTTTTGAAAATTAAGTGTTAGCCTGTCCCGGAAGTCACGTATCTCCAGTAAGGAGGTATTTAACTTCCAGTACCCAGCTAACTTATGGGTTTTAGGTTCTATTTCCATACTGGCCACAAGTAATTTGTGGTCAGAATGGGCTAACCAGTGGAACGTGGGACAAGAGATATAATCTACTTTGCCTCTTCTCACTAACAACCGATCCAAGTAAGTACTTGAAACGGAAGGCCTATTAGAAAGCCACGTCCACCACTCCCGCCCCGGGTGATCGACACGAAACCTATCGACCAGATCACATTCAGTCATCAGATCAGAAAGGCTGGTCTCACACCCACCAGACCCTCTAGGCCCACCGACCTTATCTATTTTGGGATCAAGGATGGCATTCCAATCCCCCAGTAAAATTAACCGCTTCGAACCCCCGAGGAACCCCTCCAACCCCCGGAAAAAGAGAGCCCTCTCCCGAGCGATATTGGGCGCATAAACCGCGACGATTCGAAATGCAGCACTTTTTACGGCAACATCGGCCACGACCAGTCTGCCATCAGCATCCGCGTGAACAACGTTTACACTTGCGGACAGGGTGCGTCTTACTAACAAGGAAACTCCCCTAGCACAACGGTCACCGAAAGCTGAAAAAACATCGAAATGCTTCGACAGCAGTCGGTGATCGTCGATCGAATCATAGTGAGTTTCCTGTAACGCAGCCACATCTATGTCAAAAGACATGAGGTCCCCCAGTATGCGTTTAGCTTTGCTTAAAGACCTCATGCCCCTTGTGTTCAGGCTTCCTAAAACTAAGTTCGCGGCCATCTGCACTAATCAGTGTCAACCACCGGTCTGAAGTCTTTCGGGACGAGGATGCCGCAGGCATTAGCCATATTACCCGTTAGTAAGTCGGACGTAACCCGTCCGTCTCGGGTAATGCCCCCGACATCCAATGGAAAGGTGAGTTTGAGGGCCCTATAAAAACAAGGGTGGACGTACATAGGGACCCTCCCTTCGCTATCTTTTCTCAGCTGTTTGAGGGAGTCATGGGTATCATCCACCAATTTCAGACCCGGAATTGCCCCCTTGGCGGCCTCAACCATTTTCCAAAGGCTTCTCGTCCTGCCTTCCCTGGTCTTTCGGATGAAAGTGATGATCAAGGGGGCATCTGGAAAATTTTGGGGCTTGGTGATATCTAGCCCCTGGGTCTGAGTGAGGAGCTGCAGCGGCCGCACGATTTTTAACTGTCTCGAGTTAAGATTGGCAGCGACAAGGTGAAAATCTGCTTCGCAGATATGGTCCCCTGGCAAGAAGGGGAGCCTTCGGGTTTTTTCCTTCCTTACTGGGGAACGAGAAGCAGACCTGCTGCTAATTTTGGGCTCCGGCTTTTTGTTTTGAGACAGAGAGCGGGAGCTAGCTGGGGTAGAATCAACAGGGGAGGGGGATTTCTGCTCAGTATTAGGGGTAGGGGGTTGGGATTCAGGAGTCTGAGCAGAAGAGACGGTCATCTCTTCAGACGTTGGGGCAGGGGATTGGGGTCCAGCCTCTTTATCTTTCTTAGCCTTTTTTGTGGCTCTTTTCAAATCCCGAGATTCCTTTTTCTCTGTCTCTGGAGCCGGCCCAGCGTCATCTTCCATTTTGTTTTCGTCTTGTTTCTCCCCTTCCGAGTCTGATGTTGTCAAGGGGACCGTCTGCTTCCTCTTAGTTGCCACTGCCAATCCAGATGTTGAAGGCTGCGGCTCCTCGGTGGGAATATCTAGATTTCGCGACACTGTGGGTAGCCGCCCCCCTTTTTCACCCGGGGGCTGCACCTTTTTGGAGGGGGACTGCTCCGGACTGGAACTTGGTTCTTCTGTGGGGATGGTCTTTCCACCTTTCACCACTTTGCTCCAGTCTTTTGTTGTTGTTGTTGTTGTTGTTGTTGTTGCAGTGCCCCCTCCAGTCGTTGGTGGAGGAGCTGCTGGTGCCACTGACGCCGCTTTCACTCCCGGGGCTTGAGCAGAAGGGGTCTTTTTAGGTGGAAATTTTTTCGGGCAGGCTTTCGCCATATGCCCCTTCTGCTCACAATGCCAACAATGTGGCCTCCTACCCTCGACGATGACACTCATTGTCCAGGTGTCGCACTTGAGTAGGGGTGGGATATTATTGAAGCCGTCCCGGTCGACTCTCATATTTATTTTGTAGTCCCCTACCATAAGGTTACGGGGACCACGGACCGGGACTATAGCTTCGACGTCCCCATACTGACTTAGGACAGCACCAAGCTGTTCTGAGCTAATATAGCAGGGGACGCCAAGGACGGTGACTAAAGTCCTTCTCCTACTCAAGTACTCCGGCCTGAGAATGAGATTTTTAAATCTCAGGTCGGCCCTGGACACTTTTTCTGCTTCCTGTTCACTTGGAAGCAGAATATCCCATGTGGCGAACCCTCTGCGGCACACATAGGATGCTGGGACTTTAAGCCCGTACAGAAGGTCCGCCATTTGATTCACTTCGACCCCAGCCAACCCCTTGGTTTTGGTGTCGATGGTGACTAGCGATACTATTCTTTTCGCTAGTCGATCCACCGCACCTGGAGCTGCTTTGATGTTGTTACCGTCGGTCAATTGTTTGTATTTTTCGTCAAACAACCGACGGTACTCTTCGGGGCTTAGCTGGGACTGGGGTCCCCACTTGTCTTGAGTTGCTGAGAGGGCAGGAGATGCTGATACTGTAGGTGATGGTGGTGATACAGGCGGCGTCTTCTGCCCGGGAGGGATGGTCCTGTCCTGGCTGGACAAACTTTGAGTAGGAGGGAGGGACGGCCACTCTTTCGGAGATGCCAAAGGATTGAACACTTTTGGAGTGGCCAACTTGGTCCCACCTCCCCTTTTGCTGGCGGCACCAACTGCTCCAGATTTGATTTCTGGTCCAGCGACCCCCTTCGTTCTCGGTCTGGATTTTCTTGTACCGCTTTTCGTAGGGCTTTTGTTTGGTGCCCTCACACTGTTGCTGCTGCTGCTGCGGCTACTACTGCCACTGTAGGTTCCTAGAGGTCCAAACAGCTCGTAGTCCATTTCAGACATTTCCATCTGAGCAGCCTCCCGGTCGCTTGGCCCTGGCGGCTGATCTGGATCGGTGGCTCCTTCCTGTTGGAGCTCCACCGACCTGGCTGGCCTTAATCCTACAGGCAGGAGACTTTTCCTCCTGCGAGCAGGCGGGCTGACGGTTAAAGCCCGTCGACCAACTGGTGTGATGGGGAGTCTCTCCCACCGACCCAGATCACCTCTCCCAGCTGAGCTAAAACCTACGCTGCCGGGGTCAGCAGCGTTGAAATCACTAGCAGAGTTGCCGTAGCATGCGGCAAACTCTGAATTACTTTCAGTGCGGGGGACAGCACTGCCGTAGGTACTGGGCATGCCGCCTAAGTCGTCAAAAAACCCGTACGTTAAGTTTTGGCCTACTCCGGCCCCCAGATGTTTTTTAGGCATCTGGGAACCAGAGCCCGAGCTAGGCACTAAGCCTCCACCGGAGCTCGGTCCAGTCCTCCCCTCTTCCGTTTTGCCCTGCACAACGGCAGAATAAAAACAAAACGCGTAATATTACTTTTTTTTTTTTTAGGTGTGAAAAAAAAAAAAAAAAAAAAAAAATTACGAAAATAAAACCAGTTCTGAACCCGGCGCTAACCCGCCGATTTGGAGATGGAAGAACGTTTGCTAAATGTGACTCTAGCTGTTCAACCAAATCCGGCCAGCTGCTTAAGTTGTACCTGGGTTCAGAACAAACCTAAAAACAAGAAGAAAATAAACTCAGTTAGTGCCCAAAAGGGGCTATACGAATCACCCAAGAGGGGTGATCACCCAAAAGGGGTGAGAAGAACAATGGCGCCCAAAAGGGGCTTGCCCAGGGGACAGAGAGAGAGTCCCCGGTCAAAAAAGGTGCACAAGAGGCCAAGTAGCGTGTCACTCCCAAGTAAAAATCCAACGTAAAAATCCAAAGTAAAACTTCAAAGTAAAACTTCAAAGTAAAAATCCAAAGTAAAACTTCAAAGTAAAAATGCAAAGTAAAAATCCTGGGGTAAAAAATAACGACGTCAATTTGAAAACTGTGCTTGTCTTAGGAGTGTGCTCTGTTTGAGTCTTTGCAACCATGGTATTTATTATAGATGGTTGCTTCCATTAGTTCTTCAATAGGGGTGATTTGTACCCCACAACACTTTTCTTTTTCTATCCTCTAATAATCCCCCCTTTTCTCCCCACTTAGAAAGTGTCTTGCTTGTTTTCAGTCTTTGAAACAACACGGAAAATAATGAGCAGCTCATACTTAGATAAATTAGGGAAGGGTCTTACTAACCACCACACTTCGCATTTTTATTTCTCAGCAATCTCTGTTGTTTTTTAGCACCCCGACTCCCTAACTGATGAATTTGTATATAGAATTATTGGAAAGAAAAAACGTCAAACCATTGGGGATAGTGTTAAGTAGGTTTTACCCATAGAGTTAATGTAGTATTTTGGTGACTGAAATTAGTTTAGAGAATAGACTAAGAAAACGATAGCCGCCCCCATCTCACTCAACCCAATTTTGGCCTTGTGCCACATCTTTTTTTATAAAGAAAATATACTGTGATTTTTTTGTAAAATTTTTAAGATAAATAAAGTCTAGATATAGAGAAAGGAAAGAAAGTGGGTGGGGTGAGAAATAGAGAAAAGCAGAGAGAGAGAGAGAGAGGGAGGGAGGGGGCTAAGCAGATAGAAAGAAAGAGCTAAAGAGACAGTGAGTAGGTTACAGAAAGATCAAAGAGGAGAGAGTGAAGGAAAGAATACGCAAATAGAGAGATAAAGAGTTAAATAGAGATAGGTACTGGTCTATAGGGTGTAGTATCCATCGGAACAGATACTACACTTTGATCCGTAGCACAAAGTGTAGTATCTGTTCCGATGGATACTGCACCCCATAAACTGGTATTGTCTTGGCCTTCGGGGTTGATTTATGCCGGTCTGTGGGTTTGTCCTGTGCAGTTCTAGGAGGTCTACCCTCCAGGCCTTGCCTCCCCTCTTTGGGGTAGAGTAAGTTTATCGCTTACTGCCTGAGGCGATCCTACCGGGGAATGCCGACGGGGCTGCCCAGGCATTTTTTTGTAGGCTAGAGTTCCCACCTTCTCAGGCGCTGGCTTTTCAAATCCCACTTTCCCGACCGTGTGTCACATCTTACCGCTGTGGGAGGAAGATAAATAGAAGAGAGAGAGAGAGAGAGAGAGAGAGAGAGAGAGAGAGAGAGATAGAGAGAGAGAGAGAGCAAAATGAAAAAAGATAGGATGACACGGAGATCGTATCGTTATCTCATTTATATAGCTTCGATATAAAAAATGGCACTTACCGTTATTAATATATATATATATACGGGCTGACCTACCCAGCGTTTTCTTGGGATCAAACCCTATTTATCTACTTCCCACTAAGTAGAATGTGACACAAGGTCGGAAAGTGGGAATTTGCACTCCAGGGGAAGAGTACCGAGGGTTCCTTAAAAATTGCCTGGGCAGTCCGCCTCAGGCAGTAAGCAATAAACTTACTCCTCCCCAAAGAGGGGTGGCAAAGCCTGGGAGGGTGGTCCTCGCAGACCTGCACAGGACAGACCCATTGACCGGGGTAAATCAAGCCCCGAAGGCCAAGACAATACTAGTATGGAGTGCAGTATCCATCGGAACAGATACTACACTTTGATCTCGACTCCTATTTATCTACGTCTCACAAAGTAGAATGTGACACAAGGTCGGAAGGTGGGAATTTGTACTCTAGAGGAAGAGTACGGAGTTTCTTAAAAAATTGCCTGGGCAGGGCGCCTCAGACAGTAAGCAATAAACTTACTCCTCCCCAAAGAGGGGAGGCAAAGCCTGGGAGGGGGTTAACCTCCCATAACTGCACAGGACAGTGGGAACAGATACTACACTTTGATCTTAGCCAAAAGACCAAGGAAGCTTTATTTACTCCTCCCCAGGAGTTAGGCACAAGGCCAGTTTTATCTTACTCCCACAAGTAAGATGTGACCCAAGATCGGGTCGAGAAAGTGGGGTTTGAAAAGCCAGCGCTCGAGAGGTGAGCACTCTGGCCATTTAAAAATTGCCTGGGCAGCCCCGTCGGCATTCCCCGGTAGGGGCGCCTCAGACAGTAAGCAATAAACTTACTCCTCCCCAAAGAGGGGAGGCAAAGCCTGGGAGGGGGTTAACCTCCCATAACTGCACAGGACAGTGGGAACAGATACTACACTTTGATCTTAGCCAAAAGACCAAGGAAGCACTTTGATCTCGACTGTTGAATATCTATATCTAAATCTTTATATATACTAAGATCGATGACGTTACAAAGGGAAAATGGCACAAGAGAAAAGAAGTGTGACGTCATAAAGGAACCTTACCTAAAGCAGTGTGACGTAATACAGGTTGGATGGCAATCGCTGCAGACATGTACGTGTGAAAGCAGCAGCAGCAGAAGCCAACATAATGTGTATGTTTGTTTGAAATCAGTAGCAGCAGCCGTAACTGCTTGCTGGCGTTGCCTTAGCAACCAACTAGCTACACCTAGGGAGCGTTACCCGGGAGTGTTTAGTACTTTCATTTTGTCTTGATTTTTTTTCTTTCTTAATTATGCGGATTTTTTTAAATAATATTTTTTTTTTAATAAGGAGAGGTAGTTTTATTGAAACATTGTGTGTAATACGTATATAGAAAAGTATTAGAAGGCTATCACAATGCAAGAAATAGAAATATGTCGGCATTGAGAAGTCTGACTAAAACAAGTGTTTTTTTATGTGTTTAAAATTTTTTTTTTTTCATAGCAAATCTTACTTGATTAGGCAATACTTCAACACTGTGATGTAATGTGTGTGACCGTGTTCCATAATATATTTCGAGGAAGACCTCTTTATCAAATAGTGTGTGTTTCAAATCTCTAAAATATGTGCGGAATGGTATTATTGTTATATGCTTATAACGCAGTAAATATTAATATCCTCAGCAAATGGAATGCAACTATAACTAAATGCTTTTTTCTTTAAATGTTCATCAATATTTCGTATTTGACTTAACTGATGAAGTGTTATATTTGTTTAAATAAAATATATATATTAATACGATAGCATGTGTGTTCGTGTGTCACGCTTCCGGCATGAGCTCTGCGCATGCGTGCCGCACCTAGATTTTGAATAACATTCAACTAGCCTGCGTTTAGGAATATTTACATGTGTTTCCCTCTGGCGCAATGGTTAGCGAGGTAGTATTTACTTCGGCCCGACTGGTTTATAGTTCGATCCCAACCAACCTCTAAGATTTTTATTCTACATTTCAAGGGGAAGGTGAAGAAATAATACATTTTTTTATCACCTGGTCAAAAACTACTTTTTTGTGTTGCTTAAAACTTAAAACTATTTTTTGTTTTTATGTTGGCGTTTTTAATGGCATTGTCTATTTAATTACGTTGACTGCTTAAAAAGTAGGGTGTGTCGGCCAGTATTATTTTGTTGTTGTTATTTTTTTTGAACGGATGGCGTATCAACCTTTTTTAGTAGATATGCGCAGTGTCCATCGTACACGAGTTACTATTTTAAACAATTATTTCACTCTTATCCAGAAGGTGGCTCATAATAAAGCAAGCGTAACTTACTAACAAATAGAGGGTGCTTTAATACATTAGGACCCGTATTGAAAACATCATTTCGTGTAATTTACACGGGTTCCGCTAGTTAACTATTAATATATATGTTTTTGTGAAGGTGATAGGGGTAGGGGTAATAGCTAAGAGCCGTGTTCAATTTTTTTTCTTAATATTATCTATTTAATATGTATTTATTTTTTATTATATACTATTTATTTTTTATTATATAATGTTGTTATTTTATTTTATTCTAACACTATTTATTTATTTGTTTTTTTTTTGTAATAATAGTTTTTTTTTTAATTTAGTTTTATAATTAACTGGTAAATATGTTTTGATTGATACCATATCAATCAAAACATATTTAACCGTTAATCATAAAATAAATTTAAAATAAAATTTGTTTTTTTGTTTTTTATATAATTTGTAAAATTAAAATGAACTATTATGTGATTGTTTTGGCATGCAATTATTAACTCAACCAAATTGTTTTAAACTATAATTGACTTGACTTGACTTGGTCCCTTAACCCCCTCCTGGGTCGTAGGGGTGCTGCACCAATGAACTCCACACCAGCTGTCTCCACTTCTGACGGTCATGGGCAATGGACTGGGTTGTAGCGAAGTTGTAGCCTGTCCACTCTTTGATGTTGTCCGTCCATCTTTTGTGTTGTCTACCTCTCCTTCTCTTGCCTTGCACTGTTCCCTGCAGGATGGTTTTGGAGAGACCACTGCCCCTTGTCACGTGACCAAACTATAATTATTGGTTGTTAAAATAATGTTATTTTGGTGCCGGTACCGTTTTTGCATCAGACAAAACCGACTTTCGCTGACGCAGAATTGCGTTAATAACCGGAAAAAGCCGAATGAAAATGAACCGGCGTAAAAATAAAAACGAGACGCCGTCCCAACAAAAAAATAATGAAACAACATTTAAAGCACAAAAAACACTCACCGTATCTTCATTTTTATTAAAAATGAATGAAACAACATTTTTAAAACTTTTCACGAGTTACATTAACTTGTTTTTTCGGTACTGATCTAGCTTTTGAACCAGACAAAATCCTAACCGTTTTTTTTTAATCCTAACCCTAAACTAACCCTAACCAACTTTGATTGCCTTTGGTAACAGTTATTTGTTGAGTATCCCCCCCCTTTTCTCTGTTGGAAATAATTGACAACTATCGATTTACGATTTACTTAATTAACAATTTAATCTGTCATCTGCTATTCTCGTCTTCTGATTCGAGAAGCACTTCGGCATCATTCGGTTGTGTATGTAAACAGTCGGAAAAAGGTGAACAAAAAGTCGGTTTTGTCTAGTTCAAAAGCTGCACCAGTACCGATATTTTAATTTCAATAAAATTCTTGATGAACTTGCTGCACTGGTGCCTCACCCCCATCGGCATAAATACACTCGATGGATCTGTCAATCAACAAAATCACACCCCTTCACTGTAAAGTTTGCCAGATGACGGAGGGATTTTTACTCTTATAGCTTCTTAACTCGAACTGCTAGCCTTTGGAATTCCCTCCCTGCTCCTTGTTTCCCTGATTGTACAAACATGAAGAAGTTAAAACGTAACGTGAACAAAATCTCGCTGCACAAATACCCACTGAGGGTTCCCTGTAGGTACGGCCCTTGATTCACAGTAACCGCGTACAACTCAGTGTCAATAAGCCTTATTTGGGGTGAATGAAAGTTAAACAAATAAATTTAAATAAATTATTCGTATACATACAACATATATTCCATCAATTGTTTGGAATTATAACGAAATTTATTTATAAAACCTTTTATCCAAATAAATTGATTCGTCGGAAGATAAGCCAGAAAAAGCGTTGCAACTAAGCAACCAAGTGTGAGAATTTTAATTCTAATTTTGAAAAACTAAGCGTATACAGAAGTTATTTATCTACCTCCCACTGCGGTAAGATGTGACGCAAGGTCGGGAAAGTGGCATTTGAAAAACCAGCGCCCGATAAGTTGAGCACTCTGGCCATTAAAAATTGCCTGGGCAGCCCCGTCGGCATTCCCCGATAGGGGCGCCTCAGGCAGTAAGCAATAAACTTACTCCTCCCCAAAGAGGGGAGGCAAAGCATGGGAGGGTGGACTTCCTAGAACTGCACAGGATTCACCCTTAGACCGGCGTAAATCAAGCCCCGAAGGCCAAGACAATACCAGTCTATGGGGTGCAGTATCGGAACAGATACTACACGTTGATCCCGGCCAAAAGGCCTACAGAAATAGAGAAAGCATAGAAAGGAAGAGAGAAAGAAACAGAGAGAGAGAGAAAGAGAGAGAGAGAAAGAGAGAGAGAGAGAGAACGAGAGAGAGGAGGGAGAGACGTGATAGATAGCGAGTAAAGGGAGACGGAGACATCAATATAGATTCGATATAAGAAGTTTTCACTTACAGCTATATAATAGATAATAGCAGATTTAGCCTGCGCTGTGTGGAGATCAAATATGTTTAGCATATCTACATGTTTAGCATATCTACATGTTTAGCATATCTACATGTTTAGCATATCTACATATCTATAGACTTACAAATATCTTGCTTCCTTTATTGCCCGCGCAGACACCTTAGTCTATTATATAAACGGGCAGTTGTCTCTTTTTTGTTACATTTTACTCCAATCGAAGTTCTCGGAAATCAAGGGGCCCCTTCCTAGGGCTAACACTTGATCTCTATATGAGATACATAGATATTCGAATATTCTATTAAATTCTCCTTTATTTATCAAACGCTGAGTTAGTAAAGAAGTTGAGAACATTTATTATCATCTCCCCAATTTTCCAGTTAATTAAATTATAGTATATATTTATTGTGGTCTCTTGGTTTTACCGGATTTCAGGACAAGAATTCATCTAGTCTGGTGGAGTATCCAGATTAGTTCTGTTACTATAGGCAACATCATTTTGACAAGATGTACCATTTCTCGTATAAGCCAGTGTGGGGTAGTTATAGCGAGGGAATCTTATTTGTTTTGCACATACTATGTTATTTTAAATATTTAGTCAGGGTTTACTTGTAGGGGGAAATATCCTCATGCCAGATTGTCCTGATAAATCCCTGTACAGAGAGATCTTAGACACGCGAGGACAGTATCTAGTGGCCATTCAAGTTGTCCAGCTAAACCTCCAAAACTACAAAACAAAGCTACAAAGTTGGTATATTCTTGATCAGCGTTGTCCCGGTGAATAATATCTAAAATTTAGAAAGAATCATTCATTGTTTTACCCTAAAGTGGAGCATATTTCGTCAATGGGGGTCAATTGATTTTATGTACTAACTAAAGAGAAGTAACTCCGATTTTGTAATCAAGGAGTTACTTCCATTATGCCTCGAGAAATCTATAAAAAAGAGTTGTCTGTGTGTGTGTGTGTGTGTGTGTGTGTGTGTGTGTGTGTCCATAGAGAGAAATGAGCTGGGCGGAGGAGAAATAGGGGTAGGAGCTGGAGGGGAAAACGGTGGAGGGGTAGAAGGAGAAGATAGAGAGACGGATAGAAAGAGGTAAAGAGATAGAAGTTTTAATACAAATATGTTACATTTTTGCCCCGGGCAACGCCGGGTAGCCCTGCTAGTCATTATAAGGAATAAACATTCTTGGCCTTTTGGCTGGGATCACAGTGTAGTATCTGTTCCGATAGATACTACCCCCATAGACCGGTGTCGTCTTGGCCTTCGGGTCTTGATTCCGCCGGTCTGTGGGTTTGTCCTGTGCAGTTCTAGGAGGTCCACCCTCCCAGGCTTTTCCTCCCATCTTTGAAGGGGTAAGTTTATTGCTTACTGCCTGAGGCGATCCTACCGGGGAATGCCGACGGGGCTGCTCAGGCATTTTTGTAGGCCAGAGTGCTCACCTTCTCGGGTGCTGGCTTTTCAAATCCCACTTTCCCAACCTTGTGTCACATCTTACCTTGTGGGAGGAAGATAATTATGATATGTATATATATACATTTGAAAATAGATGATGACGTCATAAAAAGTAAACAGCAGTTTCAACAATCAGTATGACGCCATAAAGTTCGTGGCCAAAGGTAATGTGACGTCATAAAGGATGAATGCCAAGTGTTATGGACATGTATGTTTGCTTGGAAGCAGCAGCAGCCGTTATAATGTTTACGTTTGTTTGAAATCCCCAACAACAGCCGTAACTGCCGGCTGTTACTGATTTATAAACCACTGTCAAAGTTAAAGCATTCCATATTTAACAAGTAGTACCTACCCGGCGTCACCCAGGAGTTAAGTTAATGATGTTTTACGAACAAACGAGAAATAGTAAAGTGATTTAAAGCCAGGATAGTAGAATTTCACAAAGAAATTAATAAAAATGTTTGAGTTGTTTTTAATAAAGTGAATTTTCTATTCCGTTGTCATTAGACCGTCCTCCCAGGCATTACCTCAAACTTTTGAGAATTCGTGTAGTATCTGTTTCGTTGTCATTAGACTGCCCTCTCAGGCATTAGCTCCTCGTTTGGTGGCAATGTAGTATTATTTATTCAGCATGGTATAACCCTTCAAGGAATTCCCTCCTCTTTAGGGGGATACTCCCAGGCATTACATCCTCCTTTCGGGATTAGCGTAGTATCTGTTCGGTGTTCATGAGACCATTGTCACAGGCATTTCCTCCTCCTTTTCGAGGTAATGTATTATATGTTCGTTCGTCATGATACCATCCTCCCAAGCATTACCTCTTCTTTTTTTTCTGAACGTGGGTGGTAGTGCAGTATATTTTTGTTGTTATGATACCATCCTCCCAGGGATTATCTCTATTTTTCTGGGAGGAGGGGGGAGGCTCTATAGTATATGTTCGTTCGTAATGGTCTTATCTTCACAGGCTTTTTGCAGGGGGTAGTATAATATCTGTTCTGTAATCATTATACTATCCTCCCAGGTATTACCTCCTCTTTAAGAGCTGTGTAATATGTAACTGTTCGTCTTGATACCATCTATCCAAGCATTACCCTCTACTTTGCCAACATCGTGTAGTATATGTTCTGCTTCATGAGTCCACCCTCCCAGGCATTATCTCCTATTTTGTTAAGGTACAAGTAGTGTAGTATCTGTTATGTTTCATGAGACCATCCTTCCAGATGATTAACTCCTCCTTTTTTTGATTAGGAAATCCTCCAAGGCATTCCCATCTCCTTTCTTGGAATAGTGCAGTGGCTGTTCTCATTAGGTATTATTTTGATGTTTGAAAAAAACTGATTTATTAAAAATCTATTATTGTACTTTTTTTAATAACTGGTCTGTTGTCATGACACCATCCTCGTTTAGGGTCAATTTAGTGTATGTCTTTTTTGTAAATAATCATTTCTTTATCAACTCTCATCTTCTCTTTCTCTTCCTTTTTCCTTTCCTCTAAAGAAAATTGTCTTATTTATAAAATGATACTAGATAACAATTAACCGGTTGGGTCACAATTTTTTTATGTTATTAAAAATATACTTTCGGTACTTGTACAGTTTTTGAACAAGACAAAACCGACTTTTTGTTCGGCATCTACCGGCCGTTTACATAAACAGTTGGAAGATGCCGAAGCGCTTGGCCAATATATATATATATATATATATATATATATGACAATAATATTTTTTAAATAAATATTAAATATTTAAATACCTAGAGACATCGATGTTTCATGCTAACGCAATCTTCAGTCTAGGAACTAATTTTCAACGGTCGGTGGGCGCGAACCCCGAACACAAATCGCCACTGATTCGTAGTCGGTGATCTTAACCAAAGGGCCATCGTAAATTAATTAGTAAATGCAGAATAACTTTAACTGTAAATAGCGACACGTGGCCGTCATTTACCAGGCAGCTCAGAGTGACCTTCGAACCGGTGTTCGGATCTCGCATATAGCTATTAGTACTGCTTGTTATTAAAGCTACTCGAAAGTGCCCAGCTCTTGTGGGAAGGGGGGCTGATAACGTGATAAAGATATCAAAAGATTTATAACATTAGTTATTACAGTTCAAAAGAATTCAATGTTAAAATTGTCTGGCGGACAATTGTATCAGAAACGATTAGGAATTATATTATATATATATATTAAAATATCAATAATATTAAAAATATTAAACATAATTTAATATATATATATATTTATATATATATATATATATATATATATATATATATATATATATATATATATATATATATATATATATATATATATATATATTTAATTACAGAAAATTCGATCTTTCAACCATCTAGTTGATGCCATATGTTCATCAGCAGGATCTAACCAACAACGAAACATTCACAAAAAAATAATTAAAAGGCAATGTTCTGTGGTCTTAAAAAAAAGACTGGCATTGATATTGATATATATATATATATATATATATATATATATATATATAAACAACCTGGATCTACCATTGTAAAACATGCCCGGATTAAGGACTGGCTGAAAACCTCTCCCAATAAAATAGTTTTCGCGGTTTGCAATTTTGCGGTAAAAATCATAGGACAATGTCTTAGAGTGTACACCAAACCGAAAATTCAAGGCTGGGAACCTGAGAACACATTACTTACCAGACACACACACACACACATATATATATATATATATATATATATATATATATATATATATATATATATATATATATATATATATATGATGCAATTTTCTGCATCTTAATCATTTAGGAAGTGAAACAATCGAAATAATAGTAAGCAAAATAACAACGAACGCAGCAATCACGAATACAAATAATTACATAAAAAATACATTAAATATTTAGGTGATAAAACTCGTACATATTTCTAGACAGAGCGTCTTGGTCCAGTGGTAGAACACTGGACTATAGACATCAATATCGAAGGTCCGATCCCTGTCTAAGTTAGCCATGCTGATGACGGCTGTGAGCCAGAAACATGTGTTCATGGATTACTTTCATGTACGTATAAAATAAACAAATATATTATGTGTTTATATATATATATATATATATATATATATATATATATATATATATATATATATATATATATATATATATATATACAGGGTGGGCCAAAATAAGGGTCCTATCTTTAAATTTGAATAACTTGAATTTGAATAACTTCCACAAAATAAAAGTTAAACTCACCAAACTTTATGTGTGTGTAGACTGACCCTTCCGAGATTTTTTGAAATAAACAAAACAAATTTTAGCCGAAAAACACTTCTTAAAACTTACAAAAACTAAAGTATTGTTTTTTACACTGTTTTGAGTTTTTTAAGCAAAAATAATGTTTTCTAAATGAGGGTACGTTCCTTAGGGCTAATACGGCTCATGCTTGCTTCGGAAGGGGTCCTTTACTTATTCTAAAAAAAAAAAAAAAATCAATAAATAAAAAAGTTATGAATTTTTAAAAATAGGACCCTTATTTTTGCCCACCCTGTATATGTATATATATATATATATATATATATATATATATATATATATATATATATATATATATATATCATTAAAGCAAACATTGTTGAAAATAGCATAATTCTTCTGCTTAATTATACATTTTTTTATATTTTCGAATTTTTCCAATGATCTTTTTTTGTGTGATTATCAAAAAAATAACGTACGTTCATATGTATCACGAGCGTTTTCGATTCTTTGTCGAATCATAATCAGATGACAAAAGCAAATGAACAAAAAAGCTTGAGAAAAGAAGAAAGTTACAAATGGTAGCTGAGCAACGGACACGTGAAGTCAGTTCGACACCAAGCGTACGTGTTTACACTATTTCAGGTTTAACGTTAACAATTTACATTCAACGACGCAAGAATTAGCGTCACAAAGTGAAATTGTACTGCGTCAAGCATTTAAAAATGTTGTTACTGGCTTTACACGTAATGTTATTAATTGTAAGTTGTTGGATTTTAATGAAGATAGCTTTGAATATGTTCAAAGTTTTTGAAATTGGTTTCGAAATGTATTATTTTAGTGTTATTAACTAGAATTTGTCTTAAATCGGAGAGGGGCATTTATGCTTTTGTAGGTGTTGCTAAATTGAGCAAGAGTCAAGAAGATGTTAGGTCTTAAATATAAAATTATGGAAATAATATTCATATATGATAAAAATCTGATCCTTCCTTAGGTCATATCTGGAAAGAAAGAATCAAATTATAAGAGAATGATCAGATTTTCATTCACCTAATGAGATCTCAGTGTCTAACAGTTGTTGATCGATAACATCGACATGTTAGTGTCGCAGAGTATGTACATGTCTCTATAAATAAAATAATAATGATATATAAAAACTCTTGATATTGAACACTCTTTAATATATATATATATATATATATATATATATATATATATATATATATATATATATATATATATGATAATTTTATTTACACAGACATGTACAAAATCTGCGACACTGGCATGTCGATGTTATCGATCAACAGTTACTATAAACTGAGATCTCATCAGGCAGAGTTAGAATCCGATCTTAACCTCAGATCATATTTGGAGAGAATGAAGTGGAGGGATAGAGAAAGAGAAGAAGAAGGAAAGAAATTTAACATTTCAAAAATTAAGGCCGTTAAAAAATTAAAAATTAAAAATTAAAAATTAAAAAATCTAAAAATTAGATTTTTTGTTTTTTGTTTTTGTTTTTTAGATTTTTTAATTTTTAATTTTTAATTTTTAATTTTTTTAACGGCCTCAATTTTTGAAATGTTAAATTTCTTTCCTTCTTCTTCTCTTTCTCTATCCACTTCATTCTCTCCAAATATGATCTGAGGTTAAGATCGGATTCTAACTCTGCCTGATGAGATATCAGTTTATAGTAACTGTTGATCGATAACATCGACATGCCAGTGTCTCAGATTTTGTACATGTCTGTGTAAATAAAAGTATCATATATAAAGCTCTATTTTGATATTGAGCACTTTTTATAAACCCGGTTAAAATTCTCTGGATTACCACCCTGTGGATATTTTTCACCTTGATTATTACCATTATTATATATATACATATATATATATATATATATATATATATATATATATATATATATATATATATATATATATATAATTATTTATTTATGTATTCATATACAGGGTGTCCCACAAAAATGCCCCTATTTTTGTAAAAATTATGCCTCCAGTTTGAATTGAGAGATTTTGAGTCTGTTTATTTCATGTAATTGAAATTTTTGTTTTATTCAGATAATTTTTTTCTGTTAATATCTGCTGCACAGTAGAAAGTTGAATAAACAGGGGTGGTATAATTTGTACAAAAATAGGGAACATTTTTTGTGGGATACTCTGTATTTGGCTAAGATCAAAGTGTAGTATCTGTTCCGATGGATACTGCACCCCATAGACTGGTATTGTCTTGGCCTTCGGGGCTTGATTTACGCCGGTCTGTGGGTCTGTCCTGTGCAGTTCTGGGAGGTCCACCCTCCCAGGCTTCGCCTCCCCTCTTTGGGGAGGAGTTAGTTTATTGCTTACTGCCTGAGGCGCCCCTACCGGGGAATGCCGACGGTGCTACCCAGGCAATTTTTAAACCCCACTTTCCCGACCCGACCTTGGGTCACATCTTACTTGTGGGAGTAAGATAAAAACTGGCCTTGTGCCTAACTCCTGGAGAGGAGTAAATCAATACTCTGTATATATAGTATGTTTGATTCGTGAAGGGTGGAGTGTTCTGGATAGGAGATCTTCAGTATCTGAGCTGAGGCATATGCAGAGCAAGAATAATTTAAAAAATCTCAAACGAATATTTTTAAGCCTTTATTTTTTTAACACACGCACATATAGGGAAAGTTTGAATTACCTACATGACACGATCCCCGAGTGACTTCGGTCTCTCTGTACAAGGGTTTGTCAGGATAACCTGACATAAAAATAATTCACCTTACAAGTAAACCATGACCAGATATTCAAAATAACATAGTATTCGAAGCCCAAATAAGATTCCCTCGACACAGCTATACAATGGCTGACACGAGGAATGGTGTACTTTCTACTAGTGGTGTTATCTCAAATAACAACAATAAACTAGATACTCGACAAGCCCAGGTGAATTCTTGTCCTGGAATACAGTAAGCTTCAGAAATGACCACCAGAAAGATACACTATAACATAATTATGTGGTCAATGAGAGATGGGAAAATCAGTGTTGTCCACTGCTGAACTCAACATTTTAGAGGTGGAGGAAAATCTTGATTGAACACTCGGATATCTATGTATTGATTTACTCCTCTCCAGGAGTTAGGCACAAGGCCAGTTTTTATCTTACTCCCACAAGTAAGATGTGACCCAAGGTCGGGTCGGGAAAGTGGGGTTTAAAAATTGCCTGGGCAGCCCCGTCGGCATTCCCAGTAGGGGCGCCTCAGGCAGTAAGCAATAAACTTACTCCTTCCCAAAGAGGGGAGGCGACCCATAGACCGGCGTAAATCAAGCCCGAAGGCCAAGACAATACCAGGCTATGGTGTGCGTCTCAGCAAAAGGGCCCTTTGATTTCTGGGAACTTACTGAAGGAAAATGAAAAACAAACAAACATATACCTATATATATATATATATATATATATATATATATATATATATATATAAAGTATCTAACAATTTTATCCACATGATAATTATCTATTAGAATTAAAATGAAATAAGAATGACGGTTATAATCATAATTTTTATTCTCATTTTCAATTTAACTCACTCTGGCCGTCGCCCCTCCTCCCCCCACCCCGGATGAAATTAAGATCATCACAGCACAAACACGTGAAAACCTCCCACGCAATAATTTGAAACACGACTTGTTGGGGTCCCCCCCTCCCCTCTCATGTCCCATGTCACCGTTATAGACAAAGCCCCAAACTCTGTCCCCCTCTTCCCCCTCCAATGTATTTTCAATTTTCAATCTCCCGTTGAGGTGAAGTTAAAACGTATGCCATTCGGATTCCATCGTTAGCCTGACGAATTGGCCGCTATTTGCGCCAACGAAACAGAACTTGTTTTGTCGCAACTAATGGAATAAAATCAAAAATATATATATATATATATATATATATATATATATATATATATATATATATATAATTAGTATTTCATGTATCCACATCAAATTTTATCAGTAGATATAATTTTTTATGTATCAATTTTTAGTATTTACTTTAAGAGTACTCGTAAGTAGAGCTAGGTAGTAAGCTATGTAAATATATTCATGGCAATTAAGCTAAACAGAGGCTCCCGCGTTTTATCCCCGATTGGAAAACCTTCAGGCTAACTGCATGGAGTTTTTTTGCCGGGTGATTTTATATACACGGCTAGCTAGATAACCAATACGATTGTTTGTTTTTCTCTCAGCCAATCGATGGGCTTCCCACACACACACATATATATATATATATATATATATATATATATATATATATATATATATATATATAAAATCCAGGCCAGGTAAACATCCACAGGATAGGAATCCGAAGCATTTCAATTTGGCTTATAAAAAGTGCTCAATATCAAATAGAGCTTTTTTATATTTAACGGTCCCAACCACGTGACTTTCCAAATTTAAATTTTAAATTTCTTTTCTTTTCTCCCCATTTCATTCTTCCCAAATATGATCTACGGTAAAGATCGGATTTTAACTCTACCTGATGAGATCTCAGTTTATAACAGCTGTTGATCGATAACATCGACATGCCACTGTCGCAGATTTTGTACATGTATGTATAAATAGAAATAATCATACATATATATATATATATATATATATATATATATATATATATATATATATATATATTAGACGTTCCAGTGACCCGTTGGGTCACAACAATCACCAATATTTATTACCTCTGAAAATGTTTTCGGTTGACTTTATCACCATGCTTTTTGTTTGTGTAGCTTGGCCAATCATCATTAAACTTGGTCAAAATATTTGTCATGGTCTTACTCAGGACTACTTTAATTTTGAATATCTAAGGCTAAGGTCAAGGTCATGGTTACGGAAAAGATAAAATCTAACTTTTGGCGATAATTTTATTTTTGTTCACCGTATTGTCTCGCTAATTAACCCATATTGTAGCCATTGAATTTTCACATCTTACATCACATTGACCTTGACCTTTATCGTGAAAAGTTCGAAATCTGACGTCATTTTGAATTCCGATTTTTGCAAATTTCATGAATGGATATTATACTCTTTGATAACAGTAATTATGATGCAAAATTTTCAGTCTGATCAGATAAATACTTTTGCGACTTTGGCTAATCCTTACGTTGTCATGTGGAGGTATTCAGTATCACGACTGACATCTACTTTGATTTCATTAAAAAAGATCATAATGTGTGATATTTATTTTTATACATTCTTCTTGCATCACTAAAAATTAAAAGTCTCTTTATTTTTATTTTTTATTATTGTTACTCACAAGGAGTTCTCACACATGCCATCATCTTAATGTTCCATTATCCTTTTAGTTCTCTAAAAAGTTCTGTGTACTATTGTCAACGTTTGTTTCCCTAAGACCCGTATGTGTTATTTTAAACGTTGGATAGTAGAGTCCAACAACACATTCCGAGTAAGATTAGCAATGGAATCTTCCGGCCAACAGACGTTCAAAATAACACATACGGGTCTTCCATTACAGACTATTTATTTAAAAACCCGCCGTGCGCTATGAATTTTAGCATGGACTCCTTCACCATTCTCAGTCATGCTCACTCATTATACCATCTAAAAATCTTGGAGACGATCTACGTTCGTCTTAAACGTCCCTTCCCTTGTAAAAAAAGGGAATGTCTATTGAGACTAGATGTGATCAGTCTCTAAGATTCATCCTCCATTGTACATATATCATAACGCTATTTTATTTCCTATACTCTCTCTTGCCCCCTTCTTTTTTAAACTCCTATTTTTAAATCCCTTTTTTCTTTTTCTGATTAACTTTTAATCATGAACGATAAAATTCATCTCCCCTTCATGCTTGCGATATATATATATATATATATATATATATATAATTGTGAGAATTACACCAACCAAGATGAGAACGGTAGTACAAATAATGCAAATTATTAATCCTCATCTAAAAAATTCCGAAGTATTTACATGAAACCAAGTTTTGTTTTAGTAGAAAAATTATAATTTAAAGAAAATGATTTCTTAGGCGTGCAATTTTCAGTGGTGCCAATCCTTATCGCGTACGTGTCATTTTCTGAACTCTCTTGTGTTTTCATAATAAATGCTCTTCTCCAAAAGAAGCAAAACTAAACATTCAATTTGAAATATAAAAATAAACCACTTCATCTTTGATAGCCAATCCTAAACGGCGAGAAAATTTTACGCTGAAAAATTCCATGTTTTCCTTATATTTTCTCACGGTCTTTTCCTCCCTATCTCTTCGGAATCACGGAAGGAATGTTAACAACCCCGCTATTTTTAAATCCACGAATCAGGATTTTATTGACTCAAAAAATAATTTGTGGCTGTTGATTTATACCTTATTTAAAACAAACAAAAAAATGTGACACGTTGGGTTGCAAATTTAGCAAGGAAAGTGTAGTATCTGTTCCGATGGATACTGCGCCCCATAGATCGTTATTGTCTTGGCCATGGGGGCTTGATTTACGCCCGTCTATGGGTCTGTGTTGTGCAGTTCTAAGAGGTTCACCCTCCCAGGCTTTGCCTCCCCTCTTTGGGGAGGAGTAAGTTTATTGCTAATCGCCTGAGGCGCCCTACCAGACAATGTCGACAGGGCTGCCCAGGCAATTTTTAAAGGTCACAGGTGCTCTTCCTCTAGGGTGCTGACTTATCAAATCCCACTTTCCGACCTTGTGTCACATCTTACCGCTGTGGGAGGTAGATAAATAACTTAGCAAGTGTTAGGGCGATTGTGCAGTATAGTTCACAGGAAAAAGAAGAGTGAAAAAAACTAACTGACAACAATTAACTTTTATCAAAAGAAAGAAAAATTAATCTACTATCGATCTGCGTAGGTTTTCCGTTTTGAAACTTTTTAAAAGTTTTTACTTTATCAGGTTTTGTATCGCAGATTAGAAGACTTTGAAAGACAAAATTTCGGCCACGTCAGATCGAATGGTTCGGTATAGTGCAAAGTATTTAAAGAAAAAAAAAGAACTTATGAACGGATTCAGTAAGTTAAAAATATACAGATCGATCGAAAATTAAATATTTGACCGATTGCTGACAGGCATTATTTATATTTTTTTTTAATTTTAGATGTTTCACTTGTAAAACATACGACATCAAATCTTCACATTTTCATTATTTTTGACAAACTTTTTAGACTAAAAAAAAGAAAAAGAAAAAGTTCACAAAACTAAAAAAAACTATGCGAGTCGATAGAATATTAAAGTTTCTTACGTTTGGTACAAGTTATTTTTTATTACATTTTTTTTTCACCCTCCTTTTACATGTTTACTATACTGCACAATCGCCAGGGTTAAATTGTTTGAATCGGGAAAATGTGAGTTTGTAAAGCTAGTTAAATATAATAAAATAAGATAGAATTTAAATCAGTCATGTTCTGCTCGCTATATTTCTCCTATCTTTTTCTCTCTCCCTACTTTTCTTTCTCTTTGTTCCTGCTCCACTGCGGATTAAACAGTATTACTCCCTGTGCAGATATTCCCTTTTGTTTATAATGGACTATCGTTTTATTATTTCAATTTTTTATTACCTTCGACAGAAAGAAAGAGAGAGAGGCAGTGAAGCGAGAGTAATAGACGATGTATAGAATACGTGTGAGGGATTCTGTTTCGAAATTTTTTAGATGAGGATTGATAATCTGTATTATTTAGATTTTTCAGACTACTGTTCTCATCTTTGATGTAATTCTCACCAAGTTCATGACGAACTCGGGAATCTGTATGGAATTTCGAACAGAACCCTTTATTTAATCCACGGAGGTCGCTTGTTCTCGTCCCGTCAGCCATGACCGGGTAGAAGTCTTAAGTAATTCGTAAGTGTATTCTTAGTGTCCCCCGTACTGAGGATTGAACCTTCAACCTCTAGAAGACTGCCACTTAGAACTGATTATTACTTAGCACTTATATCCGTTGCGCCACGGGTCCTTGCGGACGGAACGAAATCAAGCTAAGCCCAAGTATTAAATAAAGGGCTCCACTCGAAATTTCGTACAGATTCCCGAGTTCGTCATGAACTTGGTGAGAATTACATCCAAGATTACTTCAGTTTTTCTTCATTTTCCATGGCAAATAACATCCTACCTGCGAGTCCAACGTTCAAACTCTTCGACCTAACATTCACAGGTAACATGAATTGGAACAAATACATAGAAGGCTGCTGCAAAAAAGGTAGGCTCCCTCTACCACACTAGAAAACTTTTCACACCTGACAGTATCCTATATGTCTACAAAGCCACCACCCGCCCATGCATGGAGTATAGTTCCCACATCTGGACTGGTGCAGCATCCACTAGTCTCTCCCTCTTAAACAAGGTTTTAAAAAAAAAAGAGTCGCTAATCTAATAGGTCACTCACTATCCACCAAGCTCCAGACCCTATCCCATCGCTGCAATGTTGCACCCTTCTTCCTGTTTTACAAGTACTTCAATAGATTGTGCTCCGATGAACTTGCTGCTCTGGTGCCACCCTCGTCTTAAATACACTTTACCAACCCGACAATCAGCTGAATCCTATCCATTAACTGTGGAGGCCCCCAGCCGCTGGAGAAACTTCTACTCCAATAGCTTCTTTCCTCGTACTGCCGGCCTTTTGAAACCCCTTCCTGCTCACTGTTTCCCCGACTGTACCTACATGCAGAAATTTAAAATCAACGTGAACAGGCATCTCGCTTCACAGTCTCTAAGTTTAGGATGACCCCCCAAAACATTCACTCTAATTCTCGGTAGCCCTTACGTTTGCCTTGTTTGGGGGCAACTATGATTTAAAAAATTGTTTCAATAATAAATTATGAGCACTTAATAACAGAGAGATACTTTCAATGCGACATATATATGGTTAGGGTAAAGGTTAGGGTTATGTATATAAAATAACAACCATTATATTATTACGCAACCATTTTTCTTTTAACAAACTACTTGCTTTTAAATTACTTTTAATTCGTAAATAAAAAAAAAATTAATTAAAAGTAGTTTCGGCCGCTGACATTTTATGTTTCTAAATTATAACTTCCGGTCTTTTATTTATTTTTGAACAATGTGTTTTTTTTTCTTTTTAAGTAAAAGTCATTTCCGGTGTACAGGACTTCAAGGCTTCGGCTAAAACAACCTTTTAACATTAAAGAGGTTAATAATCTCGAGGGCGGGGGGGGGGGGTTCTTATTAAAATAGTTTTGGAAACGTCAGTTTTTGATGCCACTAAACAGCTGATAACATTAAAGATACGAATGTTATAACCATTTCAGGAATGTTATTCCCATATTGCTAAAATTACGTTACAACTTCTCGCGTGTCTTTGTATGTGTGTGTTTCTCGCATCTACGTGACTTACACATAATTATTTTTTTTCTTATTTACATATAATCAATTGTTTGTTGAAATAAAAGTTGCGATATCGTAAAATAAAACGAAATTTTAAAAATCCTATTAAAATATTTAATTACTAAATTAAATCTATCAGAGTGCATTTTCGTTTCTTCCAAGACAAGACTGGCATTTTGATATTTTCTTAATAGTTTATAAAAGATATGAATCGCTTTCCAAATTTGAAAGGAAATGGGAGGTATTTAATCTGAAGAATAAAAAAATCATTTAAATTGTTTTTTTTAATTCTTAATAAATACTAATTTATGAAAAGATTGAAAGGTTTGGAAGCTATTTACATCTGATGTATTTATTTTTACATTTACACTAGCAGGGCTACTCGGGGTTGCCCGGGACAAAAGTGTAAAATATCTCTATTAAAACTTCGATCTTTTTTCCTCCTGATGAGATCTTAGTTCTAATAACTATTGATCGATAACATCGACATGCCAGTGTATCGGCTGTTTGTACATGCCTGTATCAATAAAAATAATATTTAAAACATATTAATTTGAATTTCAAATATTCAAAACATGAAAAAAAATAATTACTCAACACGTCATCTGTAGTTACGGGTCAAGGGTTCAAATAGTTCGACGGTACAGTCATATAAGCCACACTGATGATTGTTAGCGAACATGAAACATAAATGTCTGCATATAATAAATATTTATTCATAGACGATCACTATCAAAGAAATGTGAAACGTTTCTAATTAAAATGTAAAGATCGAACACTTTCTGAGACTTTTTATTTTCGAAAATGAAATATCGGGTTTATTTCTCTCACATTTACATATGACTGTCACGGTGGCCGTGTGTAGGGGATGATCAATGACAGACAGAGCTCTTATAGGTCTGCGTGGTCGTATTTGGCCAACTTGTAAACACAGATGTTGCATTGGAGTTATTCGCCGGTACAGATATATAAGCCATACTGAAGATTGTGAGTGAACATGAAACATATATGTCAGTGGACTATAAATATTTATTTACAAAAGAAGTATATATGTATATATATAATTTTTTTTACAATTACCGATTCTGTTCTTAATTCCCGATTCCGATACAGTTACTGTTTCCGCTTCTGATTCTTTCAACTTTCTAAATATTTACTTATTAAGTTCTTGCTTTTTATAATTTTCGGATTACTTAAAAACCCTGTGTACTGTGTGCATACTATTTTCGCAAAAGCAAAAGTAAAAGAGATGAGAGGAGTCGAACATTACACAAACAAATCTTTCTAACTTTTTCCTCTAATCTTGTCTTGGTAATTGATTGAAAATGGTGATTTGATAAACTCATTGTAAGATCTATTTTTTTCACTTGTGCCGTTTTTTCTATTTATCCACTCGTGCCATTTTATGTGTGTCATTTTTACCGTGCCATATCTTCCGGTTCCATTTTTACCTAAAGTCGTCTTTACGATATATACGTTTTTTGTTTTACTGATAGTTCAAAATAATAAATATTTATCATTTTATCATTAGCACTAACAATAGAAAATTAAGTTTTCAACAAAAAAAGAAGAGAATTAAAAAATCGTTTGTAGAATCGGAAATTAAGATCAAATTTTTCCCATTCCTATACAGATTCCAATACCCCAAAAACGGGGATGAAACACGGGAGTCTCTGTGTAGCTTGATTGCCATATATATTTTCATTGCTTACTACCTAGCCCTACTTACGTATCGAGCACTGTTGAAGTAAATACTGAAAACTGCCACATAAAAATTATATCTCCTTATAATATTTTATGTGGATACATGAAGTACTAATATATATATATATATATATATATATATATATATATATATATATATATATATATATACAGTAATATGCCGATGGATATTTGTCCATTTAATCTGCGCAAATAGCGATACAATTCTATTTCAAGATTGAGTGTGACAGACCGAGGAAAATGCTTTTTAAAAACTTTTCATATCAACGAAGATGCTATTTCAAGCTTGGCAGACTAAGTGAAATGCTATTTCAAATTTTAGGGTGAGAGAGCTAAATAATTAATTTAGAACTTAAGAATGGTAAACAAACCGAAATGCCATTTCAAATTTTGGGGTTACAGAGTTTAATATTTCATTTCGAACTTAAGAATGGTAGACAAACCGAAATGCCATTTCAAATTTTGGGGTTACAGAGTAAATATTTCATTTCGAACTTAAGAATGGTAGACAAATGGCGGAACAAGGGAAATGCTGTTTCTAATTTTTTGATGAGACACTGACAAAATGTTTATTATGAACTTAAACGTGAGACTCAAACTGACGGGGAAGGTGTCTCTAAGAGATGCTTAAAACGATCAAAGTTTAGATGCGCCCACAGGCGTTGAACGATAAAAAACGTGTTTTTCAAACTTATTCACTCTTTTATTTCATATGAATTGAGTGATTCTGTTGTTGGCATTGGTTTACCCGATATATTTCTAGTTAGAATTATTTCTAGAAATACACCGGGTGCTTACAGGAAGGACCAAATGAAGGTTGCCAACATCCTAAATGAAAGAGTTTCTGTGGAACGAACCGGATTCGAACTTGGAACACCCAGGTCGTCAGTCCGTGTCGTTAACAACTTATCCACCGTCACCTCCCTATTTTAAACTGAGTATTTATTTACCTCCTCTCCGGGAGTTAGGCACAAGGCCAGTTTTATCTTACTCCCAGAAGTAAGATGTGATCCAAGGTCTGTCGGGAAAGTGGGGTTTCAAAAGCCAGCGCCTGAGAAGGTGAGCACTTTGGCCATTAAAAATTGCCTGGGCATCCCGTCGACATTCCCCGGTAGGGGCGCCTCAGGCAGTAAACAATGAACTTACTCCTACCCAAAGAGGAGAGGCGAACCTGGGAGGGTGGACCTCCTAGAACTGCACAGGACAGACCCATAGACCGGTGTAAATCAAGCCCCGAAGGCCAAGACAATACCAGTCTATGGGGTGCAGTATCCATCGGAACAGATACTACACTTTGATCTTAGCCAAATTTAAACTGAGTATGATAGACGGACAAAAAGGAACGAATGAATGACGGACGAAGCCTATTATACATTCGCATGGTCGTATTTGTCAAACTTGTAAACACGGATCTAGTTGACGATTCATACCTGCGTGAGGCTCCCATATCCCCTCACAGAAAATGTCTTAACTTAAGAGAGTTGTTTTGTTGTTGAAAGAATGTTTGCGTCGGCAAAGATATGATCAGAATGAAGAATCTCTCTTCGAAACGATAAGTCTCTCTCTCTCTTTTTTATTATTCCGCGTTGTTAGTGAAGTGTTCTTACAACAGGCGCGAAAATCTTGCGTTGAAAGACACTTGAAAAAACTTCCTTTCCTTCTCCACAGAAAAAAAAGCAAGAATGAAGAAAAGAGAGAGAAATGGCAAGAAACATTGAATTGGAATGTCGTCGATGATATAATATTAGATCCATTTCAATTACATCGGCTTTGCCAAATACAAAGAAATAAAAAAGGCTTTCAGAAAGAAAGAAAGAAAGAAAGGAATAAAAAGTAATACATATATATATATATATATATATATATATATATATATATATACTTATCGTCCCCGAAATTCTTATCATATCAAGGCCCACCCCAAAATAGCAGGAATCCCCCCCACGCGAAACAGATGTTAAAATTATTCTCTGCCGGAACGGTTACGTCAGAGATGAGGCGCGAAAAAAAAGTTTTCTCATGGCGAGATTTAGGAAGTACGACCGTCAACCACTATATCAAAGCACTTATAACACTCAAGTCTTTTTTAACATTTGTATTTCCCCCTTGAAAAAGGATTTTATGGGATAGACCCCCTCCCTCCTGCTCATATTTTAATCTCTTTCCTCTTTTTTCTTTTTTAAGTTATTTCTTTCCCTCCGCATACGTTCGATGGTCATTGCTCCCCGTAGAGATACCGACGTGTGTATCTATGCCCATTTTTGGCAATGGCTTCCGCTATAGGTTATGTTCCGGAAACGGTAACATTTTCCTCCCACGCGCTGACGTCCGATTTGGAACGGAGATAATTTCTATATAAGCACGATGTCCACCGAAGTTTGTCATTGTCTCCTAGGCATCTGCCAACTGTAGACGCTCTCCTCATTCGACGCAACTTGAAATTAATCGTCTGTTAATTACTATCGCTCAAATTAAGCTCAACTTTTGATCATTCAGAAAAATGGTCGGCCAAACGTTAACCCTCGCCACTGCTGTTGTTGTCTGCTTTTTATCGGTAAGTTTTCAAGCATTATTTATTTATTTTTATTCATTTTTTAATCATTTTTTTTTTTGCTTTTAAACTAATTCGTTATATTAATCGTACAAGAGTTTAGATTTAATATATCTCATATGCTTTGCCCACAAGTGATATATTTATTCATGGTTATCCTATGAAGTATATATTTAATTGATACCATGTATATTTATTTAAACGATTTCTATGCTTTCACCCGTTTATGTCACACACACACACACACACACACACACACACACACACACACAAGATTTGCAAAATAATTTTATTTTTAGGGGCACACACATGGGAGAAGGAAAAGATGATCCGATGGGACCATATGAGAAGACTTCTGGTGACATTGAAATAAAGTCTTCTCATATGGTCCCATCGGATCATCTTTTCCTTCTCCCATGTGTGTGCCCTCAAAATAAAATTATTTTCCAAATCTTCACTTTTTTCTGAAGACGTTCGCTAACACGAACGAAACCGGTCAAATCTCTTTTGTTTTTCTCCTGCACTTTAACCTGTTTTCCGTTTGTCATTTTTCACACATTTTGTCTACCACGGCATTTCATTCTCATGACTTATCGTGCACCTTACCCCATATATATATATATATATATATATATATATATGTGTGTGTGTGTGTGTGTGTGTGTGTGTGTGTGGTAAAGATAGAAAGGAAAAACAATTAAACACACAAAGGAATAAAAAAAAGTCAAACGCACGATTGACGTGTTTCATTCAGATCAACAAAACTCGTTTGGTTTTTATTTCTTCCTGTGTTTAATTGCTTTTCTTTTCTGTCTTTCATACACTTTGTCTGCACGACATTTCATTTCATGATACATCGTTCATGTTATCCTTATATATTTATATATATATATAATTATTCGAGGGAATACACCATATAATAATTCAAAGCCATCAAAACCATGTTTTAATAGTTCAGTGTGCGTAAACATAAAGATTACACGTCTCAACTTATGGGAACATGAATTTGTTCATGTTAAATTAAGCTTTCATAAAATATCGCTTGAAATTTTAAATTACCCTCCGTAAATTCGATAAAAATAATTGACATTTAAAATTCATTCTCACTTATGACGTAGTTTTCGTTACAGACAGCCCCCGGATTTATTTCAATTTTCTTAATCACGTTTTCATTTCTTTGTTTTCGCAGATGGCAGCCATCAACTGTTTACCAACAATGACACGTGAGTAATTTACTTCTTTTTATTCAATTTTGCAACATTTTTTTCTTAATTCATGTTCAAACGATATCCAACGCTTCGATGAAACTAGAATATCTTTTTAAGACTACATGTATTATTTTAAATATTTTATCAAATACAAAAACGGATATAAACAATAACAAGGAATCTGCCCTTATAGCGTTAATAAATTACTATCGTTAATAAATTGATATCGTTAATAAATTGATATCGTATATGAATTAATATCGGTAATAAATAAATATATTTCAATTCATGTGATATAATAAATATTATATAAAGGGTACTTGTCTCTATGTGTATGTGTTCACCTAAAAGTTAAAATAACTACAAGACAAACACCCACAAAGTCATTTCTTCCTTTAACTTTACTGATTGAGACGTTATTTTATATGAATATTGATATTAGCGAAAACAATAGCGGAGCATATTTATTACTTCCTTTAACTTTACTGATTGAGACGTTATTTTATATGAATACAAATATTACTGAAAACAATGGCGGAGCATAACTATTTCTTCCTTTAACTTTACTGATTGAGACGTTATTTTATATGGATATATATATATATATATATATATATATATATATTAGTGAAAACAATGGCGGAGCATATTTATTTATTCCTTTAACTTTACTGATTGAGACGTTATTTTATATGTATGCAAATATTAGTGAAAACAATGGCGGAGCATATTTATTTCTTCCTTTAACTTTACTGATTGAGACGTCATTTTATATGGATACAAATATTAGTGATAACAATGGCGCAGCATATTTATTTCTTCCTTTAACTTTACTGATTGAGACGTTATTTTATATGGATACAAATATTAGTGATAACAATGGCGGAGCATATTTATTTCTTCCTTTAACTTTACTGATTGAGACGTTATTTTATATGGATACAAATATTAGTGATAACAATGGCGG
>OY744547.1:56189881-56244881 GCA_963556195.1 Sepiola atlantica
TTCTATATTTTGACGTGTAGGAATATTAATTGTCCCTTATGTATACAAAAATACAAAGTTTTTCTTAAATGGAGAACAAAATTTTCAGCCGCCATCTTTCGGCATTCGTCAGTATGTATATATACATACATACATATATATATATATATATATATATATGAGAGAATCGTTTACAAAAATAAATAACCGCACAGATACAGATAGTGTAGTTAATATTTCGTCTTTATTCATTTAAAGACTTCATAAGAGTTAGGTAGATAAATGAAGAAGAACTATTAGCCGAATATGTGCATTTGTTACTTGTTTTCGACCTGTTCCCTGAACATTTTGTGAGATATATTCGTTATTACATGTACTGAGATGAGTATTATGTGTGTGTGGGTGTGTGTAGGTGCATAAATGCAAATGAACACATACAGAAGTACAAAATATACTTCAATAAACCACAAATTATGGGAAGTTCTGCCACCATTGTATTTCACTAATATGTAGGAAGGGTCAAGACAGATTCATACCTTTTCCAGGATTAGAGAAGCGGATTTTACAGACATTTTTTTACGTCCAAACTGACGGCACCTAATATTCTCAAGCTGTGACCCATCCAGCCAGGTCCAACGTTGCTTAACTCAGGTGATCTAACGGGAACCAATGTTTCAACGTGAAACGCACCGTTACACACACGAGTACTGTTTTATGATTTCCATATAATAACTCGAAACTTAAAATCTATATCTTTTTTTACCATCAATCTAACGGACTTCCTCTTTTGTTTTGCAGCTATCATCTTAACGACTTTGCCTCCAACGACTGTTGAAACCACTCCGACGACAACAACAACTCCAGTTCCTACAACACCCACAACCACACCTACCACAACACCGACCACCACACCAACCACCACACCAACCACAACACCAACCACCACACCAACCACAACACCCACAACCACACCGACCACAACCCCAACCACCACACCTACAACTACAACAACCACTCAACGCCCAACAACAACTACGGAGGAATTATTCCAAAGAGATGCAGCCAGTAAGTACAATTGTCATATTTTTTTATAAGATAATATTAAAGTTGTTTCGCTACGTTAAACGGCATATCAACCCTTTAGATAGTATTTAAAAGTGAAACATGATAACTATTGTAAACGATTTATTACAAACTATCCCTTGTAGACGAACTGTTATTTTATAAATAGCTAGGTGTTATACATGGATAAAAAGTGTCACTGCTGACACCAAGATTCGAACTTGAATCTCTAGATAATGAATGAATTGCTATAAATAGTGACACCAAGCTACGAACTCTGTATGTTCATTACCGGATCGACTATTGTGTAACCTGGATATTAAAATCGAGTGCCACCTGTTCCAAAACGATTCGGTACAGTTCGTACGGGTTAGTAACTCTACACATAACGTAATGTAGACTAATTCCACTATTGTATCCTCTTGTGATGTAGTTTCTGAATTATTGTAGATTATTGTACGATCTTTGGGTAAAACAGATAATAAAATTTAATCCTTGTCCGAAGGTGAAAAAAGTATATATTATATTTTCACGATTGACACATAAGCGACATTAAATTTACAAAAGTAAAATTACCTTTTTGTATTATATCTTCGGTGATCGTGCTATCCCATCTTTTAAAAATAGGTGAAAGGTGATAATGTACGCACTAACGTAGAAATTGCGTTAGCTTATTATTTTACATGTAATAATATAATATTGAAGTAGAACAAGTATATTTAATATGTACAATCAGAAATATGTACGCAAGTCTAGTGACGACAGCTGTATTCCCAGAAGGCACTATGAGCAAGAAGTCACTATGGGATGTTTAACTTTAATAGACTCTTTATTTTGTGTGGTAGCTTAATGGAATTTATACATAATATGACGAAAACAATGGATATTTGTTTGCAAAAAAAGAACAAAAATGAGAAAGTTGTTAATGTTTACTTGCCTTCACGTTCCCCGGTCTATACTAGCCCTAACTTTTTCTTGTGGGGGTATCTCAAAGAAAAAGTTTACATCAACAAACCTGAAACTCTACAGGAATTGAAGGAGAATATCAGAAATGAAGTCCGTGAATTAAATCATAATCGAGCGATCCTGCAATCCATCATGGATAATTATTTGGAAAGGCCACGGATTTTTGAAACTGAAAATGGAAACCATTTAAAAGATGTTATTTTTATAAATAAATTTTTTTTCATTTTTGTTCTTTATTGCAAACAAATCGCCATTGTCTTCGGCATAACATGTTAAAATTCCATGAAGGTACCATCAAAAATAAAGAATCTATTCAAGTTCAAAATCCTTCAGTGATCCGTCAATTACTTCTTGGCCACCCTGTAGAAGTAAGAATACACTTTTATAAATAATAGCATTTTCCACGAGACCATTTAGTTCATCTTTTTTTCTCTATTTATTTATAACCCCTTTTCCGGAAGTCATTTTAATATGTACTATTATTTTCTTCTTTTTCAGGTACCGTGTCGTTTGGTTACGATCTTATATCCATGGGAGCTTACAGGGCGCACATGATCCAGCAATTCATCAACGGCCTTCTACCATACACAGGTTACGGTAATTTTGGCGTTGTCTCCTACGCTTATTGCCCGCAGAGCTTCAACGTACCTGTAACTTCCCTGCTGAACAAGAAGCCAACCGAGTCCGTCCCTACCGTGACCAGCGATAACAAAATGCCAACCCTGACCGATGTCGTCCGTCAGATGAGGACAGATTTGAACCAGCGAGCCGTCGAGAACGCTAAAAATGGTCTGATGGGTAGCAGGGTGGCCGTCCTGTTCGTCGATCCGTCTGTCACCGACCTCACACCCGAACTGATGACGGAAACGGAGAAGCTGAAGCAGAGCGGGTCGAAATTGTTTTTGGTCAACGTCGGGCAGAGTGTGTGGCACCAACCCCAGTATCTCTACTCAATGAGCAGCCAGCCGTACAACAACTACATGTACACTTACCCAACGTACGACCAGCTTTTGTACAGCGTCCGTCACACGCCGTTCCGCTTCCGATCCATGTGCAACCGATACGTGCCATCGTATTATTAAGGGAACCCCGTTTAACGATTGACGGATTTTCAACAACGTAAATGTGATAACAACGGGAAGGGGGAGTTAAAAGAAAAGAAAAAGGGGAGTAAAAAAAGAAAAAGGGGAGTAAAAAAGAAAAAGGGGAGTAAAAAAAGGAAAAGGGGAGTAAACAGAAGGGGGAGTTAAACAAAGCAATAAAGAAAAACATATCAACGGCCGGACACCTGTTGCGGGCGACGCTGTCCACATGAAACAAAACACAAAAAAAAGTTAAAACAAAAAGAGGATACAAAAAAGAAACTTTTAAATTAAAAAAAATATTCAGCTTATTCACTGAACTACACACGCAGACTATGCCGCACATTCCATCATTATTCTTATTTTTATTAAATTGTCTATTTGTATTTATTTAAATAAAACTTATTTTTACCATATTCAAATGTTTGTGATTCATTACATGCGCCCTTGTGGTGTTCAATAATTCTTAAGCATGTGTCTCATCTAGTCTTGATGAGGAGACAAGACAATAGAATCATCTTTCTAATATATAAAGTAGAGACGCTTTTTCCCCTGTACCTTCTCGGAGAATAGGAAAATAACCACATGCATCACAGGCTACTAAACTCGCCATTACATTACACTTATTCACTCGAGCGTGTTTTAGTACATTTGTTATTATTTTTTCCCAGGTTACACTAAATATTACATTTGGCCCGCCATCCACGACTCTCCGAAAAACCAACTCCATATAGGTAGTAGCAAAAACTTTTCTCTCTAACAATTCTGTACTGTCACTCTACTCATCGACACCGGGAACTAATACACACAGTTTAATTTTTCACAAAACACCGGTTCTTATTTATTATAAGTTAATTGACCTATTTTCACACTTATTTTAACCCGAATCCGTGGTGCAGTCGGTAAGAAGGCAGGATTCATAATCACCTATTTTAGCGTTCGATCCCATTCTACTCTACCACTTTTTAAATTTTGTTTAAAATTTAAAACATTCGCCAACACAATAGAGGGGGGGGGAAGAAAAAATAGGTCATTTCCTTTTTTTTATTTGACGTCATGCAATAGGTAGTACTTTCTCCCGTGCAACGCCTGGCGACGGGTTCCGCTAGTTATATATAAAATAGTAACTCTGTCTGTGTCTGTGTTTGTGTCCGCCTGATCTTTGTGTCTTATGTTCACCAAGACTGCAGGACAGAACTGCTTGAAAATTGGCATGTGTACTGACCTCTGAGTGAAGGTTATAGGCTATATAAAATATATCACTTCAACGCTGCGGGTCCCCGGCAGGCACAACACCCCCACTGAAAACTGTTTCCCCTTAGATTCAAATGAAATTTAAACCATAGTTAAATAGCCAAAAATGATGTCTATTCCTAAAATTTCAGCAAATTTTGATAATATTAAGAGGGTCACCGGGGGTACGACCCCTCCACTGAAAATTGTTTTCCCTTTGATTTAAATGAAATATATATATATATATATATATATATATATATATATATAATCAAGAAGAACACCTCTCTGTCTGTGCATGTCTGTCTCTAAAAACGAAGACATACCAGGAAGTGTACTTTCAATATAATTGTATTCACATGCACAATTTGCATGTGAACATAATGGAAGTATTTTGTCGTCTCTGGCTGCCCCTTAAAAAAGCTAATGACAATTTTCAAACATGTTACACACTGAAATTACTCTGTCTATTAGCGTTAGTTTAAGAGTATTAACATATATGTGAATAGCTTGGTGAGTAAGATATCTAGCTGTTAAATACATTTTAACTCACCGACGTTTATAAATTGAGTTCAACTTATTTCACTAAATACACACGTCCCAGCGTGGTCGCTACATCTACTCGGATTTTTAAAACTATCCTTCCATTAACAACAGGAGTGCTCGGGAATCTTCGACGGCTTCGCCGACAGATTTCGACAATGAAGAAGAAAAAAGAAAAAATGTCTGTACAACACTGATGATGGCATGTTATGCCGAAATTATTTGTGAAAAAGAAAATAAATGAATGTTTATTTAAATAAAAACCATACGTCGTTTAATTTGGTCTCTATCCGATTTCATAATATATATTATTCAAATTCATTTAAATTCACAAAAAGTTTGATTAATAGCTCAATAGTATATATATATATATATATATATATATATATATATATATATATAATCTAGAGCTGAAACTATAATTTTTTTTTAGAAACACTTTGTTTCATACAACTGCTTCTACCCTTGTTCTTGATAATAAATTCAAGTTTTTTTTCAAAAGACTTCTCTCATCAAATAAAAAAAAGATAAATAAATAAAATAAGAGAACAATTTTGATGTCAACGGTTTTGTTTGTTGGGCCAAGAGGAGTAAATTTGATAGAAGCTCAAATTTCACCAATTGAATTTTTACTAGCAAAGAAAAATATGTGTTTTGTAAATGGACAGAAGCAATTGTATCGATAAAGATGTGTTTCAAAATAAATTCGGAACATTTATTGAACTATTATATATAGAGATAGCGATTAAATATTAGTTTATGAAATAGTAGATAAAATGGTAACAGACGAGTAAAAATAAAGACACAAATACATCAGTAAAGCTGAACATGGTCGAACGAATCGACCGGAATACCTTAGCTTAGCTTTAATGATGTGTTTTTCGTCGTCATTTTTACTATTATATGACATAATTATCCACTATTACATTAACTAATATTCCATTTTGGCTGAAAGTTTCATTTTATATTTTAACTACCTCATATATATATATATATATATATATATATATATATATATATATATATATAAGTAAATTTCGCGTACAACAAAATCGGAGGATAAATTTCAGAGGAAACATTTTTTTTTAATCAATGAAACGGGCGGGTGAAAAAAAAAGAAAATTGCTAAAATTTTCCTTAAGGCCTTATCGTCTGAACCTCTAAGAGGAAACGTAAGAATGATAAATTAAACACTAATTCGATTTTCTTAGTTTTTAATTAATCATTCTGACGTTTCCTCTTAGAGGGTCAGACGATAAGGCCGTAAGAAAAATTTTAGCAATGTTCTTCTTTTTTTTCCTCCCGCCCGTTTTATTGATTAAAAAAATGTTTGCTCTGAATTCTTGTCTTAGAATCCGGTAAGACCAAAACACAAAAAGAAATTTATACTCTAACATAATCAACTGGTCAATTGGGGAAAGGAAATTTAATGTTCTTAACTTCTTTACAAACTCAACGCTTGAGAGGTAAAGGAGAAGTTTAATGGAACACACGAATATCTATGTATCTCATACAGAGATCAAGTGTTAACTCCAGGAAAGGGGCCCCTTTATTTCTGAGAACTTCGACTGAAGCAAAATGAAACAAACATGCATATACACATTCACATTTAGGTCAAATAGAAAACTCTCTTTAAGTTAATCACAAAGATCGATCATCAACTTGCAAACATCGATAACTCAATATTTAATGAAATAGAACTTAGTATATACACATATATATTACGATTTAAATAACTTTTAAATCATGTTCCAAATAAAGAGTATATAGAAACGTATTCAAGTTGTTTACAGCTCTTTCGAGGCAATGTTTATTTAAAGTACTTATGATGCAACATAAAATGGTGTCAAAACAAAACTAATTAACCGATCATAATACATTCTGAAACACAGCTGATTACGTGTAAGAGGTTCAAATGTGGGATATATATATATATATATATATATATATATATATATATATATATATATATATATATATATAAACAATAAATATTTTTTATCTACATACGTATACGTTTCATACTTACGGGATTTGTCAATGTAGAGATGATTATTCATACAGGTAGCCAGACTCTTACCCCGGAAAACATCATGTTTTAACTCAAATTCCCACGCTTCAGCCCACATGGCCACTATAAACAACCTAATAAATCAGCGATGGATTAAACCTATTACAGACAGCTACCGTCAAGAATGTTCGACTGCTAAAGGAACGTGTATTAAAAATACTACGACGGATGTGTGTATACTACTCACTACAGTGCCCAGTCTAGATTTAGGGACAACAAATAATTATAAATATTTGCTTCTATCTACATACATATACGTTTTATCCTTACGGGAATCGTCAGTGTGGAGATTAATATTAATACCGGCGCAAGACTCGAACCCCGTAACACGTGTCATTATATATATACAGGGTGGTGCAAAAGTCGCGCATGGGTTTGTTTAGGTGATAGAAACTACAACATTTTAAGTAATTTACTAGGCTTTTCTGATAAATAATATATTTACTTGGTAATTTTGTTGCAGTAGGTTTTAAAAATAATATCCTTTAAATGCCCACCATTTTCGGCCTCACAAAGACGGGCTCTAGTTATGGAATTTTCCATTACAGTCCTTAAAATAACTGGCTCTAGTTTTTTGAGTTCATGTCTGATATTGTTTTTAAGCTCTTGAATCGTTGTAGGCTTGTTCACATATACCATTTCCTTAAGATAACCCCAAAGAGAAAGGTCAGGGGCTGTTAAATCCGGTGAACGTGAAGGGCAGTTAAAATCAGAAAATCTGCTAATTAAGCGTTCGCCAAACAATCCCCTTAAGAGCGCCATACTTTGTCGGGCAGTGTGGACAGTAGCTCCATCTCGTTGGAACCACATTTCTGGGTTGTCCTGAACAGCTGGCCTTAAAAAACTTTCAATCATTTGTTGATATCGCTGTGCAGTTATCGTCACCGCGACACCTTCTTCGTCTTCAAAGAAATATGGACCGATCACTCTTTCCGAGGTAACACCACACCATACGGTACATTTTAGTGGATGTAATTCACGCTGATGAACGGTTCTTGGATTTTCAATGGCCCATATTCTGCAGTTTTGCTTATTTACGCACCCGTTCAGATGAAAATGAGCTTCGTCGCTCATTATCAGCTTATGGATGAACTCATTTTTTTTTCTCTAGCTAATTGCTGAATGTGAACAGTATAAGCTACGCGTAATTGCAAATCTGTGGGTTGTAATGCCTGTACCAATTGAATTTTGTATAGAAACAGATGCAATTCACGCAAAATTCTTTGAAGTGACCTTCTGGACATCCCAATCTGAGTGGTTCGTTTTCGAGTTAAGGTGTCTGGATTTTCAGCAATGCTATCCTCAACGAGTGCTACATTTTCCGCTGTCCGTACTGAACGTGGTCTGCCAGATCGTGGAAGATCACTCACTGAACCCTGCTGTCGAAATCGGACCACAATTGATCGTCTTGTGGTCTGACTGGGGGATTGTCTGACATTATAATGCCGACGATAGGCTTTTTGGGTTAAGATTATTAAACGATGGTTTCCGAAGTAAAGTTCAATCATTTTGGTTCGTTGTTCAGTGCTATATTTTTCCATCATAAATTATCAATATTTATATCTGTAATATTCTGAAAAATAAGGAGAAAATATGATTAAATGTGAAAGTTGTTACTGGTTAAAACTAATGCGTGACTTTTGCGCCACTCTGTATATCTATATGTGTTGAATTAAATTAAAGATAATTGAATTATAGTTTAATAATAATCTATCGTGATAATATAAAGCTCAATATATTGAATAGAGCAATTAATTCTAGAGATGTAAGATGAGAATAAAAAAATTGTAAGGATACAATATTTATTAGAACATCAGAAGTTCAAAACATCAGAAGTTCAAAATATCAGAAGTTCAAAACATCAGAAGTTCAAAACATCAGAAGTTCAAAATATCAGAAGTTCAAAACATCAGAAGTTCAAAATATCAGAAGTTCAAAACATCAGAAGTTCAAAACATCAGAAGTTCAAAATATCAGAAGTTCAAAACATCAGAAGTTCAAAATATCAGAAGTTCAAAACATCAGAAGTTCAAAACATCAGAAGTTCAAAACATCAGAAGTTCAAAACATCAGAAGTTCAAAACATCAGAAGTTCAAAATATGGATACGAAGCTCCTTGCTTTGAACTCCTGATGTTCTAGTAAATATTTTATCTTTACATTTTTTTATTATCATCTTTCATCTCTAGAATATATATATATATATATATATATATATATATATATATATATATATATATATATGAATTCGAAAGTTTTCTTTTTCATTAATCGCTCCCATATTACCATGAAAACGGCTCACTACTTTGATTACTTTGATATGATTTAAAAGCGTCAGGATGGCGGGTAATATATATATATATATATATATATATATATATATATATATATATATATATATATATATATATATATATATAGCATATATCTTATTAAACGTAATTACATGATCAATTTGCGTTCCAAGAATTCAACATAACAACAGAGTGTGTACGATCGTTTCTGAGACCATATATTTTGTTAATATCAATATGTCATCGTCAGCACAGGGTAGTGACACGAAGTTATAAGCATATAGACAGCATCGATGGCATAGAGATCAACATTTTCAATTACACAGCGAATTAGAAACGATGAGAAGAGTTGATGCATGTAGACCTCAAATCAGTCTAGGCCGAAACATCATTTAGAGATGCATATAGGGGTTCAAAGGGGTTCAAAGTTGAAAAAAAAACGGATGCAATATTACATGTAGGGCGTAGCACATCAAAAAGAAAAAGCAAAGCATTTATCATTTTATACAAAATATAAAAGTCATTAGAAGAGAGGATCACTAACATATATCATCTATAATGAGAAAAAGTTATAAATGTTCTAAAGTTTAATACATATCTATATAATTACTATTTCATGTATATACATATAATATCATAAAGCGATATAATATATATACCTATAAATACTTTTTTCGTATTTACTTCAACAGTGCTACATACGTGAGCAGAGAGTAGTAGTAGTAGTAGTAGTAGTAGTAGTAGTAGTAGTAGTATGATGAACATACATTTTTGACAAGTAAGCGACACAGAAACGTTTATGTTTCATTCCCGGGTAAAATCATCAGGCTACTTTTACTAATTTTAACCTGATGATTTCACCCAGGAATGAAACATAAACGTTTCTGTGTAGTTTATTTGCCATAAATATATACTCATACTATATATATATATATATATATATATATATATATATATATTACAGAAGATCAGAACAACATTGGTACCGTCGGTTTCAAATCCGATAAAGGGGAACAGCACGTGACCGTCCTTTAAAGCAACATACCACAATGGAGGCTAAAGAGAGTCTACAAAGAACGGTCACGTGCTGTTTCCCTTTGTTGGATTTGAAACCGACGGTACCAATGTTGCCCCGATCTTCTGTAATACATATATAACTAAATGTTACGCTCCTTTTTTATTTTTCGTAGTAATCGAGCACTCGACATATATGTGTGCGTATGTAACTTTATCCTCGAGTGGCTTTTTGGCTTTGATAAGTGGTGACTCTTTAGTAATATATATATATATATATATATATATATATATATATATATATATATATATGTGTGTGTGTGTGTGTGTGTGTGTGTGTGTTTGATTCAATGCGAAAAAACTTCTAACGGTTCTAAAGTTCAATTATCAGTGGTGGAGCAATTGGTAAAACAAAAACTAAAATAAGGAGCCTAATTAAATCGATTCCTAATCGATTAGAAGTTGTAGAAAAGAAAATCGATAGATTATTTAAAGGATACAGTATTAAAAGTAAAATTATCAACAGAATTAATTACGATTTTGAAACAAAGTTTAGAACTTGTAATTTACAATTAAAGTTATGCTTGAATGAGCAATTGGAAATTTAAGTTTAGACGTCTAATATAGATTGCATCATTTTTGGAACCCTAGGTAGAGCCAGGAGCCATGGTAATGCCTCCAGACACACCATTTAACGGTAATAATGATACATTAAGCAGAAATAAAATTAAAATAATCACTAAGATAGTGTATAGACAGAGATAGGGAGAAAGGAAGAGAGCGAAGAGACACATACAGGTGGGAGGAGGGGGTAGAAATACAGAGAGAGGAGAGGCAGAGGTAGTGAAAAAGAGAGAGTAGAGACACAAATAGAAGGCGAGAGCTTACAAGCAAGAACAGAGAGAGTGAGAAAGAGAAAAGGTAGAAGCAGAGACATGGCCTAAGGGTATAGACAGACACCGAGAGACTAGAGGTACAGAGAGAGAGATAGAGAGAGAGAGAGAGAGAGAGAGAGAGAGAGAGAGAGAGAGAGAGAAAGCGTTAGAGAGAGAGGATGAAGGGGAGAGAGCAACAATCATACACGTGTCGGTATCAAGTTTAATTACAATTTAACAGTTATTCTATAACTGAAAGTATTCCCAAATCCCCGTCCCGGAAGATACAGACTCCCACCAAGTTTAAAAGCGAATTACTCGAAGGTTGATAGCGGCTTAAAAAATTCTAACAGTGGAGAGAGAGGGAGGGGGAGAGGAGTAAAGAGAGACGGAGAGAAAGAGAGATATAGACAAGGAGAGAGGGGGAGATTGTTTAGTGTTTTTAGTCTACGCATAATTGGGTAGACTAATGATTCTTTACTTTAAACCTTCGAAACTACCTTTGATAGTTGTTTGGCCTTTTTCATCGTCAAATGTTTGACGAGTTTCGTTGAGTATATGTAAGAATTCGCTTGCAGCAGAAACGGAAATGGCAAGAGTTGCTGACAAAAGACATTCATGAAGACAAGACATCTGGCCTTGAAGACAAGAATTTACAAATTTAGCAACAATTTACAAGAATTTACAATAAAACAACAGCAACGAAATGAAGAAAATAAAGGAAAAAAAAACAACATTAAAAAATAATAATAATAATAATAATAATAATAATAATAATAATAATAACAATAATAATTATAATAAGAAGAAGAAGAAGAAAAAGAAGTAGAAGAAGAAGAAAAAGAAGTAGAAGAAGAAGAAGTAGATAAAGAAGAAGAAGAAGTATATGAAAAAGAAGAAGAAGAAGAAGAAGTAGAAGAAGAAGAAGAAGAAGAAGAAGAAGACGAAGAAGATGAAAAAGAAGAAGAAGAAGAAGAAGAAGAAGAAGAAGTAGAAGAAGAAGAAGAGAAGAAGAAGAAGATGAAGAAGATGAAGAAGAAGTAGATGAAAAAGAAGAAGAAGAATAAGAAGAAGTAGAAGAAGAAGAAGAAGAAGATAAAGAAGAAGAAGAAGAAGAAGAAGAAGAAGAAGTAGAAGAAGAAGAAGAAGAAGAAGAAGAAGAAGATGAAAAAGAAGAAGAAGAAGATAAAGAAGAAGAAGAAGAAGAAGAAGAAGAAGAAGAAAAAGAAGTAGAAGAAGAAGAAGATGAAAAAGAAGTAGAAGAAGAAGAAGAAGAAGATGATGAAAAAGAAGAAGAAGAAGAAGAAGAAGAGGAAAAAGAAGAAGATAAAGAAGAAGAAGAAGATGAAAAAGAAGAAGAAGAAGAAGAAGAAGAAAAAGAAGTAGAAGAAGAAGAAGAAGATGAAAAAGAAATAGAAGAAGAAGAAGAAGAAGATGAAAAAGAAGAAGAAGAAGAAGAAGAAGAAGAAGAAGAAGAAGAAGAAGAAGAAGAAGGGGAAATACAAGACGAAATAAAATTAGCCGAAGAAAATAAACGTATATAAGTGAAAATATGTAAGAGTGACACTTAGTTGTTTGATCAAAAATGTCTGTTTTTAGGTCAATGCGTTCAGTTTTATTAAAACTAGAATTACCCGTGACCCGTTGGGTCACTACCACTTTTTTCTACTTTTATTTCATTCGAAAATACATCAACTGCGACATATCTTTTAAGTCACCATTCGTACACAACTAAAACTAATGACTTTTTTCTTCGATATTATTATTTGTATTCAGTAGGAGTTCTCACACAGGTCATTATCAGTGAACAATCACTGATAATAACCGGTGATGTTCACTGGAGTCTGAGTGACAATAATCCTCCCCAAATTTGTAGTTATCTTCATCTCTTTTCGATAACCATTGCAAATAACTTTGCGGTATCGAAACATCCGTCTACCATTGATTTCTCGCTGGTAACGACCATTGGTCTCCTCTGGGATTTGGGTAGCGGTAATAATCCTCCGAAGCTCCCATTACTCTCCGCACACATCCAGTGGAGGTCTGGTTAGTGCTCTCCCTCCTCGATCTTTCCATCCTTCTTGAATTTTCACGACTACTTTGTGTCGTATCAGCTGAGGCTGGTGCCATCACTGTTTTTTTTTTGTGTGTGTGTGGGGGGGGGAGTTTATGAGATTACTTGTAGTTTCTGTTCCCTGGTTCACGTTGTGGTGTGTTTCGTGTGGTTTTGTTTTCTACTTATTGTATCTTCCGTGTGACTGGTTACCGTTCGTAGATTATGCCAGTTGGTTTCCGCAGTCAGAGATTTTCCTTAAGATTGCAGCTGTTTTGATCATTGCCGTCCTTTGTATGGTCTCAGTGATCCCTTTGATTCCAATCTCTCTCAATCTTTTTTCCAGTTTTTTAAAGCTGTTTCTAGTGATTCTACAATTATTGGTATTATATTGACTTTCTTTGTGCTCAATATCCCTTTCAAATCTCCGGCAAGTCAGTAGTTGCTTCGTTTTTCCGTCTCTTTGATATTTACCTGCGTAGTGCTGAACCATCAAAATCTACAATTTGGCACGATTTTTCTTCTTCACATCCGGTCCCCTTGCTTGTATGAGTTTATCTGTTCGCACCTCCATGTCTCTTTCGTTTCCCAGTACTGTCTCTGGTTTATGTTTGTGCCATTTGTTCACATGTTCGAAATGCAGTCGTTTGCATAGTTCCCAGTGTACTGCTTTTCCTACGCAGTCGTGTCTGTTCTTGTATTCTTTGGGAGCTAGATTGCTGCATTGATTTATAATGGAATTTACTGTTTCGTCTCTTTGTTCACGGACTCTACATTTACTGTTTTCCTGGGTTTCATCTATTTTAGCTTTAATGTAGTTAGTTCTAATTGCATTGTTCTGTGCAGCTGTCAATAGAGATTCCGTTTATCTGTTCAAGTGATTTCGGTGCTTTCCGAGTTGTTCATTGGGACAGTGACTCTTGCACATTAATCAGCTCTTTGTGTCTTATGTATTTGCCTATTGTTTTTAGTCTTCCACACAATCTTCTATACTTACTAGTCCTCTTCTCCCTTCGTTTCTTTTCACGTAGAGTGTGTCCGTATCGCCTTTTGTGTGTAGTGCGTTGTGCATGATAATTATTTCTAATCTCCTGGTCAAGGTGTTTGAGTTTTTCTTTAGTCCAGCCTATGAATGGTCTTATTAGTAATACTGCATAGGTGTTTATCCATGTTGATAGATTTCTATTGTATAATTTCATTTCTAAAAGAGTATTTTTTTTTAGCAAATATTCTTTTCCAATCTTCTCTTTCATTTCTGTAGATTTGATAGTGTCTGCTCCCAGAACTCTCATATATGTATAGCTATCCTGTTCGTCTAGCGCCCTCATCTCCTCTTGGTTGGGAAGTTCCATGCCCTATATTGACCCCAGTTTCCCCTGTTTCATATCTAGCAGTGCACACTTTTCCATTTCCATTTACACTTGAATGTCCTGACTAAAGATCCTGGTCATATTTATCAGCTGTTCCAGTTATTTTTTGCATTTTGCAAATGGCTTCAGGTCGTCCATGTACATGAGGTGGTGTATTCTTTCTTCTGTGTTTGTAAACTTGTATCCGGCATCACTTTTCTTTAGTATGTAGTCGAGTGACACCACGGCTATGATAAACAGTAGTGGTGATAGGGAATCTCCTTGAAAGATGCCCCTTTATTTTCATATCAGTCAAGTGTTATCCTCCATCTGCCAATTCTAGTTTCCATGTTCCCATTATTCTCTTATGAGATTTATAATCCTGTAGGGTATCTTGTACATTTTTAAGGATTCAATTATCCATGCTTCAGAGATTGTGTCGTAGGCTTTCTTGTAGTCAATCAATGCCATGGATATGTCAGTTTTTTCTGCTTTTCCTCCTTCATGATCTTTTGATCTATGTATAGCAGATCATGCGTCTCTCTTTTTCATTTCCGGCATCCTATTTGTTCCTTTCCACATTGTTGGTAAACAGGTTATTGGTCTGTAGTTGTTAGTGATCGTTCCCATGTTGGCTTCTTTTTATTAGCGTTGTGCTTCCTTTGGTCATCCACTCTGGTACGTCCGTTGTGTGGATACATCCTCTACTGGTTTGTGCTAGCCTTTCATATAGGGTCGTGCATTTTTGAAACCTTATTCGTGTATTTTATCGTGCCATTTACTTTTTTATTGAGACTGGGTTTTTTTTTCAAATTAAATATTTCCATTCAGCCCCTTTGTGCCAGACTAAACTGAGCCTAATGTCGAATATTCTAAAGTGCGTATATGCCAAAACAGCTGATTATAAAGATGAGTAATAGGTCAGGAGACATATCTTAAACAAACGTACAAAATTGACTTTGCAATCTTGTGGGAATGATCTCTTATCGTCCCGTCAGCCTTTTTCACACAGAAGAGATGTTGCCAGCCTCTCTCTTCTGTATCGTTATGTTCATGGTAAGTGCTTGACTGAACTTCAACCCCTTATACCTTCCTGTAAAACATTAACGGCAAGAACTCTAACTACAGCCACAGACAAAGAAATGTTCATTTATCTCTCTCTCTCTCTCTCTCTCTCTCTCTCTCTTTACCAAAAACCAAATGTAACTTCCATGAGCAAAGTTTCTTCCCTAGAACACTCGATCTGTGGAACAGGATACCACGAATCTGCTTCCCAACCGACTACAGCCTGGTCGTCTTCAAGTCTAATGTGCAGAAACACCTGTTGAACCGTCCTCTTAGATAATCAATTCCTCTTATATAGTTGTCGGTCATTCTCAGTCATTCGTTCCGGTCCTCTCCTCGAGGCGATCATCGTCGAACTGACGATTTCCCTAACCATTAATAAAAACAAACATGAATGAGTAAGATGAAGGGAAGATATCAGACGGATCGTTGATGTGACTGGTTTATAGAAATCGCAAGAGAAAGATAACGCCGAAACGCGAAACGCGGCAGGAGATATTCCGTCTGCCCAAACTGTACATCGATAGAAAAAAAAATTGCAAGCATTTGTGTATGATAAAAACAAAGCAGTAATAGTTTTAATATAATTAACTCTTTCTCACAGAAGAGAGGTTGCTAGTATTTCTCTACTCTATCTTTATTGGCCTTTTGGCTAAGATCAAAGTGTAGTATCTGTTCCGATGGATACTGCACCCCATACTGGTGTTGTCTTGGCCTTCGGGTCTTGATTTACGCCGGTCAATGGGTCTGTCCTGTGCAGTTCTGGGAGGTCCTTCCCGGGCTTTGCCTCCCCTCTTTGGGTAGGAGTAAGTTTATTGCTTACATGTCTGAGGCGCCTCTACCGGGGAATGCCGACGGGGCTGCCCAGGCAATTTTTAAACCCCACTTTCCCGACCCGACCTTGGGTCATATCTTACTTGTGGGAGTAAGATAAAAACTGGCCTTGTGCCTAACTCCCGAAGAGGAGTAAATCAATACTCTATCTTTATTGTCATGGTTTTTATTCGACTGAGCTCCAATCTATGGTTCGCCATACATACATGTAAAACATTTGGAACACAAACTCGTCTTACTACAACCGATGTAATTAATTTCCTTTTCTTCGTCTTTGTAGCTAAAAATAAACGAAACTTTCAGTAGCAAATTGTCTTTCCAAGAACAGCCCTGTCTGTGGAACACAATACCACGTGGCTGCTTCCCAGCTGACTACACGATGGTCGTTTTCAAATCCAATGTTAACAAATCCTTGTTGAGCCGTCCTCGTTAATAATCAGGTCCTGCCAAGTTTCAACCATCGTTACTGTTACACCGGCCGTTCTTACACAGGAGAAACTGCACCGGTTGTCACTATAAATAGCGCGAGTCACCAGAGACACAGAGAAGACAAAGCACAGTCTTGTAACTGTCTAGCCAAGTGCTAGTCAGTTTCTTACTTTGTTAATATACTTGTTAAACCAACCCTCGACTTGACTTCCTTTATTTATTATTTACTGTTGGACAACTTCACAACAGTTACCAATCCTTACGGTGTTGTCTCACAGTCTATCTGACAATCTCATTAATTCTAATCCTCGAGTGGCTTTTGTACATTAATCCGTTCTTACATAAATAACATTTAAGGTGATAAAATAAAAACAATGCTTCTTCTGTTCGTGTCTTCGAAGCATGTGGTCATATAGTAGTTTGCCATTTCTTTAAACTTTGAACTTTTAACCCTGAGAACTGATCGCCAAACAATGTACAGTGAGAGAGGGCGAGAGTGATAGACAGTAACTTAGAAAGAGATTGGTCACGTAAGGAGTTAATTGCAAATCACGCCTAATTAGAACAATTAAAATGTATTTTTTATTTTAAAACATAACTCAATCTCACACTAACGAATATTTTAGCATATATGATTAAACTATATAGGTGAAGGTACCTTAGGGAAACGAACGTTAAATTTTCACTGGTTGGGTAGTAGAGGAGAGACAAGGCAGTGCTACATAGTATGGTCCTTTTCTCTACTGTCGACGATGATGTAGTCGTTTTTTATATCCATATCTTGCCATAGCAGTTTTTGATCGTCTCATTCTTTTTCTCGTGCGTTTGAGGGTCTTCCACTGACCACACGGCGCTTCTCAGCCAGCAAAAAGGGTTTCAATAATGTCAATAGAAAGTGTCCAGTCTCTCGCTTTCTGATGCATACTTTCTACTCTGGTCTCTTCCTGAGATGTTGTTAAAGGCTGGACCTGGCTGAAAAAGATTCTCCGTGACTTCAGTCGTCTGTGAAGGAGCTGGCGTTCATCATTGGTCTTTTGATAATCACTCTTTACTGGAACAGCGGATGGTGCGTAGGGACGCGATTCTGGAGTAAAACATCATTGACCACAGTTAAGAATCTACCTTTCGAGATGTCCCACCACCCCCGGCAACAAGTCGTCGTCTCCACGGGACCCAACAAAAGATGTACAATAGTCGCTTTCCTCTCATTAGAAGAAAGGCATCATTCACTGTCCGTGATTCTGCTCAGTGAAACAGCTCATCAGATGTAGTTACGATGTCTATCATACCCAAGGTGTAAAGTCGCTATATATTTTCATACTTCATACGTAAGTATTATGCGGCACAAGGCCAGGATGGTGGGAGAAAAAGACAGAGTTCCTGGCGGAGGAGCCAGGCTGGCCTCTAAAAATAGCCTGGGCAGCCCCGTCGGCATTCCTTGATAGGGGCGCCTCTGGCAATTGGCAATTAACCTACCCTTTTCTAAAGATGGAAGTCAAGATTTGATTTGATTGGTAGTCTTTGGATATCTACTGGGCTGGCAACTCACCGTCTCACATCTGTAGAGACAACACGAGCGAAGAGATAAAGGTGTTTCAGGTTGGTAGGCTTCAGGCAACCAATTATCAAGCGGCATGTGTTGTTCAACGGCAGGTCTAATTTATTGTCGTTGGTAGATCTCTCCCAAACAAGACACGCGTATTCCGCAGAGAAATAGCACATGAGCAAGCCATTACATCTTAGAGTGTGTGCAGTGTTTGCCTATTTGGAGTTCGTTTCCGCGGGATTTTGTTCCAATAGCTGATTTTCAAATTTGGTGATTTTGGTGTGTTCTTTGAATTAGGTTTGGTCCAATGTTACAACAAGGTAAACAAAAAGAATATGGAATGATAAACTATACATATTTCAATATAATAAAAATAAGTTTTATTTAAATAAATACAAACAAAGAAAAGTAAAATAATAATAATGTAGAGTTTTGTGCTTAAATTAGATTAATGAGAATAATGTTTTTCTTTATAAATTTAATCCAAAGGTAATTTATTTAGAAAGCTATCAAAATGCAAGAAATGAGAATATGTCGGCGTTGAGAAGTAAGAAAAAAACAAGTGAATTTTTTTCATACATGTAGTTAAAAAAAAAAGTATACTTGATTAGGCAAGACTTTAACACTGTAATGTAATATGTTTGACCATGTTCCATAAAATATCTCGAGGAAGACCTCTTTATCAAATATGGGTGTTTAAAATGTCAAAACCACATGCGGAATGGCAATATTGCTTTTAACGCAGTCATTTATTTATATTATTGTTCATTTGGTTAATGATTAAACTATTTATCATGTCGTAATCCTTATCACAAATGTTAAAATAAACCAAGAATTAATCCAATTTCTGTAGTAATATCAACGGTTTCGTCTTGGATTTAATTAACAAGAATTATTATTTTTTATCATAAATTTAAGTCAATATATTTTTATTGCGTTTCAGTTAGCTAATGATTAAACTTAATATTCATCAATATGTGACTGTTATTAAAATAATGCTAAAATAAGGCGAGAATTAAATTAATTTTTGAAATAAAAAATTTCCTGAATAAAACGTCGAACATATATTTTGTTCACTTTTTTAATGAAAAATAGCGCGTATCTAAGTTATGTTCCTGGTATAATTTCTTGAAATAATTAATGTTATTGTTTAATAAATGGTAGGGATTTTTAGAGAACATTTTTAAAACAAATCATTCGATATATTCCCTTCACGAAATTACTTTATCCGGGTAAGAATTTTAGACAAGAACCATCGTTAAAAAAGTAGGGGAGATAATACCGAATTCGTTTAGACATATTTACTTCCCTTTGATTTAAACAATAATTTTATACATATTTTATCGTTATCAAAAGTATGTTAGAATAAGCCAAGCATTTATAACATTTTGGCAGTAACTTTTATCCTGAATCTAATGGCGATATTTTACATTAAAATTTGAAAAACAAAACATGATACAATATAAAATGGCTCAAATCATTTTTAGGCAAGACTTTCGATAAATATGTCATTTTCAAGCAAGACTTTTTCCTTTATATTTCTTCATTGTGTATTATCTTCATTTTACATTGGATCATGTTTTTGTTTTCAAATTTGAATATAAAATACTCATACAGATCGATGCTTCTTAAAATGTGATCAATTTCCTTCACTCAAATAGCGATATATTTAATTTATTTTACCAAATTGTAAATGACGTGTATCTGAGATAATTTTATAATATATTATATTTATTTAGTTTTGTTGTTTTTTAACAAAGTGTAGGCTTTCTTCAGAAGAATTTAAAAAATAAATCATTCGATTTATTTTTTCTAGAAATTACTTTATCAGAGTAGAATTTTTCAGACGGCAGACATCTTTACAAATACGGGAGGTAACTCTGAATGCATTTATACTCATCTTTGTTTTTACCATTTATTTTTAAAAATTGTATTTTTATAGAAATCGCTCTTGACAAAACATGAAGCCACTTTATTTAAATCGCTAAATAATTCAATGTCAAAAACTAGCCAACGGCAAGTGTTGGATGGATATATTCCGACGCATAAAACAGCAATCATTCCCCCTTTGTCAGAAACATCGCTCATGGAATGAGAGGACTAAAAGACAAAATAAAGAAAAGCGAAATTACAAGGCTGCCGAAAGTAAAACTAAGGTCCACTTTCTACTGTCCGTGTTAACTAACTTTTTATCAATATGCCATCGTTATTATAAGAATGTTAAAAATAAGTCGAAAAATAAACTCACTTTTATGGTAAAATCCTCTATTAAATGAAATTGCAGAGATATATTTTGCTTACATTTTAAAAATAAAAATTCGCGTATCTACGATAGTTTTTCTATTATAATAAATTATTTTTATTTTGTAAGTTGTATTATTTTTATAGAAAATATTAAATAAGTATTCGATACATTTCCATCAGAAATTATTAAGTCCGTGTAGGATTTTTTCAGAGGGCAGCCATATTTACAATTAGGGGAGTTAACTCTAAATCCGTAAAAATATATACTTCCTTTTTGTTTTAATAAGAATAACTATTTTTAATTAACTATTTATCGCAATCTAATTGTTATTAAAAGAATGTAAAAATAAGTCGAGGATTCGATTTCTGAAGTAATATTTTCTTGAATAAAAATGGCAAATATTTTGTTTACGAATTTTAACCACAAAATGACGCGTACCTGAGATATTTTCTGTTATATTAAAGGAAGTAATATTTATTTTTTAATAATTTTTTGTGAAAAGTTGAAATAAGGCATTAGATTTATTAATTTAAAAAAAAAATTTCATCCGGTTAGGATTTTTTAGACAACAATCTTTACAAATAAGAGACTTAGATCCTAATTCGTTTAGATATATTTTCTTCCCTTTGTTTTAACAAGAATCAGTATTTTTAATTAACTATTTATCAATATTAAATCGTTATGCAAAGAAAGTTAGAATTGGGCGAAAATTAATTAATATTTTTGTAGTATCTTTTGTACTGAACAAATTTTTATATACGTTTTTTACATAAGAATACACGTATCTGAGATAGGTTTTATCATGTAATAATTAATTTAATTAATTATTTTATTTTGTAAATGTTATGTTGTTCTCTTCAGCAAATTACTTCATCCGAGAAGGACTTCTCAGACGGCAGTCATCTTTACAAATAGGGGAGGTAACTCTGAATTCGTTTAGACAGTTTCACTTCCTTCTGTTTGTTAAAAAATAATCTTTTTAACTAACAATGTAGTCGTTATGAAAAGAATTAATTCACTTTTTGTAATAATATGTTCTTTTCTGAATAAAATGACATACATATGTTATTTACATGCTTTAAAAAATACGCGTATCTAAGATAATTTTATTTTATGTTAAAATTAATTAAAATAATAACTTTTATTTTATAATGACATTTGAAGCTATTTTTAGATAAATGTAAAAAATAAGTCATACGATTCAGTTCTTTTGAGAAATTACTTTATATAGGTTGGATTTTTTTAGACGGATGCGATCGTTATAAATAGGTGAGTTAACTGCGAACTCATTCAGACATATTTACGTTCCTTTGTTTTTTTTACAAGAATAAGTACTATCACTATTTGATCTTTATTAAAATAATGTTTACGTAACCAGAGATTGAAGTTAATTTCTGTAGTAACTTTTTCCTGAATAAAACTGACGTGTATCTAAAGTAAATTGTTTCTATGTTCTAACTATTAGGTGGTTGCAAAAATAATGGCTGATTTTAGAAACACGCATTATCGTTGATCAGAATTTAAACACGTTGATTTACCAATACAGATCTTTCTTGCCAGCTAGTAGGCATATCAGTGAGTTGAGTGCAGAAAATTACAGCAGTAATGGGCTGATTGTTTTCCAAAAGGCTGTAGTGAATAACACCTAATGCAGACCACCAGACAGCCACCATAATCTTTTTCTGGTGCAACTTTGGCTTTGGGAAGTGTTTGGGGGGATCAGAACGATCAAGCTATTAACCTGATCGTTTACGGTTATCCACAAGTGACTATTCGGTCAAGAAAGGGGTCATTGGTGTTACGCAGACATAGCATCGAGCACACTTCAAACCGCCTAAGTTATTGAGCCCATGATAAAACCAATTATCGAGCGTTTTCACGTTTCCAATACTCTGTAAATAACATGAAACTATTGCAGAAATTTAGTTGATACTTTGACGTGGATTTTGCTCAATAAGTGCTTGCAAGTGTTCATTGTAATGATTACACGGTCATCCTCTATCTTCTTCATATTCAAGGTTCTCATCTCCCCTACGGAATTTCTGGAACCACTTTCGTTCTGTCCGGTCGCCTGTGGATCCATCTCCCCATGCTCTATTGATATTGGCAAAAGTTTGAAGACACTGTGCCCAAGTTTGAACTTATGCAACATAAGAAGACGAAGGTTATGTTTTGTCATGTTCAGAATTGAGGGTTTTTTATGCTTCAAAAATATTGTCTCTGAAAAAAAGTTAACAATTATGATTGAGAACACATTAATTATTATATCCGTTAAAATTTACCATAAATAAGCTACAAATTCTGTGTTAAAATAACTTTTTAAAACCCAGCACTTCCGGCGGCCATTATTTTTTGCGTACGACCTAATAATAAAATTTATTTATTTTTAAAGAATACATTTTAGGCTTACTTTAGAGAAACTATTTTAACAGCTTGTTGTCGCTTTCTCGTTTTTATTGTTTTATTTTGACATATGAAAAAATAAAATACATGTTGAAAAATATAAAAGAAGTGAACTATTGTAAAAAATGTAATATTATCCTTTAGTGATAAAAAAGGTAAAAATAAAAACTTTTCCCCGCTGACGGTATATCGGCGCGGAAGTTTGTATACTAATAGGGAATTACATGATAATATAGATAAAGCAGTGTAAAATATATCAGAATATAGACACATAATGTATTATCAATTAAGAAAATATATAAATACAATTATACAAAAGATTAGAAAAAAGTATTCAAAATTTTCTAGGATTTGAAATAGAAATAAAAACCATGCCAACAGACGACACTTTACATGTGAATTTCTGTTTTTAAATTTTTAACTAAAATTTAAAAAAAAAACAGAAATAAAAGAAAATTTCTCAAAAAAGTTTTTTTTTAAGAAAATAATTTTTCCCGATAACACAAAATTAAAACAACGAAATAAAATATTCAGTTATTTTTGTTTTACGTATTGTATTTAATAAAATCTTTAAATTAAAAATTAAAACTAACTACCGGAACTAACCAGCACTTTTCATCAATTCAATTTAGGACGTTGAAACTGAATGTTCAGCATAGTTTGTGTTTGTATATTTAAGTGAATAATATACCGTCAAGTGGGGCTTCTTTATTATTGAGGGGCTACTATGATAATACTATGTCAACCTGTATTTTAAAAATTTTATTTTGACTAATCAACCTTGATTTGCTTGACCTCAAAAACTGGGTTTTGGCATATGTATCTGTTGTGAAGTTGTCCCACAGTAAATAATAAATAAAGGAAGTCAAGTCGAGGGTTGGTTTAACAAGTGTATTAACAAAGTAAGAAACTGACTAGCTCTTGGCTAGACAGTTACAAGACTGTGCTTTGTCTTCAGTGTCTCTGGTGACTCGCACTATTTATAGTGACAGCCGGTGTAGTTTCTCCTGTGTAAGAACGGCCGGTGTAACAGTATCATATATATGTAACATATTTTTATGTTTCTTAACAATTCTAAGTCAGTGCAATAAGTTCTTGGAAATGCGGTTGCCAATATTCGTAGAGACTACATTTTGTTAAAGGAGAAAACATCACTAAAATGTGGACTAAAGATAATTCCAGGGACAACCGTTTCAACGTACGATCTTACTGATCGCGTCGAACAACGTCTGGTGTGTTAAAACGGAAAAGTGTCACTGAGTATTGCAGCTGTGTCTAGTCGTGTTTTCGGTTCCGAGAGATTTTGATCTGACTTATTATAAAGGCGGGATTATTTAAATGTTGTTTTAGGGGCTACTATTATAATGCATGTTATAATGCTTTATCATAGTAGCCCCGCCATAGGGGTTACGATGAACATTTTTGACATTAAAAACATGTATAAAAAGCTTTTATAAATGTTTTTCTTCGCTTTTTCGAGATGTAAAACTTATTAAGTGTTATTCATTCAAGTAATGCAGAAATATTAGTAGGGTGTTTTCTTTGCATTTAATATTAAATATGTGGGGTATTGAAATGTTTTGATTGAATTTATGATGTATTTCGATTCTTCGTCAAGATATTGTAGACTACAGGTAAACTACTACAGGTAAGATCCATTCTTATTTAAGGAAAAAATGTCATTTTTTCCTTAAATAGGACCTTTTGTAAAATGAAACAAACAAATCCTTAAATAGGACCTTTTTGCAGAACGAGATCGACACAGTATGGGCAAATGCCCCAAACCTATCATAGTAGCCATTACTATGATAGGTTTGAGGAATGTGTCCATACTGTGTTCCTACTAGTTGACGGCATTGAATGTTTTTGGTGTAATGTTATTTTTCCCACTGCCAAGGAGGTTATGTTTTCGGTCGAGTTTTTTTGTTTGTTTGTGTACAGCGTTTGACTAATCGACACCAAAACTTGGTAAAACTATCTGTCATGGTCTAACCTAGAATTGATATAATTTCGAAATATCTTGGTCAAACGTGAAAAGTAGGGTCACGAAAATAGTGAGAGTCATACCGCTTGCGATAACTTCGGTTTTCTTCATAATAGAGATTCGCTACTTGGCCCATATTATAACCAATCAAGTCCCGCATCTTATATGATCATGACATTTGTCGATTAAAATTTTGTTTTACATTTCTTTTCTTTTCTTTCGATAGCATTTGTCGTGATAAGTTATAGGTAATATCGTAAAACTATTATATGTATATGTCCATTTAGGTCACGTGACTTGCCCTTCGTAAATGGTGTCAAAAGACAAAATAAATCAGTTTGTTTCCCCTAGCGCAACCAAAGAGCAAGGGAGATTACTATTTTGGATAATTCAGCTCTATTCAAATCAAACTTATAATTAACAAATTCAAATCGCTTTAAGATAACAAACTTTGTTACACCGACTACATTGTTTATTCTTCTTCTCTGCTATTTTCTCCTCTGTCTGATCATTTATATTTTATCATCATGTTTTACGTAAGTAAATGAACCAAATTTTTATTTTCTTGATTAACCATTTAATTTTTATTTAAGTTACCGCTTTTTTTCAAAATTCAATGTATGGATCTGCTGCTCTTTGGTAACCACCATGCACAATTTCAGCCTGATCAGATAAATAGTTTTTGAGTTATCAACGTTTCCAGGACATAACTTCCGGAATACTTCATATAATTTAAAGCAGTAAGGCCCAGATAAGACTTTTGCTCATCCTTACGTTGTCAAATAAATGTATGCAGACATATATTCCTGTTTCTGTTTTTCTTTTGTTGTTTTTATGTTTTTATGTTTTTATGTGGACACCGTTGACCGCAACATGTGTCGGATCTTTAATTTATTCTCTCATCTCTTCGTAATAATAACACTTTTTTTACTTTCATTCCCTTCAATCAAAAGGTATCACCATTGACGCGTAAGGGGTTACTATAGTAGGGGTCAGATTCATAAGGGCCAGCCTGGGTAGGGAGTTGGGCAGCAATATGTTTGTTCACATTACATTTAATTTCCGCATGTTGGTACTGTTGAAGTAAACAGGGAGCAGGAAGGGAATTCCAAAGGTAGGAGGTTCGAGAGAGAGAGAGAGTAAGAAAGATGATTAGGAGAGAGAGTGAGAGAAAGTAAGAGAAAGGGAGAGGGTAGGAGAAAGGGGGTAAGAGAGAGAAAGAGAAAGAGATAGAGATCAAGAGAGAGAGAGAGAAAGAGAGAAAGAGAGAGAAAGAAAAAGAGATAGAGAAATAAAGAGATAGAGAGAAAGAGAGACAAAGAGAGAAAGAGAGAAAGAGAGACAAGCAGTTATGAGAGTAGAAAATTCTCCGGCATTTAGGGACCTCTACAGGGAAGGAGTGGAATTTAGCAGCAGGTCGGGTGGGTCGGGGTATTCTCGTGTTGGGGGTGCATGTACAGTAAGCTTATCGGAGCACATTTCCGTGGAAGTACTTTATAAACAAGCACAGGGGGTACAACGTAGCGTCGATGCGACAGTGATTTGAGTTTTGTAGACAGTGCGGAACTTATTAGTTCAGAAATTATTTTTTGCACTCTGTCCAAGAGGGAGAAGCTAATGGTTGTTGCATCAGTCAAGATGTTGCAACAGCTCTCCAATTACGGACGAATGGTGGATGTATAGAGATGAAATATACTAACAAGTGTCAGTACTCTACAGATTTGTGGAAAAATTAGTCATAATATGCGGGCATGTGTCTGTTACACATCGATCTAAATAGAGACGGCGTGTGACGGACGCTGTATAACAGTTGGTCATAGGTCGGGTAAGTGTATATGTAGTTGTTGTACGGCTGGCTGCTCATGGAGTAGAGGTACTGTGATTGGTGCCACGCACTCTGTCCGACGTTGACCAAGAACAATTTCGACCCGCTTTGCTTCAGCATTTCTGTCTCCGTCATAAGTTCGGGTGTGAGGTCGGTGACGTACGGATCAACGAACAGGACGGCGGCCTTGCTACCCACCCGGCCATGTTTAGCGTTCTTCACGTCCCCCCGCTCGTTCAAATCTGTCCTCATCTGACGGACGACATCGGTCAAGGTGGGTACTTTTTTGTATTTGGTCACGGTATGGACGTCGGAGGTTGGTTTTTTGTCCTTCACAGAAGTGATAGGCACGTTGAAGCTCTGCGGGCAATAGGCGTAGGAGACAATTCCAAAATTACCGTAATTGGTGCATGGGAGAATGCCGTTGATGAATTGCTGGATCATGTGCGCCCTGTAGGCTCCCATAGAATGAAGATCATAGCCAAATGACACGGTACCTGGAGAAGAACAAAATAAAGGGGGCATATTAAAATGACTGTATGAAAATGCTGTTATATTTTCGCTCACCGATAAGTGTATAAGCCATTATACACTCGTGTTGTCGTCTTCGTCGTAAATCCAGACATTTTTCGTTGGCTGATATACTCTACTCGGACACTGATGTTTGTATAAACAAAGTTATTCAAATAGAAAAACAGTCACATAAAACATCAGAGCGACGGTCTACTTATGTACGCGTTAGAAAGAGAGAAAGCAAGAGAGAGAAAGAGAGAAAGAAACTACAAGAAACCTCTTCAACCACCGATTGCCATGGCAAATAACACCCTACCTGAGAGTCAAACGTTTACACTCCACTACCTAATATTCACAGTTAACATGAATTGGAACAAATACATAGAAGACATTTCCAAGGCTGCTGCAAAAAAAGAGGAGGTAATAGTTGAGAGCATAGTATCCTGACTAATCCCCCAAATAAAATGGAGAAGTTAATGCCTGGCATGATGATATCATGACAAAAAAACTGATAGTACACTACTCCCCCCCCCCAAACGGAGAAGATAATAATGGAAGGATGGTATCATGAGGAACGAACATATGCTATACTGCATCCCCGAATAAAAGGAGGTATTATCTTGGACGATCGCCTCCATAAAAGGAGAAGGTGATGCCTGTGTGTATGGTATCATGCAAACACAACACTACCACCCCCTCCCCCAAAAAGTAGAAGGTAGTTCCTGGGAAGATAGTCTTATGATACCAGAACATATATTAAATTACCCACTTCCCCAATGTGGATGTACTATCTAGGCAAAATTACCCCACCCCCTTAAAAAGGAGGAGGGAATTCCGGGGAGGAATGTCTTATGACAACAGAACTGATGCTACACTATCCACTCCCATTAAAAGATAATACAGTAATAGATTCAATCATTTTTTAATTCATTTAAAAATGTCCAGTTATAAAAAAACATTATTTTTATTGTTCCTTGGCATTTTGGCTAAGATCAAAGTGTAGTATCTGTTCTCAGCCTCTCAGCTACCTAAGACATTTTACTATCGAGGAAAACATTGCGTAGATATAAGAAAATATTACAACACAAAATTACAACTGGATATTACAGAATATTGATTTATTAGAAGCTGTTTACATAATAAATATGCAAATTAAGAAGACCTAAATGTGTTCGAGGATTTTGCAGTTTCCTATATATACGGTATTTCAAACTCCCATCTTTTGGTCGAGATCAAAGTGTAGTATCTGTTCTGATGGATACTGCACCCTGGTATTGTCTTGGCCTTCGGGGCTTGATTTACGCCGGTCTGTGGGATTGTCCTGTGCAGTTCTAGGAGGTCCACCCTCCCAGGCTTTGCCTCCCCTCTTTGGGGAGGAGTAAGTTAATTGCTTACTGCTTGAGGCGCCCCTACCGGGGAATGCCGACGGAGCTGCCCAGGCAATTTTTAATGGTCAGAGTGCTCACCTCTCGGGCGCTGGCTTTTCAACCCCCACTTTCCGACCCGAGCTTGGGTCACATCTTACTTGTGGGAGTAGGATAAAAACTGGCCTTGTGCCTAACTCCTGGAGAGGAGTAAATTACTCTTGTATTATTGATCGGCCTTTGTTCCGATGGATACTACATCCCATAAACTGGTATCGTCTTGAGAACTGGCTTTTCAAGTCCCATTTTCCCGACCCGACCTTGGGTCACATCTTACCTTGTGGTAGTAAGATACAACTGGCCTTGTGCCTAACCTCCTGGGGAGGTAAATCAAATCTTGTATCATAAAATTAAATAAGCAGACCCTTTTTTGATGTTAATATAGTTAGGAGAGATGGACAAATCTTTCGCGTCTATTCATTTCGAATATCGCATCCGGCTGTGAATACAATAAGAGTTCGTTTTCAAACGATGATTAACAATACGTCGTTTACAATTATTACAGGTATTATTAACATGATTAACAAAAGTGGATTTCAAAATCCAGCTGTCCTCACTAGTTTCGCGTACTTGTTTCTGATCTTGCATATTAAACACTAGCAGGGCTACTCGACGTTGCCCGGGAGAGTAGTAAGTAATTCATTTTTATCAATAACAATTGAGCTCTTACATCAGGTAAATCTGACTATAAAACCGAAACCACTAATCGAGGCAAAACTTACAAAAAAAAAACGAGTTAAATTTTACTTAAACGACAAATACGCGAGTAAAGTTGTACAACGAAAAACATAAATACGCGAAATTAGTTTTACAAAACAAACAAACTTTCATTCTCTCTCTCTCTTTCTCTCTTACACATCCCCCCTTACGAACAAATCAATCAAGCATTGACAAAAAATATTTATTCTCAGAACTATAACATCTTAATTCAACTATTAAAAGGTAAATAAAATATTAATTTGTTTAAAAATGCCATTGGTATTTACAACTTAAGCCCCCCCCCCTCTATATCTCTCTCACACACACACATACATAAACTTTCAATGAGTTAAACACAAGATGGATTGGTTAAACATGAGTGTACGACATATTCCGTCTAAAATGACAGAGAAATGTTCCATCTTACGAACAAATCAATCAAGCATTGAAAACAAAAATGATTACGTGATATTGAGTATTCGAAGCAGCAGCAGTCGACGCCAACACCTTTAAAACTGAATTCTGAATTATGTATTCTCAGAACTAAATAAAATCTTAATTCAACGTTTAAAAGGGAAATAAAATATTAAATTGTTCATAAAAAAGCGAGTAGTTTTACAAAAAAATAAACTAATTATGTCTGTCTATCTGTTTGTCTGTCTGTCTGTCTTTCTCTTTCTGTCTTTCTCTCTCTCTCTTTCTCTCTCTTTCTCTTTCTCTCTCTCTCTCTTTCTCTCTCTTTCTATCTTTCTCTCTCTTTTTCTTTCTCTCGTTCTCCCTGTCTCTCTTTCTCTCTCTCTCTCTTTCTCTCTCTCTCTCTTTATCTCTTTCTCTTTCTCTCCCTCTCTTTCTCTCTCTCTTTCTCTCTCTCTCTTTCTCTCTCTCTTTCTCTCTTTCTCTCTCTCTTTCTCTCTATCTTTCTTACTATCTCTTTCTCCTCTCCTGAATCTGTAAATAGCACATCTGTGTGCCCGTAGATTAATTCCTATTTTAGCCATACAAATATTAAGAACAAAGTTATATCATTTTGTGTCCATTAAAAGTGAAATAAATTCTTTGCTTTATTTTTCGTATCAGTTAATAAAATAAAGCCTCCCCTTCGTTGCTCATAAGAATTAAATTTCTGTACGTGATTATTCCTTCTTTTCTTTATTATTTTTAGTGATTATTACGATTAAGCCTATCTTTATTTGCTCATTTTGTACTGTATCGTCCTGAAACAGGTGGCATTCAATCTTTATATCAGCGTCAAGACAATAGTCAAACCGGTAACAAAGATACCAGTCGGAAGTATGGTATCTCTATTCATAGAAAGTAGCATTATTTAGAGATTCAAGTTCGAACTCTGGCGTCAGCAATGACCATCTTTATTCATACATGGTAATCAGTTATGAGTAATGTAACACTTCGTCTTCAATGGTTAATCGATAATGAATCGTTGACATTGTGTTTCAATGTTAAACTACTTATAATTGTGTTTAAATTTTAAACTACATATAAAGGGTTGATATGCCATTAAACAAAGCGAATCTACTCTAACATTATTTTATTGCGAAATGTCCATTATTATACTTACTGGCTGCGTCTCTTTGGAGTAATTCATCTGTAGTTGTTGTTGGAAGTTGAGTAGTCGTTGGGGTGGTCGTTGTTGTTGTAGGGCTGGTAGTGGGTGTGGTTGTCGGCGTGGTCGTGGGGGTTGTCGTCGGCGTGGTCGTAGGGGTTGTCGTCGGCGTGGTCGTAGGTGTTGTGGTGGGAGTTGTGGTGGGTGTGGTTGTAGGAGTGGTGGTAGGTGTTGTGGTGGGAGTAGTGGTTGGTGTTGTGGTAGGAGTTGTAGTGGGTGTTGTTGTAGGAGTAGTGGTGGGTGTTGTTGTAGGGGTGGTGGTAGGTGTTGTTGTAGGGGTAGTGGTGGGTGTTGTTATGGGAGTAGTGGTTGGTGTTGTTGTAGGGGTGGTGGTGGGTGCTGTTGTAGGGGTGGTGGTGGGCGTTGTTGTGGGAGTAGTTGTAGGTGTTGTTGTAGGGGTGGTGGTGGGTGTTGTTGTAGGGATGGTTGTGGGTGTTGTTGTAGGAAGTGGCGTTGTTGTGGTCGTCGTTAAGATGATAGCTGTAAGAAAAAGTAGAAGATATGTTACATTGATCAGAAAAATATTTCATTTTTGAATTCATTATAATGATAGCAACATGGCATAAAACACAGTAAAAGTCGCGTTCAGTAGTGACAAAATAAAATTAAAAAACGTAGCTGAAAGAGAAAACTAGTCAGTCCCTTTTTTATTCAGTTTGTGGACGTGTTTTCGGAAGAACTTCCTCTTCTGGAGGTTTGTTGGGTAAAACTAATAATTTAGTGTTTCAGTCCCTTGCAGCAACCAATTGTGTTTCCCTCACGCTCGTTCGCTTCCATCCATGTTCCGAGCTAATACTTCTAGCGTTGGTTGATGTGGCGTCGCCAACTTTTAGCCGTATTCTTCTACCCCAGCGTTGGCGAAATCTCTAAAGAAGACTGGTGGTGTCGAACCGTCTTTTTTCACAGAGCCGTAACCAATCGTTGTGTTAATTGATCTACGAGGGGCGTTCAATAAGTAATGCCCCTGACCCATTTCCTATAGCAGTAGATTAATGAAACTTGGCACAATTATTAGTCTTTCTCTACATAGGAACGACCCAAAGTTATGCATTTCTCCAATCGTTTGATGCAGCTCTGGACATCGTTTTTGTAGAAAACCCCAGGTTGGCCTTCCAACAACGTCGTAACTTCAGAAATCAAGCTGCATCATCTGGGAAACGCTTTCCTTTCAAAAACAACTTCATGGCTGGGAAGAGATGAAAGTCAGAGGGTGCAAGGTCAGGAGAGTAAGGAGGATGAGAGATGATTTCATAGCAACACGCTTGTGCTTTTTATCTGGCGACATGCGAGTTGTGAACCGGAGCGTTGTTCATGAATGATAGTTTCCACAGACTCTGTACTAATCTTGATCTCTTGGGCTATTTGGCGAATCGTAATGCGTCGATCTTCCAAAATGGTAGCCTCAACTTGATGGACAGATGCCTCATCAATGGCAGAAGAGGGACGACCAGGTCTGGGAGCTGTTTCAACAGACTTCCGGTCATGTTTGCATTTACAATGCCAGCGTTTTACAAGGTCATATGATGGGGCATCATCACCATTAGTTTCTTTCATTTCATCAAAAGTCTCTTTTGGTGTGTGTCGTTTCAAATACAAACACCGGATCACTGCGCGACACTCAACTGGCTTCATTTCACACCTGACTCAGTTTAAACACCTGTAAATAAGAAACCACAATCAGTTCATAGCTGTTTTCGGCAACATAACCCGTACAGATATGAATCATTACACATGCAAAATTTCATCTAGATCAGACAACTGAAAGTGCGTCAGGGAATTACTTATTGAACGCATCTCGTAGAAATCCGGAACAGGTCGATCAGAGAAACAGTCGTCAAGTGAGGGATGAGAAGTATATTAAAAAAATAGACAAGCAAGGTATCAATAACTTGAACAAATATTCTAAATTAAGAAATAATAAGAATATATATTTTCTGTGAAATGTATAGTTATATATTAAAAAAGAATGTCGCTGATAAACTTATGTCCAACATATTTGACGCCTTACTGTGTTTATATAAGAGTCCTCGATAATAAATAGATCTGTTTAATAGGTATAAAGATTTTTATTTATACAAACATTATTTGGCTACACATTTGCATAACATGTTTCGGTCACCGCTATAGGAATGGTATACCTTTTCAAGCCTAATGTCTTTGTACTTATGTTTCTATAGCTGTGACCGTAAATGTTTTTCAAATGTGTAACCCAATAATGTTTGTATAAATGAAAAAGCTTATATATAAAGTTATGTTCAACATATTTGACACCTTGCTAACGGTGGGTAAGTTAGTTAGTTATTGATACTATGCAGTTTGTATCTTACCTTCGCATGTTTTCACATTTAAAGCCTTGACGATGTCTTGGAGAGCCGAGTAACTTGAGACTTGATAGACGTTGTGAGCACCATCGCTGGCGATAGCTTGCAGCTCGTAGATGTCGACATTGTAGCCGACGCCGATGGCGAAGACACTGACGCCGAGTTCGTGTAGTTTTCTCGCCTCCTTTCGGGTAGCTTCTGTATCACTGGACATACCGTCGGTGATAACAATGGCGACGAAGGGCGTGGTTGTGTTTTCTATGCGCGAGTCGATCTCCGATATAACAAGGTCGAGGGCTTCGGCCGTGTTGGTCTGCCCTTCATAATACGTAATATTGGCAATGGCCTTGGTCAGTTGGTCTTTGTCGGTGTATTTCTCGAGTGGGAATTCCAGATGGGCGTGGTCGCTGAAGACAATGGCGCCGACGTGCACGTGTGTATCTCCCGGTCCGACATCGAACGGTTCTACCAGTTTGGCAACGAACTCGAGCTGTTTCTTGTAATCAACAATCCATATGCTACTCGAAGAGTCCAACACGAATATGAGATTCGCTGCCTTACCCGAACAACCTGAAAGAATATAGCAAAGTTCACATTACAATACCTACCTATATAAAGTTAGGTATGTATATACGTTTATATACTTGTATGTACAGGATTCACTACTAAAATAATGAATTGATCGTTACGAATATTTTAACCAAGCTACTAGGTGTAAGCGTGGGTAATGTGGGCTATATCTAGTTTAATTTAGTTTTATGCAAAAGGGGGAAGGGAGAGGGAGGAAGGCTTATGTGAAAATTAAGATACCTCCAATTTTTGTGAAATTTTAACAAAAGGTATTGAACATCAATTATTTAAATATTCCTCAAATTGCAGTTTCTTTGGGGTATTTTAGCGGGATTTTAGCGGGATTTTAGCGGGGCATAATAAGCAGAGACTCACATCTGATTTTTCTTTCAGATTTGCATTGCATTTTATCTATAGTCATTAGACACATATGAAGCAAGATTCCGTGAATTGCAATTTCTTGTGAAGGTCCCTTAAGCTTAAGCCTTTTATTTAGAATAAGGATTCTTGATATAAAGTTTAATATCATTAATCTGCATTTTGCCAAACTCTTCTTGCGGAGGCAATTAATTTAATCCCTCCCGAAACGGTATTTCCTAACAAACCCCCCCCCAAAAAAAAACTCAGGGGATAGCTAATAAAATTCACAACCCTTGTTATGGCAACCCCTTCAGTTTATGCCTGACTTGTCCACCGAAGTTTTTTCATGAATGTCCAACAGTCTTTTTTTTAGCGCCGTTCAATGATAAGCACACCTGTATTGTCAATAACTGTGACGTCACTCTCCTCTTTTGGCACTGACCTGATTTCGGCTGTGATGGCCCTTTTCAGTTCAGATTGAGGATTGTTTAGCTAGACATTACATTTTAGATAACCACACATATTAAAATCTTCGGGTGAGGTGGGTAAGAGTGAAACATATACAGGATTACACCTCCTACTGATGAGACGATCATCAAAGTGTCCCCACATTTATATTGAACGGTGATGAAACAAAAACTATACGGCATAATCACGTTCACACACCGAAGTTAAGCGACGTTTAACCTGGGCAGTACTAAAATGGGTGACCATTTGGAAATACCAGGTGCTGTATGTTGCCTGGAGAGTACATGAACTCCACCAGGTCCTATCATGCCCACTGAAAACTTATGACAGATAAAATATCTGCATGACTCCCCGACAACGTCCCTTTGGATGGATGGATGGATGGATGGATGGATGGATGGATGGATGCATTGGACAGCTTTTAGAAATTGACTTCCAAACTAATCTATCTCTGTCAAGGTCTTTATTTATCCCTCTTTCTTTCAAGTGAATACTTACCTCTTCCTCCCATCTTTTTCGTTGCCTAATATCTGCATGACTCCCCGACGACGTCCTTTGGATGATATGGGATATGACTGGATACGCCATTCTTGATTGAAAGTTGGTGGAAAAGTCAGGCAGAGACTGTAATTTATTTGTACCAAACATGTTGGATTGCAGAAAGGAATATGAATTTTATTAACGACTCCATGGGTGGAGGGGGTGTCACCCAGTATTACAATTATGTATTACTTGTTTTTTTTTAATTCTAAACTGATTTTTTTCTAAAAAAGTTTTACATTTGGATATTGCTGAGGCAGATAAGAAAATAGGTTATCATTCCTTCAGCTCTCAACCACATGTGAGACACCATAATTGTCAGGAATTAATTCTGCTCTCTTTCTCTCTCTCTCTCTCTCTCTCTTTCTCTTTATTTCTTTCTTCCTTCCTTTCTTTCTTTCTTTCTCTCTCTCTCTTTCTTTCTTTCTTTCTCTCTCTCTCATTCTTTCTCTCTCTCTTTCTTTTGTTCTCTATTTCTTTCTCTCTCTCTTTATTTCATTCTCTCTCTCTCTCTCTTTATTTCTTTCTGCCTTTCTTTATTTCTTTCTCTCTCTATCTTTCTCTTTCTTTCTCTCTCTCTCATTCTTTCTCTCTCTCTCTCTTTCTCTATTTCTTTATCTCTCTTTCTCTCTCTCTCTCTCTCTCTTTCTTATCTCTCTTTCTTTCTCTCTCTCTTTCTTTTTTCTCTATTTCTGTATCTCTCTCTCTCTCTCTCTCTCTCTCTCTCTCTCTCTCTCTTTGCTCTACTGGTGATACGTTGTCTGGAAGTAATATTTCCCTGGAGCCGAGTTCGATTACTATTACTTTATTATCTGTTAACTGAAAAATACGCATTCAAACTGTTGTGATATTATCATGATTTGAACATCTGAATAATGTATGTAACAAAGAAAATAATATTCATGTTTTTTTCTTATAATACTAAAGCTTCCTTAAGCAACGTTTGTTTCCTTAAAGCCTTTTCCTATGTATTTTAATCCACAAAATAAATAGTAAAATTGATGATAAAAGAAGACATTTCGTTGGGTGCATTTTATCATGAAATTATAACAACAACAAAGCATTGAGCGATTTTACAAACAAAACACTGGAACTTAACTCTAGTACCAATCAAAATTAATGAATCACCTTATATTTTCGACGTGTCAAAGTATCTATAGAATATGTTATGTCCGTCGGTTGATCTGTCATGCTTTAGTTTTGTATGGAATTATTATTGTGTAGTCTCTTCATTCATTTTCATTTCGTAGATTTGATGCTGCTGATTATAGTCGTCTAGTGGCTACTTCTTGAAGGTGGAGACGTGTAGTTTTATCTTCGGTTAACCTGCTAACCTAAATAATTGTTGTTGATTCTAATTAATAGCACGGACGATTTTTATGCAGACATCTTGTTCTTTGTTTTTAATCATTTCGCATTTCTGGGGCACGGTGAGGGAGAGTTTGGGCCTTGTCGAGAGACGTCTCAAACATCTAAAAGCTACAAACACTATCCATATTATTGTTTTATCTTTTATTGCCTTCAGATCAGCATCTCCCCAATGTTGTCGAAAAAGCTGAAAGTTTGGAAAACTTTTAAAATTACAATTGTATAAATATAGTTTAAAATTACAATTGTATAAATATAGTTTTAAATTACAATTGTATAAATATAGTTTAAAATTACAATTGTATAAATATAGTTTAAAATTTCAATTATCTCAAATTTGAAGTTTTCATGAGATTCTGCTCCCCCCCCCCTCCCGGAAAGGCATTTAGAGATTTAGAACAACTTCTGTTTTATATTGTCATACCTTTAAACCGGATTTCTGTTACTAATGAGTCACCAGTATTTACGCTAAAAAAGAGGAAAGGAGAAGGAGAATAGATCGAGAGGGGGTAGAGAGAGAGCTATGAAGAGAAAGAGAGAGAGAAAGAGAGAGAGAGGGGGAGAGAAGTTTTAAAAGAATAATGTTACATACATCCTTTTTTTTTAACTTTTCTATATTGTTATTTATGCCACCCGGGCAATACCAGGTAGCTGTTATAGTATATATATACATTCTCGAAACAGCTTTTTCATGGTTAACAACTGATGATCCCTTAAAATAGTGTTAGAAATAAACTAATATAATAACTGTAAAAAATAAATTGAGTGACTTTCCACTGGAAGACTTGGGACTATAAGTTTTTTTTTGTTGTTTTTTTTAATATAGTTTTAATGGTTGAGAAACTTCCGAGACTATATATATATATATATATATATATATATATATATATATATATTACTATTTCATGAATTCACATAAAATTTTATGAGGAGATATAATGTTTTATGCATCAATTTTCGGTATTTACTTCAACAGTGCTCGATTCGTAAGTAGAACTAGGTAGTAAGTTATGAAAATATATTTATGGCAATTAAGCTATAATTTTATCCTGAAGATTCCCCCGGGGATGAAACGCGGGAGCCTCTGTGTAGCTTAATTGCCATAAATATATTTTCATAACTTTATATATATATATATATATATATATATATATATATATATATATATATATATATATATATATATATATATATATATATATATATGCACGATCCGAACGCCGTTTCGTAGATCACTCTATACTGCTTGGTACATAGCCGCCGATTCGCTATTTACATTTAAAATTCCTCTATATTTACTAACTAATTGGCTATGGCCGATGGATAAGATCCTCGATTATGAATCAGTGGCGATTTGTGATCGGGGTTCGCGCCCACCGGCCGTTGAGAATTATTTCCTACACTGAAGATTGCGTTAGCATGAAACATCGATGTCTGTAGGTATTTAAATAATTAATATTTATTTATAAAATATTATTGTATATATATATATATATATATATATATATATATATATATATGTATATCAGGGTATGTTGAAAAGAAATCAATCGTAAGAATGTAAAAGCTAAATGGACATTGTTTATTAAAAAAACAATATATGGCAGTTTCTAGAGATGCGCCATGGTTTCATTGCGCCTTTACCGTTTAGAAAAGGTTCTTAGAAACCATCTCAAAGTATAAACATCTCACGGAAAGAAGACAGTCTGTTCTTTTTTTTCGAACTGTCTATTTTCTGTGAGACGTTGAGGATTTGAGATGGGTTCTAAGGTCCTTTTCTCAACTGTAAACACCTACTTGTGTCAATGAAATAATGGTGCATCTCTGAAAACTGTAATGTGTAGTTTATAAAAAAAATTGTATATGTACTAAATGGACCATTCGGAAAATTTTAAAAATAAAAAAAGTCTTATCAAACAAAAACACTCCGTGTTATTCAATAATGTTTGCCTAAATGAAAATATGCTGCTTAAATACACACACAATATATGTATCTCTCTCTCTTTCTTTCTCTCTTTCTTTCTCTCTCTCTCTCTCTCTCTCTCTCTATATATATATATATATATATATATATATATATATATATAGTACAAACACAGCATGACGTCATTTGCTTTATAATGCATCATTCCTTAATAGTAGTAGCATGCCTGGACATCATCGCCGCTTTAAATGTGTTAAAACTACCATGCAGCTATTCAAATATTGGCCGCACGGTTAACGACGTTGGATTTGAGTTGAAAAATACTTGTAATCCAGGGTTTCGAATAATGTGACCGGTAGTGAATAGTCATACTTCTATGCTGATAAGTCTCGATTGAAAAGAGACGAAACGTATACGGCCATAGATAATAAACAATAACAAATATTTTCATATATATATATATATATATATATATATATATATATATATATATATATATATATATATATATCCTTGAAAAAGGTCTGTCTTGACTGAAATATCTCATTGGTTTAAACAGAAAATAAATAAATCAGTTGGCATCGAATTTCGCTTTTGAAAAATTATATTTTTCACGATGTCTTCTGAAGTAGAACTTTGATTTACTATTTGCACACGCGGCCGAGCGCCTCTCTATTAGAATCTTTACATTCCCCAGTCTCCATTAAAACAACGGGAGTGATCGGCCCTCTTCGGCTTTCGCCACTGTGGATCGACAATGAGAAAAATAACAATGTCTTATGTTACTTGAAAAAGGTTTGTTTTGACAGAAATATCGTATTAGTTTGTATACAAGAAATAAGTCTTGGCATCGAATTCAGCTTTAAGAAATTATATACAGGGTGGGCCAAAATAAGGGTCCTATCTTTAAATTTGAATAACTTGAATTTGAATAACTTCCACAAAATAAAAGTTAAACTCACCAAACTTTATGTGTGTGTAGACTGACCCTTCCGAGATTTTTTGAAATAAACAAAACAAATTTTAGCCGAAAAACACTTCTTAAAACTTACAAAAACTAAAGTATTGTTTTTTACACTGTTTTGAGTTTTTTAAGCAAAAATAATGTTTTCTAAATGAGGGTACGTTCCTTAGGGCTAATACGGCTCATGCTTGCTTCGGAAGGGGTCCTTTACTTATTCTAAAAAAAAAAAAAAAAAATCAATAAATAAAAAAGTTATGAAGTTTTAAAAATAGGACCCTTATTTTTGCCCACCCTATATATATATATATATATATATATATATATATATATATATATAAATATATATATATATTTATATTATTTAAAAAATACGAACGTATACGTACATAAATACTAAACAATGACAAATATTTATTATTATTTGTCGCTCCTCGAAAAAGTAGATCACTGTAAGTGTAGTATTAACACAGCATGACGTCACTAGCTTTAAATGCATCGTTCCTTCCATTAAAGAAGTAGAACGCTCTAGACGTTAAGCCGCCAATAAAGTGTTAAAATTATCACCGTTTATTCGCTATTTAAAATTGGCCGTGTGGTTAGGGCGTCGGATTTGAGTTGTAAAAATACTTGTAATCCGGGGTTTCGAATCGCATGACCAGTAGTGAATAGTCATATCTCTATGCTGATGAGACCCGATTATTAAAAAAGGGCAAAACGTACACGTACATAGATAATAAACAATAACAAATATGTATTTTATATATATATATATATATATATATATATATATATATATATATATTGTGTGTGTATTTAGGTAGCATATTTTCATTTAGGCGAACATTATTAAATAACACGGAGTGGTTTTGTTTGATGCGACTTTTTGTTATTTTTTCAATTTTCCGAATTGTCCATCTAATGTTTCGGTCAAATTGATATAAATAAGATCCATGGCTTTCTTGTTCCGTTCTTTTTTCTTTTTTGCAAGTACTTTCGATTTGAATCGTCAAATCATCTTTAGGCGGTATTAGTTTTAGTGTCTTTACTGTTGTGCTCATTTTTGAATTATATATATATATATATATATATATATATATATATATATGCGTGTGTGTGTGTATGTGTGTGTGAGTGTGTGTGTGTGTGTCTGCGTGTTTTTTATAGAAAAAAATGAGAGAATCTGCGTAAAAACTAAAGGCGTATTTATATGTAAAATTTTCCGGAAAAGTAGTCCCAAATCTTTAAGTCACCTTAAGAGAGGTATCGGGGAAGAATCTCCTTAAACCTTAAAATTCGATTTTTAGTGACATTTACACTATATGTATACGATAGTAATTTAGAAAAAATTCAAAAATGTAAGCGTTTTTCTCACTACATTAGGGTGAGAGGTGAACTGAAGGCAGTAAAATAAAATATATATATTAATATAATGTGTAGGCTTTTTTATGTTTAGGACGTTTGACATGACCCTCACTCGCCGCGTCAAGTTTCTGCGTCATTTTATATCAAAGAAAATTCGCCTATGCAAACTAATGCTTTTTTGCATGAGTGAACTCTGGCCATATCACACACACACACGCGCTCTCTCTCTCTCTCTCTCAGGCCCCCCCCCACACACACACACACACACACACATACACACAAATATTCCATCTTGTAAGCGGCACGTTTTGGGTTAAATCCCTAATAGACAACACGCGGTGGACCCGAATGATGGCTGCTACATAGTGAAAAACGCAAATAGTTTTCCTCATAAAATCCCAGGCAACGTCGGGTCTTCTTGCTGCATTTAAAATAACATATATCTGTTAGATATGTATTTATAACTGCCGTTAATAAAAGATGTATTAAGTGGTCATTTATTAACTATATCACAGTACGACATACATACGATTGTGTTGAGCCTGCTCTCGGCTTGTCAAGCTAGCAGGGAACCCGATGAGACCTCCTGATATTCCGAATATAGGCTTTTTTAAATTTGGTAGTTGAAAAAGATTTTCATGAACTTTTGAATTTAAATCATATTTTGTCAAATGTTGAATCATGTATTTATGGAATAAATTTAATTTTTAGGGTTTTTTTCTAAGTAAATTTACATTTTATTATTTGAATTTACATATTATGTTTTAAATTTATATTTTCTGTTTTAAGTTTATATTTTATGTTTAAATTTATATTTTATGTTGTCAAATGTTGAATCATGTATTTATTGAATAAATTTAATTTTTTACTTTTTTTTCTGAGTAAATTTACATTTTATGTTTTAAATTTATATTTTATGTTGTCAAATGTTGAGTTATGTATTTATTGAATAAATTTAATTTTTGTCTTTAAAAGAAAAAAATAAACAAAAATCAATCTGATGTATTATTCTCCACTCTATAATAATGACCTATTTATATATTTATATATGTACTTAATTCCCGTCACGCAAGTAAATGCACTTATCTCTCTCTCACACCACACAAGTGTAAAAAATGCCGGACGCAACCATTTCAATTTTTTAGGAGAAGGGAGAAGTACATAGCAAGTCAGACAACAACCTCGCCATTTTAAATTCATTCGGAAAGAAATCCGCACTCTATTTCCATAATGAGACGTTTTCTTTCCTATTTTAATTACTTCTTTCTATACCGATTGATACGATTTTTTCGTTTTTATAAACGATTCCAGATTGAGACGTTTTCTTTCTTTCTTATTTCTTTCTCTACCGATTGATACGTTTTTTCTTTTTTATAAACAATTCCAGATTGAGACGTTTTCTTTTCTTTCTTATATATTTTTTAAAGCTTCAGCGATTAAGTCGTTATTTTATATGAATATTAGTGTGAACACTGACGAAGCATATTTCTTTCCGTCATTTTTTAGAGAGGGTGTACACTTGTATAACATAATACGTGTATACTTTCCAAATAATATCATTGTTTCAGCTAAGCATTTTGAATCGTTTAAATATGAAGTAAAAATGGTTGCAAAATCGAATAAGACGATATAAAGTACTCACGTGTCATTATTGAAAAACAATTGATCGGTGTCATCTGCGAAAACAAATAAATGAAAACAAAGTTTAGAAAATTGAAATTAATTGGAATCTGCCTGTAACGAAAACTACGTCACAAGTTGGAATGTTTTTAAAAAGATATGGCGTCATGAGTCGGGAATTTATTTTCAAATATTTGTTATTTAAATCATTGAGGCGAATTTAAATGGAAGCCGAACTTCTAATCTCATAACTACAGTCGTGTAATTTATATTTGCAATCACTTTTTGCATTACCTTTGAACTTTCTTGGGGTTTTGTATTGCCTATTCCTATTGTTTTACCTTTTTTTCTTTACTTTACAACAATAAAAACGTAACATTAAAGATGTGTGTTTTACACCTTCTGTTAAATCACCGTCTACCCCTAAAAACATGAGATTCTACTTTTTTAAGGCGATTGCGCTTGAACACCCTGAAAAACTTAACGGAAAAAAAGAAGAAATAGAACCAAAAAAATATTTTAGAATTTAGAATGTGTGATCAGTTTCGTATATAAATTTACCATAAAATGATCCGGACCATGCTAGCAGTTAAAAAAACAACATATTTTCTACTAACACTAAGTAAAAGTCGCTGCCAGTTAACGCTATGTTAGGGTTAGGTTTAAGATTAGGTAAGTTGACTGAAATAAATATTTTTAAAAATAATTTATTGCAGAAAGAATGTTTTGCAAACTAATTAATTTGATTTTTTTTTAGATAGTTTATTGGCGAAAAATATTTTATTGGTGAGAAAGAAGGAACATGATTAAAATAAATAGGGATAAAAATAATATCAGTTTTGAAAGAATTCAAAATTATCTAGGACAAATGAGTGGGTTGAAAAAGTAAATTATCGGGTACAAAGTTGATTTAACATCGGTAAGAGGAGACAATACAACCCCTAATTAACCGAAACGAAATTGCTCTTATCAAGAAAGTTAAATAGCACCCCTTTTTATGTGTAACAAGACCACATTATTATTTTTTGTTGTAAACGTTATCATTTAGAGACTGTGCCCCGAAAACCGTGCTCTACAACCACTGAAATAGAAAGAAAAAAACAAAATAAAGTATTATACATATTGCTAATACCCGTCCTGGGATAGGTATTCTTCAGGAATAATATATTATATATATATATATATATATATATATATATATATATATATATATATATATATATATATATGGGAAGAGAAGGATGAAGATAATCCGACGTGATGGGAAAATGAAAAAGGAAAACCAAAAAATGGATGTTTTTTATGTGTACATCAACGTTTCGTCTTTATTTATAAGACTTCATCAGAGTGATAATATAGAGAAAAATGTCATGCAAGTACAAACACATGTATTGTTGACATATTGGGAAAAGGGAAGAAAATAATGGCCACTACTGGGTGGACGTCCGTACTTGGTGAGGAGTGAAAATATATATATATATATATATATATATATATAAACATATATATATATATTTATAATATATATATATATATTTATATAATATATATAATATATAATATATATAATATATGATATATATAATATAATATATATAATATAATATATAATGTATATATATATATATATATATATATATATATAAATAAAAATGGAATAAAGGATAAGCTAATCAACAACTAGCAAAAATAAACTCAAAAACACATATTGAATAGTTCTACCTAAATATTTCGATCGTTTATAATACGATCATCCTCGGTAGGTAGCAGAACTTTAATTAAAAACAGAAAAGTTTTCAAATTTATACAAAGAACGCAATTTGGAAAAAATAGTCACGTGTAATAAACAGCAGCAAGGGAGAAAGAAAGAAATGTTAAACAAAAAGAAGAAGAAGAAGAAGAAGAAGAAGAAGAAGAAGAAGAAGAAGAAGAAGAAGAAGAAAGAGAGAAAACAAATCAACAGTTAACTTTTGAACGCCGATTGGAAACGCTGATAGTGGGTAGCGTAGATTAGTAGTAATTTGAAATTAATGACCAAAGAGTTAAACAACAAAGAAGGAGCAGGAGCGGAGGAGGAGGAGGAGAAGGAGGAGGAAGAGGAAAAAGGATTAACAGTTGTCATACTGATTTAAGTTCATTTCAATTAGAATCGATCTAGCAGAAGAAGTAGCAATATTATAAAATCCTGGTCTTTGAATAATAATATAATATATAATAACAATAATAATAATAATAATAATAATAATAATAATAATAATAATAATAATAATAATAATAATAATAATAATATTGTTACCTCTTCTGCTAGATCGATTCTAATTGAAATGAACTTAAATCAATATTACATATTCCAGAGACATGCGTGGTTTAATTGACATGGGTCGACATTTAATGCTTAGAAAAGGCCCTTACAGTCCATGTCAAATCTTTGCGGACTAATGAAATAAAGACAGTTCGAAAATGGAATTCGACGGTCACCAATTTCATCGTATGATGAATTCTCTCAAGTGTAATAACAGCTTCATACTCAAACATAAGCCCCCCCCCCAATAAATATAAAATTAAATATAACGCATACACCCTTTAATAACAGTAATACGCCCCAAACCCGGTAAATTAATAAGAGTCGGCCATATTAGAATTTAACCCACTTGCAGATTAATAAATTACACTTCACACCATCACCCCTAAATATGAATACGCCATAAAAACAGACAAACATACAGCATCCATAACCAACAACTTAATTATTTAAAAAATATACTAAGTTAGAATTAGGGTCCATACAACCATATAGTCCGCCCCGTAAACTCGGTACTTTCCCCAAAAGTGACACTTGAACAAATTTATCGTACGATGAAACCGGTGACCGTCGAATTCCATTTTTCAAACTGTCTTCATTTCGTGAGTCGCCGAAGATTTGGGATGGAAATTAAGGGCTTTTTCTAATAAGTAAGGGTCTATCCATGTCAATGAAAGCATGGTGCGTCTCGGGAATATTTAGCGTATGTTTTTTTAAAATGAATAATTTGTATTTTAGCTGTCACAATAGTTAGATTTAGTTTCATTAACGATGGAAATGTTTTATTTATCTCACGAAACATTTTTCCAAACAGTCAATATTTGGTACATTGTATTTTTTTACGAATTTGTTTCGTTCATAGAGGATCAACCAACATTAGTATGTCAATATTGGACCTGTGTTCCTTAAACTCTTCAGAGAGAATAAAAAAATTGAACATCGTGATGTGCCAAGAATACGGGTGTAAGAAGGACGGACCCAATACTAATGTTGGTGTGTCCCTCTATGGACCAAACGAATCCGTAAAAAAATGTACCAAAATTTTAACTGTTTTGAAAATTTATTCGAGATAAATAAAATCTAGTCATTTGGAATGTAACAAAATCTTGTTTACTTATATATGCTCTGTTGCTGCAATTTAACAATCATCGAGCTTTCATCTGGAAGAGGCTGGGATACATAAAGCATAGAAGGTTTATGCTAAAGTATATTTTCGCACTCCTGTCTCTCTCTCTCTCTCTCTCTCTCTCTATATATATATATATATATATATATATATATATATATATATACATATATGTATATATACATATATACATGTATACATATGCATATGTATACATACATATTTATGTATACATGTATACATACATATGTATATATACACATATATATAAATATACATGCATACATACATACATATGTATATATATACATATATATATACATGCATACATACATATGTATATATACATACATATATATACATACATATATATATATACATGCATGCATACATATGCATATATACATACATATATATACATGCATACATACATATGTATATATATACATACATATATATATACATGCGTACATACATATGTATATATATACATGCATACATACATATGCATATATACATACATATATATATACATGCATACATACATATGTATATATATACCCACATATATATATACATGCATACATATGTATATATACATATATATACATGCACACATACATATGTATATAAATACATATATATATATATATATATATATATACATGCATACATACATACATACATATGTATATACATATATATATACATGCATGATTGACAATTCGGAAAATTGAAAAAATAAAATAAAGTCGCATCAAACAAAACCACTCAGTGTTATTTAATAATGTTTGCCTAAATATATATACATACATATATATATATACATGCATACATACATATGTATATATACATACATATATATATATACATGCATACATACATATGTATATATACATACATATATATATACATGCATACATACATATGTATACATACATACATATATATATACATGCATACATACATAGGTATATATACATACATATATATACATGCATACTTACATATGTATATATACATACATATATATGCATGCATACATACATATATATATATATATACATACATATATATATACATGCATACATACATATGTATATATACATACATATATATATATGTATATATATGTATGTATATATATGTATATATATATATGTATGTATATATACATATGTATGTATGCATGTATATATATATGTATGTATATATATATATATGTATGTATGCATGCATATATATATGTATGTATATATACATATGTAAGTATGCATGTATATATATGTATGTATATATACCTATGTATGTATGTATGCATGTATATATACATACATATGTATATATATACATACATATATATATATATATATACGTGCATACATACATATGTATATATATACATACGTATATATATACATGCATACATACATATGCATATATACATGCATATATATATATACATGCATACATACATATGTATATATACATAATATATATATATACATTCATACATACATATGTATATATACATATATATAATAATAATAATATATATATATATACATATATATATATACATGTATACATACGTATATATACATATGTATATATGATATAACATGATCAGAGCATAGGAAGTGATAATTGAATTAATATGTATCGTCTATACGGTGATTGTGAATGCATGTATAACTCCTGGACAAAGCGTAACGAACAGAATATTTTATCTAAATTCGTATAAAATTGATGCATATAATTACATTAAAACGAGAATTTTTTAAAAAAAAAACATGTTTTAAACTCACCGATAACAAGCAGACGACAACAGAAGCTGCGAAGCTTAAAGTTTGGCCGGCCATTTTTTTTTTAATGAATAACAAACTTTAATTTGAGCGAGTAATTTGCAGACGATGCGTTACAATTAATTGAAGGATGTATCGCATTAGAAGAGTGTCCAAAGTTTAGAGATGCCTATGAGGCAACAATAAAGTTCGGTGAACATCGGCCTTATATAGAGATTATATCCGTTCCAGAACGGACGTTAGTTCGCAAGAGGAAATGTTATGGTTTTCGGAATTGAAATTATCGCACGAGCCATTGCCCCCCCCCCACCCCCCAAAAAATAGGGTTTAAATGATCGCATCGTTATCTACGGGGAACAGCGACAAGAAGAACGTATGCAGAGGAAAATAATAAAAAAATTCAATAAGAACAAGAAAAATAAATTAAAAATAAAACAGAAGTAGAAGGTCTATCCCATAATATTTTCTTACGGAAAAGAAAAAAAAGACTTAAGATTTACAAGTTTTATCTAATATTTCTTTAGTGTCCAACTTCCTAAATATCTTAAAAACAGTGTGTTTAATTCAAGATATAAGAAAAATAGGAAATGTTATTTTACTACATAAAAACACATCCTATATTGGCAACAGAGGTGTTTCTGTATAGATTTGTATTATTTGGATTATTCGGACGACTACTTTGATCTTGGTTGTTGTATTCATAACGTTTCGGCCGATGTATCTTCCGGTTGATTTTTTTAACCCTCAAGTCAAACTTTGGAATCTTTTGCGATTATTTGGATTATTATTGTGGCAATAAGAAATATGTAATAATAAGATTGAGACGGTTTTTTTTAATATTTCATCCTCGTCCATATTCAGATGTAAATATTGCTAAAAATGACTGATACTCTAATAAATTATTTCTTTACATAAATTGTTGTACTTTAAGATATTAGTAATAGTCAAGGGATACTTTTTCTCCCATGCATTGTGTATAATAACAATGTTATGTAGTGTAGTTCGTCCAACAGTAATTTTGATCCGTAACTAAAATGGCGACGAATAAATATCATTTAGTATTAAACAAATTGTAAATCACTTTACGATGATGACTATACCAAATAAAAACAACATTCAGTCGAACACTCTCCTTGTCATAGCGTGAATTAATTTTCAATCTAAATGCTGGACTTTAACTTTAGTACCAAACAAAATTAAGGGAGATAATTCTGTCTTTAAAATATCTGAACGCGAAAATGATTTATTTATCGAAAGTCTTGCCTAAAAAAGACTAAAACAAATGATGTTATTCATTTAATGTTGTATCATGTTTTGGTTTTAAAATTTCAATATGAAATATTCTTAAACATGGATGCTTCTTAATATGTGATTAGTTTTTTTTATACGAATTAAAGTTTTTTTTTAATTTAGAAAATTCTGGATGGTTTATGTGATATCTTTTACTAATTTAGTATACCAGAATGTATGGTCAGAAAAGTAAGTTCGATAACTCTAAACATTATAAGATTGAAGAGAACTACCAATTAAGAAATATGTAATAATAGCATTAAAAATAAACAAAATATTGGTATTCTATCATTTTGGTAATTACGAAGTCACTGTAGTAAAAAAGAGGAAACATTTTATCTTGTTTTTACGTTTATGTACGCTAAAAAGAATATTGCAACTAAGATGCAAATGGCTACTGTGATTAGGGGCCAGACTATATCATCATCGGTGGGGGAGGTGTGCAGCAACATGTTTGTTCAAATTTCCTTAAATTTCTGCATGTTGGTAGAGTCGGAGAAACAGGGAGCAGGGAGGGAATTCCAAATTCAGGAAAGCTTTTCGGTATCTGCGGACCTCAACAAGAAGGGAGAGACAAGTGTTTGGTGCACCAGCCCAAATGTGGCAAATTAATTTACAAGGATATTTTATGGGTATATCTGATGAAATATTTACGTGAAGCTGATATGTAAATTCAAGAGTCTCTAATCTGATAGGTCCCTCACTATGCATCAAGCTCCAGCCCCTGTTCCATCGCCGCAATGTTGCATCCTTGTGCTTGTTTTACAAGTAATTCAATGGAATGTGCCCTGATGAACTTGCTGTTCTGGTGCCCCCTTGTTGCATAGCCGACCCGGAATGGGCGGTGGCAGTTCTCGCTTTGTATACCCGTCCCGGAATGGGCCGTGGCAGTTATCGCTTAAACAACTGGTCATTTTTAACAACAAAAAGGCATATGTTGCATACCTTTTAATTTCTGGTACCTTCTCTCTTTCCTCGTCGCGTGAGAGGGTGTCGTCTAGTGGTTGTCTTCTTTCTTCTCTTCTGTACTGCCGTGGGCATCGCCGTCCGCTGTGTCTGCAGCAAAACCTTCAACCACGATTCACTAGACAAACAATATTATAAACTTTGATTGGTTTATTTCAGGCTTCAGTCTACCGTGTCGATCTTGGAGATGTTTCACCAACGTTAAGGGAGAGACAAAATTACTACTTTATCGTAGTTAATTCCTAGTTTAAGTCCTTAGTCATTCGAGGAGGGGGGAAGAAAGAATCTCATGCCTGTATTCTCTTAGTGAAATAAATTCCCATTTTTCATTTCAAGACTACATAGTAAAACACGTATGTTCGGTTTGCTTCCAAAACCTAGACTGGCAAAACTCGGTTTCCCACACAAATACCCGTGACGTCACAGACCCCCCATGCGCAGGTGCACCTTGACCCTTGACCTGAGGTCTCGTCAACGTTGACGAGGCGTCAACGTCTGTGAGCTCCAAGTGTGAGAACCAGTTTATTTTGCACTCGACTGTACGGGTCCACCCGCACTAAATCGCGCAATCCAAACCAAACAATCTCCCACATACGTCCACTTCAAAATGCGTCCGTCCCCACAGGGCCATTATCCAACACCTCGACGTAAATAAACTTAACCAACCCGACAATCAGCTAAATCCCATCCATTCACCGTGGAGGTCCCCAGATGCCGGATAGCCTTCTACACCAATAGCTTCTTTCCTCTAGCTGCCGGACTTTGGAACTCCCTTCTTGATCCCTGTTTCCCCGACTGTACCGACATGCAGAAATTTAAAACTAATGTCAACAAACATCTAGCTGAACAGCTCCCAATTTAGGATGATCCTCTAAACTTTCACTAAAATTCTCGGTAGCCCCTTACGTCTACAGTGGCAACTTGCATTGTTTGGGATGAACTTAGTTTTAAAAGACTGCATCTTTTCACTTACGTCCAAGGCAAAGAAGTAAAAAAAAACAAAAAAACTTCAAAAACCCTCCTTTGATCACCACTTTCGTTCGACGAGTCACACAAAGGCATCATAGCGAATGTTGGTAACAATAAAGGCGACAGTCCTGAACATCAAACTATTAGAATATCATCTTTCTTTGAATCAGCTAGCAGTCAAATGTGAAGGTGGAGTCAATTTTAATGTTAATCCCTCACTGAATAGAGTTAATTAAACTTACCTTTCCTCTGACAGAGCGAGACGGGCAGCTTACGCCCAAACTGCTTACAGGCAGTCTCATCAAGGCTTTCGGCATCATCACCCCGAGGATCAGTCCTGTGTGTGACTCTGACTCTGACTAGATACAGTGATCATGGTATTGTCTCAAGCGAGTTTGAACTTGAAGGGCATCAGGTTTCGAAGCAGAGTTGCTCGCGTGCTGGGGGGTCTGGATGATGTTAGGATAGAGGTTGCTGCGATACAGGAGACTTGCTTCGGTTCGTATAGAGATTGATGTGTGCTGAGTAATGACTGTGTTGTCTTCTCAGCATATGGCAATATCTATAGTCGTGGTGTCATTTAGCTACTGAGACGTACCCTGTCTGCGACGGTAACGTTCTTCAGGCAGATGCAGAAGGCCGGCTGGTCATCGTCGATGTTGCCGTTGAAAACAGTGAGTTTCAGATCATTGCAGTTTATTCCATATCTGTGAAGTGGAAAGTTTCATTAGTGCGTTACATATGATTCTAGCTTGAATTGCCAGTATTAATTGGTGCGCTTTTCACATTTCACATTTATGAAGCTGGGTATAAACTTGACTGTATAATATTTTACTTCATTTGTTCTTCGTAACTATGGTGATGTGTATATTCTAGAATAACAAAATATGCAATACACACAGAAATAAATGAAAATACAGAAATAAGATGTTACTTTGAAAGTTAGGGGACAATAGCTTCTCTTGTCTCTCTCTCTCTCTCTATATATATATATATATATATATATATATATATATATATATATATATTTCTGAATTTTTGAGATTAGGAATGATAATTTGTATAATTTTGGTTATTCGGATTACATTTCTCATCTTGAGTTTTATCATCACAACGTTTCGGCCTTCAGGTGTATCTTTTCGAACTCAGGAATATTTCTGTTGAACTCGGGAATCTGGACGCAAGGACCCGTGGCGCACTTGATATAGTATTAAGTTAAATTAAGTGCTAAATGCTAGTCATCTGAAGGCTGAAGGTTCCATCCTCGGTGTGGGCTATACGAAGAATTGCGAATTACTGAAGACTTTTCCCAGTCATGGCTGACAGAACAAGGGCCTGTTACCCCCATGGATTAAATAATGGGTTCCGTTCTTACTTCCGTCCAGATTCCCGAGTTCGACAGAAATATTCCCAAGTTTGAAGAGATACACCTGAACAAGGCTGGAGGTTACAGCGGCCGAAACGATGTGATGATAACACCCAAGATGAGAAACACAGTTCGAATAACCAAAATTATATATATATATATATATATATATATATATATATATATATATATATATATATATATATATATATATATGTGTGAAAAAAATCTATGTTGGTGCATATACTTTTTGTTTTGTTAGACCAACCTTTACAAGTAAAAAGCTCGATGATTGCTAACATTTAACAACAGAGCATATATAAACAAACAATGTTTAGTAAAATTCCAGTGACCAAGATTTTATTCATTTTACAGTTCATAATTTCCGACTCAAATATATGAAGATAGTTTGGATGCTTATAAGACTAATGTCCTCGAGTGACTTTGATCTGTATGTATAGGGGTTTGTCAGAACCACCTGACATGAGAATATTTCACCCTTCAAGTAAACCATAAACAAATATTTAAAATAACATAGAATTCGAAATGATATTTCATTGGAAAGCTACATATGCTCATACGAGGGAGGGTGCACGTTCTCCTAGTGATGTTACCTGAAGTATATATATTCCTCTCTGCCTAGTTTTGTTTCTTACTAAAAGTAATTCTGGCATGTTGAAGCCTTAGTGGCGGCAGCAACATTATTGTTCATGCACAGTCTTATTGCTGTGGTGTTCTTGAATTGCTATTACTATTATATTTCATCTCCTAATATTTTATTTTAGATTATTGCAATATATATATATATATATATATATATATATATATATATATATATATATATATATATATCGATATATATATATATATATATATATATATAGAGAGAGAGAGAGAGAGAGAGAGGGAGAGAGGTTCGCTGAGCTTATGTGGTAAATAGCAGGCAGTATCTTGGAGGTTTGAGCACGCGGCTCTTTAAACAAATTATATATATATATTAAAAAAAAATACTGATTCAATTTTAAGTGCTATCTTTTAGTTTCGTACTTCTGTGTTTTGAATTTACACTTCCAATTAAAATTACGTAAATTATATTATAATGAGTTTTATTTGCATGTTGATTGAGGTACTTTTTATAAAGAAACTGTAATTATCCTTCAACCAGGTTTGAATATTACTCTCTTATAACAGATTTCCGGTCCATGTTGTGCGTATTTCTCTTTGCTCTGCTTCAGATAACAATAGGGTTGCTTTCTTTAGGTGTTGATTTCAGAGACGTAATATAGATTACGATGCGACAAAACAAAGTCTGAAAAACAAACAACTCACATTGAATACCCCTCGTATTCAATGTGAGTTGTTTGTTTTTCAGACTTTGTTTTGTCGCATCGTTTTGTATATTTTCTCTAATTAAGTACTTTTTGGCTTTCTGATGAATTCCAAGACAAAACATTTGGAATGTAACTAAATCTTGTTTATTAAGATATGCCTTGTTCTTACATGTTGAAAATCAACAAGCTTTCAATTGAAAGAGATTTGTATACATAAAGAATTAAAAGTGCATGCTAAAACATTTTTTTCTTGAGTTTTTTTTTATTAAAAAAATGTATTTAGGTATAAACTTATTATAATCTCCGAAATTGATTCAAATTGCAAGCTCAATGAGGTTGTGTTACAAGCTTCAGAGCATATATAAGTTTAATTATATTCCAATGATCAAACGAAAAATCAATCCATTACAATAATTTTTATTTATTTTTTATTTATTTTTTTTACTGAATTTCTTTATTTTCCAACTTCGGCGAATACTTGCATTTTTTTCATATCTTACGCGCGTCTCACAGCTTAGCCAAGAAAAAGATATAGTTTTATTTTAACATCGCTGATCATAAGTAAAACATATTAATCCAAAATAGAAGAAAAGAAGATGAGAAAAGCCCAAGATAAGGATTGGTAAAAACAATCGCAAGTTAAAAGACACGTAAAAAAACTCACATCAAAATTTGGCATATATCTCGAGTTATTTATCTACCTCCCACAAGGTAAGATGTGACACAAGGTCGGGAAAGTGGGATTAGATAAGCCAGCGCTCGAGAGGTGAGCACTCTGGCCATTTAAAAATGGCCTGGACAGCCCCGTCGGGATTCCCCGGTAGGGGCGCCTCAGACAGTAAGCAATAAACTTATTCCTCCCAAAGAGGGGAGGCAAAGCCTGGGAGGGTGCACCTCCTAGAACTGCACAGGACCGGCAACCCCCAATAGACCGGCATAAATCCAGACCCAAAAGGCCCGGACGCTACCGGTCTATTAGGCGGGGTAAAAAAACCCTGGTTGAATTCCCCTCAAAAAGGCGTTGCGTCCGACACCTGACACAATTTTTACGTCGTCGCATAGAATTCTCGGTATGATGACATGAAAATCCTAATTCGAATTCGGTTCGAAATTCTATATAGGTTGCCGAGTTTGCCATAACGAATCTCAAGTTCTAAAAGATGCACCTGATGAAGACCAACGGTTACATCGGCCGAAACGTTATGAAAATAATACTAAAAAACATGAGAAGATTTGCGAG
>OY744547.1:56249881-56252381 GCA_963556195.1 Sepiola atlantica
TCTCCATTTTTCTCGGCATTGTTTCCAGTCGTCCTGGACTTCTACTTACAACTGGAATCAAGTAGTTCCGACTCAGGAGAGGTGTGGTTGAAGATTACGCAACCTTTGCTTCACAATTACACGCGCTGGCATTGTCTCGCAAGACTAAACGGAGGCTATTACCATAAAAGTTAGGGTCAAGATCCAAGTCACCACGTTGGGAGCAAGAAAACTTTTATTACTCGCCGTACAAAATGCAGAATCAACGCCACTGTGGAACGCATCGCGTAATGGTAAACATATATCTTTGTGAATTTATGTGGAGGCAGAACTATAAGGGAAACGATTATATGAAGAGATTCACTCTTCTTGAATAAGTAAGAAAAGGTTGTTTTGAACGTGGAACGAAACACAAACGCTTCTGTGTAGTTTACTTGCCATGAATATATTTTATACTATTATATTTATATATGCATATATAAAATAAATAATTAGACTGTGTTTATATTCACAGGCAAGCTTGTTTCACATTTTGATGGTTCATAAGTGTGGCTATACAACTAATTCGGCGACCGCACGGTTCGAATCTTAGCCGAGACTTGTAACCGCCATCTATAAACGTACGGGCAACCAATCAGCTGTGCGAATGAGAAATGTAAATACTGCATTTAATCAGTACTTGCTCAATTGTATCTGGAGGGTTCAACAAAGGCAGTATTTTGACATGCCGTAACCTTTGTCAGGGATTCATTGTGAATTTTCGTCTATCCTCTCTCTCCTGTGCCTGTAATCGTAGTAATTTTTTATGGTGATAATTTCCCTGACGAGCAACAGATTTTGATTTCTGATGCAGAACGCACGTCGAAAAGTATTTCATTTGGAACAAAATAAACACATTAAAAAACAAAAACAAAATAAACACATTAAAAAATAAAAACAAAATAAACACATTAAAAAATAAAAATAAAATAAACACATTAAAAAATAAAAACAAAAGAAACACATTAAAAAATAAAAACAAAATAAACACATTAAGAATAAAAACAAAATAAACACATTAAAAAATAAAAATAAAATAAACACATTAAAAAATAAAAACAAAATAAACACATTAAAAATTAAAAACAAAATAAACACATTAAAAAATAAAAATAAAAATAAACACATTAAAAAATAAAAATAAATATAAACACATGAGATGTTTATTCTGTTTGTCGGCTTAACAAAGTGTAATTAAAAGTATTTGCTGCTATATCAGATATTGGAAGTACAGAGGAAAAATCTTAGTGGTGATCGTTCAACAACATAAGAGGGTGGGAGGTGACGTTGGTTAAGTTGATATCGACACGGACTGAAGACCTGGTTGTTTCAAGTTCGAATCCAGTCGGTTCCACGGTACCACTTTCACCTAGGAAGGTTGGCAACCTTCTCGTGGCCTTTCCTGTAAGTCCCCGATGTCTTTCTTCCAGAAAGATTTCTAACTGGAAAAACATCGAGGAAACTAATGCCAACACCAGAATTATCTAATTCACACGAAAGAAGAAGAACATAAGAGGATAGAAAAATTGTAAAATTATGGATTGATTTATTTCCTTTGGTCATTGGAATGCACTTATAATTGATATATGCTCTGTAGTGTAATATAACTTCATTGGGCTAAACGAAACCAATACGTTTTCCTCTTGAGTTAGTAATAGACCGTTTTTAAGATGGCGGTACTATTCTTTTGGCGGGACTTCTAAAAAAGATCCCCATTTAAAAAAAAATTATCTTGCCTTTCTCTATATTGACGTCCCGGATTTCTTTAAAATATCGTATTCCCACCAACGTGGATATCTTCTGGGTGGTCGCTTCCAGTCTCTTGGAAATCACTCGACAACTGCATGCGTGCACCTGTTTTCGGTGAACCTTTCCCACGTGTCCCGCCCAACGGAACCTTTTGCTTTTAATGTGTCACGATAACGCCCTTCACTTTTGAATACGAAACACAAATGTTAAAGAATTGTCTTGAAGTGCTACAAAAGATGAAAAGCAATTCAAAATACAGCGTCTTCGAGATAAATGTTATTCATTTCTTGATATTCTTTCACTGTAGAAACATTTGAATTATTTAATAGAAGTCAAGCGCAACGGATAGCTGTTTCTGTGTATTATTGGTTGCTGGGAATGAATAGAGCGGGACTGGTGTGAATATAGGCAATACAATTAATAACTTTAATTGGTGGGAGCTTAATATAAGCACTATTTGCTTATCAAAGGGATCGTAAAATTATGATCTTCGCATTTAGCCTGACAAATACCTTTGTAGAATGTAACATCAACGCTTCTATGTAGTTTACTTGCCATAAATATATGTTATACTAATATATATATATATATATATATATATATATATATATATATATATATATATATGAGAAGTACCTCAGTTTTTTTATTCGTTGCTATTGCTATACTTTTTTTGCAACTTGTGCGCTTATGATTTTCAACTGTCCTGTTTTTAAATCTCTGAAACAGTTAC
>OY744547.1:56254881-56274881 GCA_963556195.1 Sepiola atlantica
CTTAACGGTCAAAAACTTCTCAACAATAAGTGTTAGATGGATAGATTCCGACCCCAAAAACAGCAATTCTTCCCCCTTTGTCAGAAACATCGCTCATGGAGCGTGAGGACTAAGGGACGAAATAAGGGAAGCGAGAGTCACGAGGCTTCCGAAAGTAAATCCAAGGTCCACTTTCTACAAATTACTAGTAAGAATGGTTTATAATGGGAACCTGTTGACATTTGATTTGAAGACGACCATGTTGTAATCTACAGGGAAGCAGTCCCGTATCTGACATATTTAAAAGCGGTAAGAGTCAATGAATAGCTGTTTCTGTGCACTATTGGTGGGTTTGAGAGCTGGAGACCATAGACGACTGGAAATCACATTAATATTGGATGAAATTGACCTGGATCCTGATGATTCGCGGCGGATTAAAAAGTTCAGATATCTTAGCTGCAAGTCAGTGCTCCTTAGTAAAATTGAAAGCCGTGAGATAAATTTCGACGGTAATATGGAATCAGTGGCTAGTAGGAAGAACCATTATACTTGTTTTTTTTAAGTAGTAGTAAAAGTACCAAGAACGAATATATTTAAGATACGACCATTCAAGCTGAGCTTTTGGTAATTAAACATTTTAAAATAAGCAGAAAGTTAAGTAGAGCGACAGACAGAGTCTGTTTTATAAGTGCGTGGTCGCATCTATGATTAATTTTCGTTCTTACGCTTGTTTCATTAGATGGGATTTACAGTCAGAAAGTTTTAAGAAAATGGATGAAATAATGATAAAATGTTGGCTCAGTATGTTCAGGAGTTACTTACCTTAAAGCACATTCAAGTTATCTCCCCTGAATTATACTAGCAACCATAGAATGACCCCTTCAATTTGAACTACAAAAAAATGAATTTCCTTCTTACGCTTGTTTCATTAGATGGAATTTACAGTCAGAAAGTTTTAAGAAAATGGATGAAATAATGATAAAATGTTGGCTCAGTATGTTCAGGAGTTACTTCCCTTAAGCCACATTCAAGTTATCTCCCCTGAATTATACTAGCAACCATAGAATGACCTGTTAAATTGGAACTACAAAAAAATTAATTTCCTTCTTACGCTTGTTTCATTAGATGGAATTTACAGTCAGAAAGTTTTAAGAAGGTGGATGAAATAATGATAAAATGTTGGCTCAGTATGTTCAGGAGTTACTTCAATTGGAACTACAAAAAAAGATTCGCTCTATACTAGTGCGAGATTTGAAAACGAGGCTGGGCAGCTTTACATGTTTACATGGTTTTCACATTTCGTCAAATCTCGTTTCTGGTTGCTGTTTAGACGGCACTCACAGACCGCTGACCATTTCAACATAGCTCTTGTTATATAGAAAGGTCAGCGCACCAAGAGTTTATGCACTCTGACCCACAAAATAGGATTAAACAGTCATGCCAGCATTCCTCGATAAGGGCACCTCAGTCGATTGGTGATAAAGCAACCCATTTTCAGAGAGAAGGCAAAGACTGAGAGTTGTACCTTCTAGGACTGCACAGAACCGTACCTAAGCTTGACAGGGCAGGGGATCTTGTGCAGCAGCGACCTACCCCGTCCCGCTGATTATTGATGACGCATCCTCAAGTGGACCCACAAAAAAAATCCTTAAGCAGCCGCGTAAGTAATTCATCTCAGAGGCGACTCAGTCGATCAGCGGTGAATTAACCCCTTTTCAGAGAGAAGGCAGATTCTGGGAAAGTGTACCTCATAGGAAAGCACAGAACCATACCTCAGTACAACATAGAAAGGGCAGCTGGTCCCGTAGCGACTCATCCCGTCGGACTGATTGTCGGTGACGTATGCTCGCCTGATATGAAGTGTCCACATTTGATTAGATCCACACGAGGAGAGAGGTAGACACAAGATCGGGGTTTTATGTAGAGAAAATCCAGCTCCCCAATAAGAAAAAGTCTGGATGCGGCAAAAAATTAAATGGCCTCAGTCTAGAAGGAGTTCTCCATCACTGACTGAGGACAGAAATACGAAGTGTAGTGTAAGAACAGATACTCCATTTTGCTCCTAGTCAAAAGGTCAACGGTTATGAAGTTTTATTTTCTCCTCGGGAGGTTATGGACACGGTCAGGTAGATGTTGACAACAAACGCACTAAAAGTGCACTCTGGTCTACAAAAATGCCTGAGCAGCCCCGTCGAAATTCTCAGGTACAGGCGCCTCAGATGATTAGCAAAAAACGTATCCCTTCTCAAAGAGAGAAGATAAAGCCTGGTATGGATGGGCCGCCTAGGACTGAACAGAGCCACACCCCAGTTCGACACGAAAAGGCTACAATCTTCAAAATAGGTCAAAGACGGTCAGACTGGTCATCATCAAATGTCAAGAAGATTGTTGACACTTGCTTCATAATATAATCTTTCCATTGGTCGGACTGTCACGCTTCAGTGTAATATGGTAGTTTCTTTGGTCTGTCACGCTTGATTTTGAAAGTCTGTCACACTCAAGTTGTAAATAGCATTTTTAGATGTGTCTACTTATCCTAAACAGACATGAAAGAAGTTAATAGACACCCCAAAAAATTAATTCATACATGTTCAAAATCAGTGCTTCCTTATTCGATGGCCAACACCCGGAGCCATACAAAGCAGTAGCATAAGTTTGAAATATCGTTGAAAATAAGATACCTAAGATTTTAGTGTAATTTTTTTTTATCAGATATAAATTAATAAATTGGAGTATTTTCAAGGGTTTTTAAGACCATACTATAGGTACAACATCCAATTTTAAAATTCGGATATTTCAGATATGGATTTAAGTGGATCCATAATCATTAGACATCAATTTAGCAAGATTACTTCCAATTTCTTCATAAGACCCCTTAAGCTTAAGCCTTAAATGTTAGACCTTTTCAAGAAACAAAACGATGGAATGTATATTGATTAAAATAAGAGTAACAATTAAAGAGATAAGGTTTAGTTGCCTTTAATTTTATGCATTATGTGCATTATTTCTTCCACCAAGCCAACAAGCAAGTAGTCGGTCCCAAATACATTCAATAAAACCACAAAACCGGAACAATGTGCGATAATACACTTTCACGTTAGCCGGTACAATGATGAATAAATCCCCCCCCACAATAAAACAAAAGAACTAACAAAAGAACTAAATCATTCAAGATACCGCTCACAAGTTACCATTCCAATCCAATGATAGTATGGGAATTCTAAATCCAACTTCTCACAAAGAAAAGTCAACACAAATGTTCGTCCGAGTTCAAAGAGTCTTATTTCAATTGTAGGAATATTCTATCGGAATAAGGCCCAGTGATAGTCAACTATAGTAAATACTTATTCAGCGGAATAGAGGGGGGAAATTGTGTTACATATAAAAAGATAGTGGAATAATAAATAATAAATCACAATTTATTCTCAGAAATAGATATATTATACGAAATGCATTGGGGATTTCAAGTAATTTTAAGTGAAAAATAAGAAATAGCAACCTGGATGCTATCACTATTTAATTAAATTAGGTTAAATTAAATTAGTTTTTAATTAGATTAAAATAAATAAAACAATTTGATGGCAGGAATGGGGAAAAGTAATTAAGGAAAAAATAATTTTAAAAACATGCATGCCGACACGAATTTCTAAAAATAGAAACAATTGAATTTTATAAAAAAAGTATTTTGTACGGGATTTTAAATTAGTAATAATAAAGTCTCCTGTCATTTAACGAGTAAGAGTGATATTTTCCCGTAAAGTTGACAAAAAAATAAACCGGTCCATTAAAAAAAAGTTTGTTTTTTTTTCAAAATAGAAAATAGATTTCTGATAACGATATTCCGTTGTAACATTTATTTATGGAATATAGAATAATATTCTCCACGGAGAGTTACAAACAGACACAGCCGTTAAGGAAATATTTTAAATGATTTAAAATAATAACTAGATTTTTGTAGAAGGCCTTTTTATAATAACAGTTTATTTTTGATATATGAATAATTTTTTTAAAAACAAATTCTGCGGGAAAGGCTTTTTTCGCTTCGTTAAACAACAAAACGATAATAATTCGGCAGTTAATTAAATGAAGGATATTTTCCCAAAATGTAAAATGACGTCCCAGACACTAGATGATTAATTTCTATAAGGAATAGGTTTAATAATAAATATTTTTAGAAACAGTATTTTGAATAAATAGTTTCTATATTAAGATTTTTTCTTGATGGAAGGGAGTTTTCTGCGGGATTGACATTCAACTCGTCGTGTGTTTATTTCGAAGGGTAATAAATCAACAATTGAAATAAGACTCTTTGAACTCGGACGAACATTTGTGTTGACTTTTCTTTGTGAGAAGTTGGATTTAGAATTCCCATACTATCATTGGATTGGAATGGTAACTTGTGAGCGGTATCTTGAATGATTTAGTTCTTTTGTTAGTTCTTTTGTTTTATTGTGGGGGGGGGGGGATTTATTCATCATTGTACCGGCTAACGTGAAAGTGTATTATCGCACATTGTTCCGGTTTTGTGGTTTTATTGAATGTATTTGGGACCGACTACTTGCTTGTTGGCTTGGTGGAAGAAATAATGCACAAGCTACTTTTCTAAGACTTTTCTAGGACTTTCTTTTCTTATCGTTGTTCTTCCTTGCTTTTTAAGTTTTGACTTTTATTTTTATCTTTTTCCTCTTCTTTTCTTAAGTGACCTCAACTATTACAACGCCACATTGTGTTTTGTCGGCAGTTGAAACCAGTATTCCAGACATTTAATTTCCCTGATGATCTGCCAAGCAAGTAACTGCTTGGTAGTGAAACACGTGTAGGAAAAAACATTTAATTTGAATAAATAGTATTTGTAAGAAAAAAAATATTTTTAATGGTGATCATTGGTGTCTTGAAAGGAATGCTTTGGTAAGCTTTCATAAAATCACATATATATATATATATATATATATATATATATATATATATATATATATATATATATATATATTATTTTTGCATTTTTACAATTCCACCATATATATTACTACTCTCTGATGATTAACAAGTTTGGACAAATCATGTATATATTCAGATTTACTATGCAACGCGTGTAAGGATTATGAATATAAATAATTTTTAGTGTGAGATGAAAGAAATAAACTTTAATCAGAATATGAAAATAAAGTGATTGTAAGAAGTAATGAAAATTATGGTTTGGGATTGATTTCTCATGGTCATTGGAATGCAAAAATAAAATATATATGCTCTGAATCTTTTAACACAACTTTATTGAGCTTACAATTGGAAACATTTAGGATATTATAAGGATTATACGCCTAAAACTATATATATATTTTTATAAACACACACACAGACATATACAGGGTGGCGCAAAAGTCACGCATTAGTTTGAACAAGTAACAACTTTTAATCAAATTTTCTCCTTATTTTTCAGAATATTACAGATATAAACATTAATAATTTATCATGGAAAAATATAGCACTGAACAACGAACTAAAATTATTGAACTTTACTTCGGAAACCATCGTTCAATAATCTTAACCCAAAAAGCCTATCGTCGGCATTATAATGTCAGACAATTCCCCAGTCAGACCACAATTAAATCGTCTTGTGGTCCGATTCCGGCAGCAGTGTGCAGTGAGTGATCTTCTACGATCTGGCAGACCACGTTCAGTACGGACAGCGGAAAATGTAGCACTCGTTGAGGATAGCATTGCTGAAAATCCAGACACCTTAACTCGAAGACGAACCACTCAGATTGGGATGTCCAGAAGGTCACTTCAAAGAATTTTGCGTGAATTACATCTGTTTCTATACAAAATTCAATTGGTACAGGCATTACAACCCACAGATTTGCAATTACGCGTAGCTTATACTGTTCACATTCAGCAATTAGCCAGAGAAAAAAATGAGTTCATCCATAAGCTGATAATGAGCGACGAACCCCATTTTCATCTGAACGGGTTCGTAAATAAGCAAAACTGCAGAATATGGGCCATTGAAAATCGAAGAACCGTTCATCAGCGTGAATTACACCCACTAAAATGTACCGCATGGTGTGGTGTTACCTCGGAAAGAGTGATCGGTCCATATTTCTTTGAAGACGAAGAAGGTGTCGCGGTGACGATAACTGCACAGCGATATCAACAAATGATTGAATTTTTTTTAAGGCCAGCTGTTCAGGACAACCCAGAAATGTGGTTCCAACAAGATGGAGCTACTGCCCACACTGCCCGACAAAGTATGGCGTTCTTAAGGGGATTGTTTGGCGAGCGCTTAATTAGCAGATTTTCTGATTTTAACTGGCCTTCACGTTCACCGGATTTAACAGCCCCTGACCTTACCCTTTGGGGTTATCTTAAGGAAAGGGTATATGTGAACAAGCCTACAACGATTCAAGAGCTTAAAAACAATATCAGACATGAAATCCAAGAACGAGAGCCAGTTATTCTAAGGACTGTAATTGAAAATGCCCTAGCTAGAGCCCGTCTTTGTGAGGCCGAAAATGGTGGCCATATAAAGGATATTATTTTTAACACCTACTGCAACAAAATTACCAAGTAAATGTATTATTTATCAGAAAAGCCTAGTAAATTACTTGAAATGTTGTAGTTTCTATCACCTAAACAAACCCATGCGCGACTTTTGCACCACCCTGTATATATATATATATATATATATATATATGTTTCTCTCCATCTCTCTATCTTTCTTCATATATATATATATATATATATATATATATATATATATATATATATATTGAAACCGAAATATTAAGGCGTATTATTATTGTTAATACTTATAAAAATTATGTAATTTCATTATAATTGTATCATATTGCTATATTATTTTGGCTTATATTATTTAATTATATTATTTATATTATATCTAATCCAATAATATATGTTATTTAATTTAAATTATATCACTTTCTTCTGTTAATCTACTAATCTGAAAAAATAAATGCGACTTTTTGCTACTGTGAATTTCACGCTTTGTCTGAGAATCGCAGACCATAAGCCATGCCCGAGTTAGGAATATCACAGATGCCTCAGGGAATGTCTATAGCACAAAACATTGTGACTAGCCTCGATTGTCAGGATGTTCTTATCAAATATACACAAACTGGTCATAACTTCAATTTTTTACCATCAACAGAAGGAATATTTTTATAGACTTTTTGTAGAGAAAGTATTTGTGTGTTGTAAAGATATTCGTTAGCTAGCAAGTTGCTGAATCAACCCATTATACAAAACGATAGCAAATGCCTTTCAGGTGTTGGCGGACATTGTTGTAGAAAAAATGCCTTTGAGATGTTGGCGGACATTGTTGTAGAAAAAAGCCTTTCAGATGTTGGCGGACATTGTTGTAGAAAACGATAGCACATGCCTTTCAGATGTTGGCAGATATTGTTGTGGAAAAAATGCCTTTCAGATGTTGGCAGACATTGTTGTAGAAAAAATGCTTTTCAGATGTTGGCGGACATTGTTGTAGAAAAAATGCCTTTCAGATGTTGGCGGACATTGTTGTAGAAAAGGATAGCAAATGCATTTCAGATGTTGGCGGACATTGTTGTAGAAAACGATAGCAAATGCCTTTCCGATGTTGGCGGACATTGTTGTAGAAAAGGATAGCAAATGCCTTTCAGATGTTGGCGGACATTGTTGTAGAAAACGATAGCAAATGCCTTTCAGATGTTGGCGGACATTGTTGTAGAAAACGATAGCAAATGCCTTTCCGATGTTGGCAGACATTGTTGTAGAAAAGGATAGAAAATGCCTTTCCGATGTTGGCGGACATTGTTGTAGAAAAGGATAGCAAATGCCTTTCAGATGTTTGCGGACATTGTTGTAGAAAACGATAGCAAATGCCTTTCAGTTGTTGGCGGACATTGTTGTAGAAAACGATAGCAAATGCCTTTCAGATGTTGGCGGACATTGTTGTAGAAAACGATAGCAAATGCCTTTCCGATGTTGGCGGACATTGTTGTAGAAAAGGATAGCAAATGCCTTTCAGATGTTTGCGGACATTGTTGTAGAAAACGATAGCAAATGCCTTTCAGATGTTTGCGGACATTGTTGTAGAAAAGGATAGCAAATGCCTTTCAGATGTTGGCGGACATTGTTGTAGAAAAGGATAGCAAATGCCTTTCAGTTGTTGGCGGACATTGTTGTAGAAAACGATTGCAAATGCCTTTCAGATGTTGGCGGACATTGTTGTAGAAAACGATAGCAAATGCCTTTTAGATGTTGGCGGACATTGTTGTAGAAAAGGATAGCAAATGCCTTTCCGATGTTGGCGGACATTGTTGTAGAAAAGGATAGAAAATGCCTTTCCGATGTTAGCGGACATTGTTGTAGAAAAGGATAGCAAATGCCTTTCAGATGTTTGCGGACATTGTTGTAGAAAACGATAGCAAATGCCTTTCAGATGTTGGCGGACATTGTTGTAGAAAAGGATAGCAAATGCCTTTCAGATGTTGGCGGACATTGTTGTAGAAAACGATAGCAAATGCCTTTCCGATGTTGGCGGACATTGTTGTAGAAAACGATAGCAAATGCCTTTCCGATGTAGGCGGACATTGTTGTAGAAAAGGATAGCAAATGCCTTTCAGATGTTGGCGGACATTGTTGTAGAAAACGATAGCAAATGCCTTTCAGATGTTGGCGGACATTGTTGTAGAAAACGATAGCAAATGCCTTTCCGATGTTGGCAGACATTGTTGTAGAAAAGGATAGAAAATGCCTTTCCGATGTTGGCGGACATTATTGTAGAAAAGGATAGCAAATGCCTTTCAGATGTTTGCGGACATTGTTGTAGAAAACGATAGCAAATGCCTTTCAGATGTTGGCGGACATTGTTTTAGAAAACGATAGCAAATGCCTTTCAGATGTTGGCGGACATTGTTGTAGAAAACGATAGCAAATGCCTTTCCGATGTTGGCGGACATTGTTGTAGAAAAGGATAGCAAATGCCTTTCAGATGTTTGCGGACATTGTTGTAGAAAAGGATAGCAAATGCCTTTCAGATGTTTGCGGACATTGTTGTAGAAAAGGATAGCAAATGCCTTTCAGATGTTGGCGGACATTGTTGTAGAAAAGGATAGCAAATGCCTTTCAGATGTTGGCGGACATTGTTGTAGAAAACGATAGCAAATGCCTTTCAGATGTTGGCGGACATTGTTGTAGAAAACGATAGCAAATGCCTTTCAGATGTTGGCGGACATTGTTGTAGAAAAGGATAGCAAATGCCTTTCCGATGTTGGCGGACATTGTTGTAGAAAAGGATAGAAAATGCCTTTCCGATGTTGGCGGACATTGTTGTAGAAAAGGATAGCAAATGCCTTTCAGATGTTTGCGGACATTGTTGTAGAAAACGATAGCAAATGCCTTTCAGATGTTGGCGGACATTGTTGTAGAAAAGGATAGCAAATGCCTTTCAGATGTTGGCGGACATTGTTGTAGAAAACGATAGCAAATGCCTTTCCGATGTTGGCGGACATTGTTGTAGAAAACGATAGCAAATGCCTTTCAGATGTTTGCGGACATTGTTGTAGAAAAGGATAGCAAATGCCTTTCAGATGTTTGCGGACATTGTTGTAGAAAACGATAGCAAATGCCTTTCAGATGTTGGCGGACATTGTTGTAGAAAAAATGCCTTTCAGATGTTGGCGGACATTGTTGTCGAAAATCACTATTTGATTCTGGTTCATCGGGATTTTTTGTTGGTTAATGTTCTTTAATGTAGTTAATTATTAAATTCAATTCCATTAATTTGTCAAAAAAATAAAACAACCATTTTTCAGTTGTCCTGTAAGGAAAGGGTGGTATAAAGTTACACAGAAGAGGATACAGTAGCCTAGCACTTGTCCGAATTTACCTTGAATTGCTGCGTTGTTGGCGCATTCATTACCTCTCTTGGGAGACTATTCTAAGGTCCAGTGATCCTGGCTGAGAAAGCGGTGGTCTTCCGGTTTAATTCTCTGACAAATTAGACATGAAGCTGAAGAAATATTTCAAGAGTGATTTTGCAGAAAGAGCGACAGAAGTAAATAAATATGATCACAGTGACAGCAAAGGAATTTGACTAGCAAGAAGTTGTATTACAACCCTAACCCCACACATAGAACCTGCTTTTTACATATAGAACATAATTCCGAAGTTATGATATCGATTTTTAAAACAGAATATCTAAATCAGGGGCGGGCAACCTCCGGCCCGCGGGCAAAATCCGGCCCGCGAAGGCTTAGCGTCCGACCCGCCACCCTGCTATGCTTTATTATTGCAATCCGGCCCGCGGACCTCCCAGTAAAACTCATATCATTTTGTGACATAGACGTAAAAGTAGGTTTCAATTAAGATTTACAGTGGGATAAAAATGTATAAATATCAGCGAGCGATGATACATGTATATTTCATTTTTCTTTAACTATTAATTTCAAATCCTTGACCTGAGATAAAAATAGAAAAAGAATAAGAGAGAGACAAAGAGAAAACGAGAAACGAGGAAAGGGCACGAAACAGAGAACCTATGTGAGGTGTGTCAAAACGAATGCTGGATCAATTTGCTACTTTCCCATCATTATTTTTTATGGTTTCAAAATGGCTCTTCGTCGGCGTCTTTTATCACATCACATACAGAAGTCTCTTGAGAAAAAATATCAGATTTGTAGAGTGTTCAATGCAATTTTTGTACAATTTATTCATGTAAACAAAATATAGTAATTCTGAGATTTCGTTTTTCACTCCGGCCCGCGATCTCCTTCCAAAAATCTCATCTGGCCCTCACTCTGAAAAGGTTGCCCGCCCCTGATCTAAATGACTAAATGCACATGAGAAATAGTGCGCCTTGCTTTGTTTCCAACCTGAATACAATGTTTAGATGGTTTGAAGGACGAATCAACCAGAAGTACAGGACTGACGCATTAAAATACGTGGACATGGCTACGAAAAAGACATTTGAATATAGAAACTTCTAGGTGAGTAAAAAGTGTGCCTTGGGATTACCTACAGCAGCTTGGTGACTCGCTTCTCTTATTTTGTCTCGTAGTACTTATATTCCATGAGCCATGTTTCTGACAAAGGGGGAAGAATTCCTTTTTCCTAGGCCGGAAGTTATCCATATAACACGTATCGTTTGCTAGTTTACCTTGGAATAGTATTTTTAGCTCCTTTAATCAAGTGACGTCATGAAAAAAAGAAACTAAATATTTACTGAGAACTGCACAAAACGTCGCGATAAGAACAAACTATATAAAAGTCAAGATAAACAAAACCCAGGAAAACAGTAAATGTAGACTTTGTAGACAAAGAGACGAAACGGCAAATCACATAATCAGTTAATGCAACAAACTAGCCCCAAAAGAATATAAAAGAAAACATGACTGGGTGGAAAAGACATTCAACTGGAAACTGTGCAAACGTATGCACTTAGGTAAAAAAGGTAAAGGTAAAGGTCGCATAGCCTGGACGCGACATCGCACACTGTCCATGGCCGTAGCGGCGGTGATTTGTTAAGAATCACCGTGTCTAGGGCACAGAATATGGAAGACGGAGCCCATCCCTCTCCTTCCGCTGCCTTGAACCTTCCCTGAGTTTTAGTCAGGTACCCATTTACTGCTGGGTGGACAGAGGGATTTTTCAGACCCGAAAATTCGCATGCCGTGAGTGGGATCGAACCCGGGTCGTCCAGCCCAAAGACAAGTGCTATAACCACTCGTCCACAGGCCCTCCCTTAGGACATGCAGACAAATGGTACGGACACAAATTGAAAATAAAAACATCCTCTCGAACATGGAAGTACAGACGGACAAACTTATCCAAGCAAGGAGACCAGACGTGACAATAGTAAACAAGAAGGAAAATATGTGCCATATAGTATATATTGCCGTCTAAGAAGTTCACAGGGTGAAGTTAAAGGAGACAGAAAATTAAGAAAACTTGGTAGAGAATTGAAAGAAATATGGAACATGAAAATAGTTACTGTTGTACGAATAATTATAGGAACACTAGGATCGTTTTTAAAAAATATTTCGTACAAAACCAACGGCTGGTGTCAGCGAGAAATCAAAGATAAACAGCTTATGCGAGAAAGCAACTTCATTTGCAATGGCTAGCGAAATGAGCGGAGAGTGATGGAACTCTGGAGAGCCTTGTTGTCACTTAGATTCCAGGAAAAACAACCTGTTGTTGCCAGTGAGCGATACCTGTGGAAATTCTAAATTCTTTTTTCAAAAATGAAAATCAATATATAATAGTTATATACCCTATGTCTAGAATCCTATTTTAGTTTTCAAAATGTATTATATAATTTGTTATCAATGCTATTTTGGTATTGGTATTTTAGTATTGTTGAAAAAGAATCCTTTGAGGTCTTTGATTTATTCGATGTTCTTTCCTAGCCTGGAATTATTCATTGAGTATCTCAAATATGCTACATGTGTTTAAAAATGTATAAATTTTGAATATGCTGACGAAGAAAATCATTTACAGTCTGTATCTTTAAATAAATGTAATTTTACCAATAAATATGTTTGTTTAGAAACGTGCGTACATGAAAAATGGCATGGTTAAATATCTAACAGCGCATGTTTCAAATATTTCAAATCATAATTAATATGCATTTAACCGATTATATATATATATATATATATATATATATATATATATATATATATATATATATATATATATATATATATATATATATATATGATATATAAGTTAGAAAGAAATAAGTGAAGCGAAGAATCCAGTCATTGTACGTTATAATTTATTTCTTCTCGCCAGGATAAGAATCATCAGACGTGCTTGTAAGACTTACAATCACGTCTGATGATTCTCGTCCTGACGAGCAGAAATAAATTATAACATGAGATGACTGGATTGTCTGCTTCACTTATTTCTTTCTAACTTATTTTACTGCTCTGTTTTCACGATGAGCTCTTCGACTCAAGATTTCCCACATGAATTCCCTTCTCTCTCTTTCAGACATAATTGTATATGTTGTGTAAAGTGCTGCTTTTTTGTTGGTACTCGTGTTTGTTTAGATAATACTGTTAGTAAATAAACACTTATTTATTCCCCGAGGCTGGAAACAGAGAATATTAACAAAGGGCAAAATGAGACTCGTCCAGTATTTAATATTTCATAAGATGTTTAGCAGAAGTTTAGATAAAAAGAAAGGAAATAATAGAAATTTGGAAAAAAAACTTTAATAAAAATGAGAATGAATCAAAAACAAGTTTATTTTTTAGCCATAACATTATTGTTGTCGCCAAACAAAACTACAACATTTTACTAAACCTCTTTACATTATGCCTGCAAGATTACGTTATCAATACAATTGACTGAGAAGGCAGAGATATCGATATAAACGGAGAATACGTTGCTCATCTAGAATTTGCCGACAACATAATTATCACAAACCACACACCCCAAGAACTAAAAAGGATTCTTAACGACATTCAAAATGCCTTAAAATGAACATTGGAAAAACCAAGGTCATGTTCAACAAATCTGCCACAAAAGCCCTAGTCACAGTGAAAGGTGGAAATGTTGAGGAAGTTGACAACTACATCTACCTAAGGAAGATGGTGAGAAACGACGCTGATATGCCTGAAATCAAACGGCGAATTGCACTTAGATGGAAAGCCTTTTCCAAAATAGACAACACCATGAAGAGTAGAAAGTCCACGATGAACATTAAGCAAAAAGTGTTCAATAGATACATCATCCATGTTATGACATATAGTAACGAAACATAGCCACTTAATACTGCAGCGATAGAAAAGCGAAGAGTGGCACCATGCAAAATGGAACGGATTATGCTCGGCATCAGTCTACGTGATAGAAAAAGAAACATTTGGATCATAGAGCAATCTGGAGTAAATGACATCATACGAACGGCGAAATTTTATATTGGCAGGTCACTTTTCGAGATATACATATAACAGGTGAACATATAGAGAGACAGGATGAACCTCGAAGCAATGTACACCATCTAGAGGAATGCAAAAAAAAAAACGGTGGAAAGACGACCTCGACAGCTAACTAGGTCCGACTTGGCAACGCCTACCCAGGGATAAAACAAGGTAGAAAGAAACCAAGAATAGTTCCTCCTCCAGGAGTGAAACAAACACACCCTGATGATGATGATGATGATGATGATGATGATGATGATGATGATGATGATGATGATGATGATGATGATGACGACGACGACGACGACGATGACGATGACGATGATGATGATAATGACGACGACGACGACCGCGATGATGATGATGATGATGATGATGATGATGATGATGATGATGATGATGATGATGATGATGATGAACCTTATTTTATATGTTCTGTAAAGCGCTGCTTTTTTATGTTTACATTCGTGTTTCTGTAGGGCATACCGTTATTAAATGAAACGGTTAATTATTCTACGGGGCTAGGAACAAAAATATCGCGAAGAGAAATGTTGAACCCGTTTAGGATTCGACTTTGTGCTTACGAAGAGAGACCGTCTTTGCCAACGTCGCCTTAAACGTCTCGACGAACGAGCATAGGTTAAGTTTTTAAGATAACACAATATATGTTTTGTGCAGTTTGTATCGACACTTTTGCGCCCTCCTCAATAAACAATTCGGCGACAAACCCTGAACATGCAGCAGAGAACGAGAAGCAATCAAAATATGCTAATCTTCGAGACAGATTCGTGTTCCAACCGATCGCTGTGAAGACAAGTGGAGCGATAGGCCACGGTATGCAAGACATTCTCAATTTTAATTTTTGTCCAAATCCAGACTGCCCTTTTTGAGAGTTGGATTTTCTTCACAGTAGAAACCGTGCCGAGCAAAGATTGGTCTTGAATATAACGAAAAGTTTGCTCTGCTAATGTTCCTAGATTTATCGAGAAGCAGCAGTAGCCGCTAGTGGTTGTGCCTTACTTGGTCGTACATTAATAGTAAAATCCTAACTTTATAAACTTTTACAGATTAATTCTCAGCAGTCTTTGTCTGTTAATGACGAGACACACCGGCGGCCATCGTGAATCGACTTAACTTTACGAGCGCCTCTTCATCGTCAATATTCGTTGATACGCTTTGACCCTGCTCTCGGCCTGTCAAGCCAGTAGGAAATCCGATGAAAATGCCTGATATTTTTTGTATATTGATTTTGTAAAAAATGGAATTTTATTAATAAATTAAATTTATTTGTATTTTATCTCTTCTGAATTCGTGTCAGGCAGCGAAATATGGGAAATATAAGAAAAAGTATACAGACGAATTTACCTCCGTCTATTTAGCAAGATATTTGAATTATCTTTTTTAAATTCAACTTTCGTCCCCGAATAAATAACCAGTTATTTAATAACAAGTTCTACCCTACCCGGTGTTAACCGGGAGTCTTTTTACTTCCATTCGTGTTTCCTTTTGTTTATTATTATGCCGTTTGCTTTTTATTAAATTATTATTTTTTCTAAATATCATTTTGAGCTTTAAATTCAATTATTACTATATCGTTTGGTCATTAAATAAATAATTAAACCATTTTTTTCTAAAACTTTAACTAAATTTATTAACGGATAAATGTTGTTTTAATCTCTATTTATAAAATCATTTTAATTAAATCAAGAATTGCTAAGAATTTTAATGCCAGTTTAAATTAATATTCGACATTTAAAAGGCTTCTAAATTCCTCTCAAATTTCGATGTAATTTATTCGTACTTTTTTTTTTACCTATTAACAAAATGTGTTATATTCGGACTACTATTCTCATATTGGATGTTTTTTGTTGAACTTTGGGATTTTTATGTCGAACTCGGGAATCTGTACGGTATTTGAAACTAAACCCTAACCCTAATCCACGGGGTATATTGTCTTCGTTCAATCAGCCATGACCGGGTAGAAGTCTTAAGTAATTGTTATTATATTCTAAGTTAGTATCGCCTGTAGTAAGGATTGAACCTTCGACATCATAAAACTACTAACACTACCATTAACAGATTACATGTATTGGAACAAATACATAGAAGACATTGCCAAGGCTGCTGCAAAGGAAGGTGGTCTCTTTCTACCGAGCTACAAAACTTCTCACACCTTCCAGTAGCCTATATCTCTACAAAGCCAGCATTCGCCCATGCATGGACTATTGTTGTCACATCTGGGCTGGTGCACCAACCACCATCCTCTCTCTTTTGTACAGGGTCCAAAAACGAGCCTCTAATCTAATTGGTCAAACACTATCTAACAAGCGGCAGCCTCTGTCCTGTCACTGCAATATTGCATCCCTGTGCTGGGTTTATAAGTACTTTAATGGAATGTGCTGCACTGGTGCCCCCCTCTACGAAAATGGCTCCGACCAACCTGTCAATCAGCAAACTCCCACCCCTTTACTTTTGAGGACTAAAAAGTCAACTCTAATAGTTTCTTTCCTCTAACTGTTGATCTTTTTAAATTCATTTCCTGCTACTTGTTTTCATAACCGCACTAACATGTAGAAGTTTAAATGTGATGTGCTGGTGATACCAGATCAGGCTGCCCTGTGGCTCCCTGAGACGAATTTCACCTACATTGACGTTTTTTTTTGTTTTTTTTGTAAAACTTAATTATGTTCTACAAAACCAAAAACAAAAACAACAGCCCCTCTCCCTTTCTCCCTCCCCTTTTTTATTTTTATTTTTCCTACCCTACTCCCGGTCCTGGATATGACCTTAAACTACATCCGATGGTGAGATCCGGCTTACGGACTTTGGGGAATGTGGAGCCTCCTCTTAATTACCATTGCTCCCAGGTCCACCCTGACCCGGAGTGGTAGTACCTGTTAGGGTCCCAACTATGGGTTAAATAGAAACAGATATTAAAAGGGGAAAGAAACAAAAAAGAGAAGAAAACAAGACCAGATTCGTCATTAAATAACCCAAAAAGGGTTGATATGCCGTAAAACAAAACTACCAAACCAAAAACCCTGATTAAACATTTGAAGATATAAAGAACTTGAAGCATAAAAACTTTCACTATAATGACCAGATTCGGCATTAAATAACCCAAAAAGGGTTGATATGCCGTAAAACAAAACTACCAAACCAAACCATACCAAATGTGATGTGAACAAGCATCTCGATACACGACTCCCCACTTTTGATGCCCTTTTAATTGACAATATCCCTTACGTCTCAATCGCTGCCTTGTTTGTAGTGAACTAAATTTTAAAAAAAATAAGCGTGTTGAAACCTTTTTGTTGTTTCAAAATGTAATTTCAATAATCGTGTCTTATTGAAATACGACAAACAACATGGTGACCGAAGTATTGGTTTACTTCGCTAACGATTAAGTGAGACTTTATGAGGGTTTCGTTGTTGATTACGGCTTATCATTCGGACTTAGGGTTAGTGGTAGGGTAAGTTATTTTTTTTACTATTTTGTCAGCATGAATTTTACTTAAGTAAGGCTTCACGTGCTCAGACATTTTAGTTTTCGTATGACAATAAGCTACACGAACATCGAAAGAAAATCTGAAATTAAAAAATTACAAACATTTTCAGCACGTTAAAAGTATACAAGTCGGTAGAAAATTAAATTCTAATGCGTTTGGTATAAATTATTAGTTGTTATTTTTTTGTTTACGATTTATCGACTCTAAATATACTGAAATTATATTGAATCGTTTTTCTATTTAAATGTTTTTATTCTGAAGCGCTTAAAAGTCGGGAATATATTTACAAAGCCAGCAATTTGCAACGTAGTTTTAAAAGTTTGTTTTTTTCTCTCTCGGTCCCCGTCTAGATCCCGTCTCTTGGGAATTCTGAATTAAATTTGAGACGTTCTGTGATGCAAATCACAGAGAAGAAATGTCTGAGACTATAAACGTCGTCGCACGACCCGCCTTAAACATAACGCCTTGCTACCGCATTCTTCGTCTCCTCCCCATTACAGCACGTTGGCATCCGCCATTTTGTTTCGCTGTGACGTTCTGTCAACAGCCTCATAAAGATGGTGCAACAAAGTAAACAAGACGGAGAGCGGGGGTATATCATTTATCGTTTAAAGTTTATGGGAGGGTCCCGGCAGAAGTCTCGTCGTCTAGGTTTCTAGTAAGCACTTCCAAATACGGTGTCGTCTTCCGGTTGCCCAGGAATATCGTTTCAGTTGACTTCGTCTGGAAATTGCCGCCAAAATATACTTGCCTATATAAACTATCGGTTGTCTGCGAGTCTTTCATAAGTCGTAAGCGAACAGTCGAAACTTACAATTTGGTTCTGATTTTCTTGGCGACCAAAATATAGGAGAGAGAAAAAAAAAAAGAAAAAAAGAAATATCGACAATGAAACTGCCAACGTCTTTTACTTTCTGCGTTCTCGCGTTTTCCCTCCTTTCCGTAAGTAGATATCTTTTTTGACCCCTTTTTATTTTAAAACTGAACATTAATCAAATCTATTATTATACTAAAGCTGAGTTAATCAACGTTTGTTTCCCTAAGGTTTTTTTTTTAATATATGTTTTAATCACATACGCGCTAAAATATTCCTTAGTTTTGGGATTGAGTTATGTTTGAAAACAATTAATTTTGATTGTTCTAATTAGCCGTAATTTACAATTAACTCACGAAGATTCTGTTTATCATTCTCCTCCCATTCTCGTTGTATCTGGTTTGACCCGCCGCTTTTACTTTTTTACCGTTTTTATAAGTTTGGCACCCCCCTCCCCCATCTCTCTCTCTCTCTCTGTCCCTTTTTTTCAATTTTTTTAACATGTTATTTTTCGCTGTAGCTGAGGCATCCTATTGGATGGCAGACATTCACCCGATTAATATCTCCATTGAACCATCTGTAAAAAAAAAAAAAAATCAGTGTAGCAGCAAGTCCTGCAAACATAACAGAAAGAACTGTTTGAAAAAAAATCATACACAATCCACTATGACTATGCAATATTTACAGTTACGTGCTTAGAAAACGGAGCTATTAAACCTGACATAGTGATATTGGAAAAGGAGGAGAGAGTAGCAACCCTCGTTGAAGTCAGTTTTCCTAACGATGCTGGCTTAAACAGATCTGAGAGCGGGGGAGATTATTAATACCAAATTCTTGTGCACGACATGAAAACAAAACGTGAATCTGAGTAAAGTCTCAATTATTCTAATAATCATGCTGCAGGTAAGGTGGGCTACCGAGCTACTACTTCTCACACCTGCCGGTAGCCTATGCCAGCATTCGCCCATGCATGGCCTATTGTTGTCACATCTGGGCTGGTGCACCAACCACCATCCTCTCCCTTTTGGACAGGGTCCAAAAAAGAGCCAATAATCTAATTGACAAATTATTTTCATAACTTTCTGGCGAATATACCCGGTGAACCAAGTGCAAAAAAGATCCAAACAATTGCGCTTTAGGTTAGAATCCTAAAAAAAAAAGATCTCTCGGTTGGAGTCTCTGAATTATCAGGAGAATGTCTAGAACCCGGCAGGATGCCTTAGCAAAAAATAAAATAAAACAGAATTTAAAAAAATGAGATTTTTGTTTTAGTTTAAAATTCCATTTTATTTCTATTTGCGTGCATATGTGGGCGGCAATTTTTGTGTCAATTATATATAACATGTGTCTATATATAAAGTTTCGTATGTGGGTATGTTTATATATTTGTATGTACTGGATTCACTCCTAAACTAATAAACCGATCATTATTAATTTGGGAACACAGCTGCTAGATGAAAGGCGTCGTAATGTGGGATATACTTAGTTAAATTAAGTTTTATGAAAAGGGGTAACAATTGAGAGTAGAAACCCTTTATGAAAATTCAGATGCCTCCAATTTTTAAAAAATTGAAACAATTTGTATTAGACATCATTTAATAAATATTCCCCAAATGTCAGTTCTATTGAAGTAGTTTAAAGGGGTTTTAGGGAGAGATCATGGGCAAAGCATTCTATTTGAAAGTTCAAACATTTCAGATTTGCATTAAATTTGATCACTAGTCATTAGACATCAATTAAGTAAGCTTCACTGAATTTCAATTTCTTCTT
>OY744547.1:56282381-56294881 GCA_963556195.1 Sepiola atlantica
ACAGGTGAAAAACAGAAGCCCTATACTATGTATCCAAAGGTGGTATTATTTTTATATGTGTTTACAATAATATAGTCGGGGGTCTGCGTTCGCGCCGGATATACATAAGAACCAAATGTGGCTTTTTATTTTATCAATAACAATTCCTGTGACATAATAAAATACAACTTTTGTAGGGAAAATTATTAGGAAGAATCAAATCTATTACTAATGGAGATTTGGTATATGAAGCCGAAACTATACTATTACTTCTGTTAATGTATTGTTGTGCTATCTTTCAAAGCTCAATTCCAGGGTATTTGTTTTGTTGTCATGAGACCATCCTCCAATGTAGTACATTCTCTCTTGAGATCGGGGATATTGTAGTATTTATTTTGTTGTCATGAGATCATCCTCCAATGTAGTACATTCTCTCTTGAGATCGGGGATATTGTAGTATTTATTTTGTTGTCATGAGATCATCCTCCAATGTAGTACATTCTCTCTTGAGATCGGGGATATTGTAGTATTTATTTTGTTGTCATGAGATCATCCTCCAATGTAGTACATTCTCTCTTAGAAGCGGGGATATTGTAGTATCTGTTTTGTTCTTGAAACCATCCTCCAAGGTATTACATTCTCCTTTTGGAAGCGGGGGTGTTGTAGTATCTGTTTTGTTGTCATGAGACCATCCTCCAAGGTAGTGCATTCTCTCTTGGGAGCGGGGATATTGTAGTATATGTTTTGTTGTTGAGACCATTCTCCAAGGTAGTACATTCTCTCTTGGGAGCGGGGATATTGTAGTATTTGTGTTATTTTTTTTGAGACCATCTTCCAAGGTAGTACATTCTCCTTTTGGAAGCGGGGATATTGTAGTATCTGTTTTGTTGTCACGATACAATCCTCCCCGTGATTACCTTCTTTTTGAAAGGAAGGGTGTAGTGATATTTTTATAGTTATTATAATTATTATTAAATTTAAGCGGCAATTTGCAGGAATTTGCAATACAATCTACTAAAAGAGAAAATGTGAAATTTGAACATGAAAATAATTGGGTCAAAAATATGTTTAAATTCTGAACTTTAAGCAATTTAAAATAACACGTTTATATATTACATGTTTTGATTTCATTTTCTAATATATATATATATATATATATATATATATATATATATATATATGTATATATATATATATATACAGACCTTTTTACTTCCTTGTTAACGTCTATTGTACCCTGTACTTTACACAAACACGACATGGGTAAATAGACACTATTATTATCAATAATAACAAAGGCTGCTGTCAGATCGTCCTGATCGATCTAGGTGAGATGATATTCATTATTTATCTCTCTGTGGTTTGTAAATAACTCGGTTAACCCTTAAATGCATTTTGTTTCAAATATAAGACATTCCAACAAAATGCCTATATCATATGATACTCAACGAAAATGTGTCAAACTGCAACTTGTTTCACATCTGCAACGAGCCTGTTATTGCAAGTGTGAGTAGGTATTAGTATGATGTAGCATCAAAACACCCGCTAAATAGGGCAATCAGTAGCCACGATGTCAAACCAATATAAAAAAAATAGAGTATTTAAGGATTAAGAGTAGAAAATAGAATCTCGAGGTTTGCGATAATTTGATAATGATTAATTTCACCTTCATATTAACCTTCTGAAACTCTGACAATTCTAATGTTTCTTGGCTCGTATCACATTAGATTGCATATGATAGATGCATGCATATATAAAACTAAAAAAAAAAAATGTCAATAATTATAAAATATTGATGTTTCGGAATTTTTTAGATAAGGATTGATAATTTTTACTATTTAGAATTTTCGGACTATTATTCTCATCTCGTTTGTTATTTTCACAATGTTTCGGCCGATCTAATCTTCAACATATTTCATTTGCCTCTTTTCTGAATTTAAGACATCTTCATATGGAACTCGGGGACTCATAGCGCAACGCACGGATAAAGTGCTTGACTAACTATAAGTTCTAAGTGATAGTCGTTTTTTCATGGGAATCGCCCCAGACACTGCATGAAGCCACTTTATGTACGAAGCTAAAAAGAAAAATATAACTTGTTAATTAAAAACTAGCCAGCGATAAGTGTTAAATGGATACATTCCGACCGAGAAAACAGCAATTGTTCCCCTTTGTCAGAAATATCGCTAATTGTATGTGAGGACTAAAGGACAAAATAAGGGAAGCAGGAGTTACGAGGCTGCCGAAAGTAAATCTAATCGGCTACTTGCGGAATTCAATGGTTTCATCTCATCTACAGGTGATAATTATTGAGAATAAAGTAAAAAGTAACCTACTGAACACTTCAACAACCATGGATTAAATAGAATTCCGTATACATTCCCGAGTCCAACATAAAGATTCTCGAGTTCGAAAAAATTCACATAAAGAATGTCGGAGGTGACATCGGCCGAAATATTTTATTAAAAGCGTATGCGTTTTAAATGATAAACTGCAAATGTCTCCATTTTGCTCATAGTCCTAGCCAGTCTAATTATTAATAGAAATAAACTTCTGTTTTTTTTTTTTGCTAACAAATTAATACGTAAATACATTCATCGTAGTTACTTACTCTCTCTCTCTCTCTCTCTCACAAATATAAAGTAGCATATGTTCTCCACGACATTTCACAAACATATTTCTTCTTACTACCTATTAAGCGGTAAACGTCAGGTAAGGATGGAAACTGACACATCCAGATACTGTAACAACACAGCTCAAGGAGCGGGTATTAAAAAAGTATTTATTTATTCTTTATTTAAAATAGTAATGGATTCTAACTTAGTAAACTTTGGTAAAAAGGTAAAGGTCGCATAGCCTGGACGCGCACGAGTGTCGTTGCCGACATCGCACACTGCCCATGGCCGTAGCGGCGGTGATTTGTTAAGAATCACCGTGTCTAGGGCACAGCATATGGAAGGCGGAGCCCACTTCTCTCCTTCCGCCGCCTTGAACCTTCCCTGAGTTTTAGTCAGGTACCCATTTACTGCTGGGTGGACAGAGGAAGTTTTCAGACCCGAAAATTCGCATCGTCCAGCCCAAAAACAAGTGCTATAACCACTCGTCCACAGAACCTAAAATAGTGTGTTGTTCGATATAGTATGGTTAAAATTCAAACATAATTAAAGTGATCAAATTTGATAATCTTTAAGTAAACCATTGTTGATATACCTGATTGGATACTAAATATAAAAATTAAAATCAAAATATATAGTTGCCCATCCGTAATTTATTGTGGCAATTTAATTTAAATATTAACGATATATCTATTTCCCACTATAGAATTAAATCGGATATACATATATGTGTGTATGGCTATATATATATATATATATATATATATATATATATATATATATATATATATATATATATATATATATATATATATATATATATATATGTATATATATGTATATATATGTATATATATATATATATCTGTGTGTGTGTATGGCTATATATATATATATGTATATATATATGTATATATATATGTATATATATATATATATATATATATATATATATATATTGGTACAGAAAAATTAGTACAACATTCGTACCGTCGCTTTTACCGACTTAGCCACCCGGCTCTCTTCAGCTTCTGTTGTCATCAGAAAAATAGAAAAGAAAAATGTATAATAAAACAGTCGAATTCTGTTATTTTTAACAATGTTTCCATGAAACCGTAGGTATCGATGCACGATCGAAATAACCGATTGCGTTTTTTTTAAATAAATATATATGCTGGTACATACGTAATCGAGCACTCTGGTCATTTCTCCCATACTAAAGAACAACGTTACACTATATATATATATATATATATATATATATATATATATATATATATTTCAAACGGATGCTTATTGAAAAAAAAGTATGAACCTTTAAACTATAACCTTCCACGTGCTTGCGTGATTTCATACGAGAGAGGAAAAAAAAACAACATCCCACTCGCCGGCTCACATCAACAGAAGCGGGCTTTCCAATTACATCGGAATTTTCAACTACAATGAATAAGCTAATTTTATTAGCGAAATATCTGTATAACTATAAACTACATACATACTTAATGTTAGTTTATAAAAAGAGGAAAAAAAAAAATCGTCTTCGATTTGTCTTTTCTTTTTTGTAAAATACATATTGCATCTATAACAAGCTTTGATGGTATTTATTTACCACACTTCTTTTTTATTAAATTTCAAACGGATGCTTATTGAAAAAAAAGTATGAACCTTTAAACTATAACCTTCCACGTGCTTGCGTGATTTCATACGAGAGAGGAAAAAAAAACAACATCCCACTCGCCGGCTCACATCAACAGAAGCGGGCTTTCCAATTACATCGGAATTTTCAACTACAATGAATAAGCTAATTTTATTAGCGAAATATCTGTATAACTATAAACTACATACATACTTAATGTTAGTTTATAAAAAGAGGAAAAAAAAAATCGTCTTCGATTTGTCTTTTCTTTTTTGTAAAATACATATTGCATCTATAACAAGCTTTGATGGTATTTATTTACCACACTTCTTTTTTATTATATATATATATATATATATATCAACACTGTCGTCGATAACATCAAGACGAATTTCAACTTGACTGCGACAAATATGTCTCAGTCAGGAAGAAGAAAGAAGAAGAAAAAAATATGCTTATACTTTTGACGATGGTATCTCTTACCGAAAGTACTCAAGTTAAAAAAAGAAAAAAAAATGTTTTTAAAGTAAATAAATAATTTATTTTTAAAAACAAATAATTTGCGTTGTGCAGGTTTTCTAAATATTTTATAAAAAAATATTCCTTTTATTATTGCCATTCCAGCAACGTTTCCAATGTGTGACTTTTCAAAATATATATATATATATATTTGAACAGATTTTTAGTGGTACAGAATTTTATCAAGCTTTTAAATAGCATAAACGGAGTCATAGCTAGTCGATGGCAATATCACACGAAGAAAGAAAAAGAGAGGAAAATTATAGTAATATATTTAATCAAAGAATGAAAAAGTTTGACTAGTATTGTACCAAAATAACAAGTACTGATTTCGAATGAATAGGCACGCGTTTCTGCTATTTGAACTATTTATTCTAAAATATGCATTTGAATATTAGTTTATTTTATATGTTTTATTTTTGTTTTTGTTTTCTTGACTAAAAGTTTGTTTTCTTGTTTTTGCAGATGGAGACAGTCTACAGTTTTCCGATAGGAACTAGTAAGTATTTCGACATAATTATTTTATCCTCTACGGAGGTCGTTCAAAATATTATAAGCCACACCCAGTAGGGGTCAGAAAAGCTAGACATTTTTTTCACTATTGGACAACAAGCCCCCAAAGAAAATTAAAACAAAGATGGAGTAGGTTTCTGTTGCTTTTTTCCACTTTCTGTATTAAAAATGCATCAGATGTCAGTAGTACTCTGTTTGATCTTCCATTTCAAAGCCTGAAATACAAGCAAAAATGTAAGAACTCTTCTGCTCGGAAGCTTATTAAACACTGACGACAACATACTCGCTACGCCAAATACAGAATTTGTAGAATAGGAATATAACACGATTTTTAGTAGGCCGGAAAGATGACATTCAAAAAACGAACGAACGTTTTGGCCGACACAATATTAATAAATATATGTGTAATTTCGTCGTAAAATTATTCAACGATGATTGACATACCGTAAAACCCAACAACTACAACACAAATTTAAAGGTAAAAGTACAGAATAGTTATCACTAAATACTTCGTAAACTAAAAAAAAACAATACATAATTGATACCAAACGTAGTAAAATTTAAAAAATGATCTCCCTAACTAGTCAAGTTTTAATATTTATAACACCTTTATTTTACAAGTTTTCTTTAATAAAATCTGTCTTCTCAATAATCGACATTTAATGGCGGTTAGCATTTGTGGGCATCCTGCGGCAGCCATGTAGCAGTCATACACATTGACATTTATTTCTTCCCGAGCGAGATTGTTTGGTCACACGGTGACCAATCATACTCCTGGGTGAATTAATTTCGACTGAACCTTTGAAGGATTACATCCAGACCTGTAAGGATTTGCAGAGCAGGTAGAGATCGTCCACGCACTCACGACGAAAGACGTCCTCTCTTCTGCCTCTCAAGGCTATCTTTACTTAAAAATATACTGCTCAAAAGAAAATATTTTTATTACTTTTTAATTCGTTTATTCACTGTCTCGACTTCTGGCAGCCTACATCCAACGGTGTAAGTCACTTAAATTGTCTGACAGTTGATGTAAGATTAGCTTTTATAAAATTGGTGACCCCGCTATTAGATGTCGAGAAGTCATATTAAAGTGTTAAAAACATTAGAACTTAACTAGTTTGGTAGAGCATTTAGTTCTACAACATTTAATATAATTTATATGTTGTTCTTCTTGTTAAGCTAGTTTCACGTTTGCATAGGGCTCACGAAGATTGTGCCTCAGGATTGTTTGGTCTCCACGAAGTCTCCTCATTGATCTCAGCTATTCGTTAATCTGCAGAAATGCAAGTTTTACCCCCAACATCGAGAGGAGCAACGATCAATGGTTGCATGCGAAGTCGGGGAAAGTTTGGCCAAGAACACGCAAAGAAATGGCGTAGAAGCAATTTTGTCACTTCTACCCCACTTATTTGCGCTTCCGCACTTGACACATCTTTGCTTGCCGCACGCAGAGGCAGAGACGACCAGAAGACGACGGGTCCTGATGCCGATTCCTTCTAGATGTTCAGCAGAGCCTTGTTAGTCGGGTAGCTATGATATTATCACGTTGCTATCAACCCTACCACTGTGATAAAGGGTTGGACTTTAGGTGGGTAGAGTTTTTAGTGTTGTGTTTTTTGTTGTTGTTTAGGAATTATCAAGTGTTAACTATTATGGATTTTTTACGTACCTATCAAAATATGTTTCGTGTCACTAATTCTGTGTCCGTTTGTTAATTGCAGGTTGTTCGGGAGAGGCAGCAAATTTGATATTCGTCTTGGACTCTTCTGCCAGCGTCTGGGTTGTTGATTACATGAGACAGCTGGAGTTCGTTGCGAAAATAATCGACCCTTTCGATATCGGACCGGATGACTCGCAAGTCCACGTCGGCGCCATTACCTTCAGTGACCACGCCCACCTGGAGTTCTCGCTTCTCACGTACACCGACAAGGACGCCCTGAAGAGGGCGATTTCTAACATCACATACCGACCCGGCCAGACCAACACGGCCGAAGCTCTCGACCTTGTGCACAAGGAGGTCACATCTCATATGAATAACACTGAAGCGCCGTTTATTGTTGTGTTCATCACGGACGGTATGTCCATGGACCCGACAGCCACTCAGGAAGAGGCGATGAAGCTGCGCGAGCTTGGGATCACCATCTACTCCATTGGGGTCGGACGTGGCTTTCATTTGTCTGAACTGACAGCGATTGCATCCATCGCCAGAAATGTTTACACTGTTCGCAGCTACGAATACCTGGAAACTATCATAAAAAGCTTTAATATAAAATCGTGCACAGGTAAATAGACGATTGTTTTCATTTCTTCTTTTATTGGTCCCCCGATTTATAAAATCGGGGGACTTATGTTTTGAGGCATGTCCGTCCGTCCGTCCGTCCGGATTTTTCTCCGCAACCATCCATTGAATTTCTCTGAAATTTTGTATGAAGTTGTAACTTTGGTCAGGTTAAAAAGTGACATTCTCCGATTTTTGAAAAAAAATCTGGTTAGCCCCCCCAGGGGGTCAAAAGGCCCCGAAATGGCCGAAAATGACATTTTTTGCCCCATAACTTTTCATCCATCCATTCAATTTCTCTGAAACTTGGCCAAAATGTGGAGGCAATTGTTCCTAATAGAAAATAAGTATCGCTGACCTTGGAAAAATCTGGTTCGCGCCCCCAGGGGGGGGGGGGTCAAAAGCCCCCAAAATGGCAAAAACTAACCCTTTTCTCCCATAACGTTTGATTCATCCATTCAATTTTTCTGAAACTTGGCCAAAATGTAGAGGCAATTGTTCTGGATATAAAATGAGCATCCTTGACCTCAGAAAAATTCTGGTTCGCACCCCCAGGGGGTCAAAGGGGGGGGTGAAAATGCCCCAAATTGCCCAAATTTATTGCATTTTACACTCGCCACATCGAGTCACATACAGAGGGGGACCACGCACGCGCAGCTTGTTTTATTTCGAAAACTACGACAAATACAATAATTGATTTAGATGAAGGAAACACAACTTCCCTATTTTTATACTCATTCATTTATTTCGTATGAATCAGATGATTCCATAGTTGGCATTGGTTTCCCCGATATTCTTCTAGGTAGAATTCTTTCTAGAAAGGCATCGGATACTTACAAGATGGACCAACATCTTAAGTTAAAGTGTTTCTGTGGAACGAACTGGATTCGAACTTGGCACACCCAAGTTGTCAGTCCGCGTCGTTAACCACTTAGCCATCGTCACCTCCTATTTTTTTAATCGAATCAGATTGTTTAAAAAAATACTATAAAAGAAATTGACATCAGAATTCACATTTTGCAATCAATGGTCTCTGAATGTCTGAGGGTTCGAGCCATCAGGTCGACGCATTGGTCGAATTCAGCCACACTGATGAATCTTTAAAAAACGCAACACGTGTTCGTGGATAGTAATATTTATATAATATAAATGTGCTTCTTAAGAGAAAGTCTCTTATGTAATAAAAAGGCGGTCTCTGATTGAGCTAATATCTAAGGTTATTCCCTTGGAGAGAATTGGATCATCTACGGAAACCGATTAACGTAATTAAATGCGATATATTTCTCCTACATTATAACAACAAGAAAGAGGTTGAACTACTAGAGCCAGTTGTGACTGAAGGTCCGGTGTTCGAGCATGGAGGTCAATGCGGTGTTTGGATTAAGCTACACTGATGAATCTTTAAAAGACACAACACGTATCTGTAGATGTTAAAATTTAAATAATATATTGGGTTCGCCAAAAAGTTCCTTCGTTTTTTTTTAAGTGGACATTAATGCAATTCATTTTCCGATCTCGATTTGGAAATCTTGATCGTGTTTGTGATTTGTCTGGTTGTAAAACGGCTTTCACTTGGTTACTGTGGATCATCTTTGGCCGGCGAGGACAATCTCTCACTGAAAAATGTCGTTTTCAGAATTGAGCAAACTATTTCTGGCACACCTCTGCTGTAACAGCATCCTCCCATACATGTGGCATATTTTTATGTAGGTTTATGTAGCTTTTTTTGCTTTCCAGTAGTAAAAAGCATCAGATGTCGGTAGTGCTCAGTTAGATCTTCTATTTCACGGCCTGAATTACAAGAAAACATATAAGAACTCCTCTGCTCCGGGGCTTATTACACACTGACGTCAACATACTCGCTACGGTAAATACGGGATTTGAAGAATAGGAATATAAAACGATCTTTAGTAGGCCGGAAAGAACTTTTTGACCAACCCAATATATAGTCGCCCCAAGAAAGAAGCACCCTTATGTAAGCAAAATGACAGATTACACCTAAGCTACCATGCGAAATTCTTTCGTGGAGAGAGTGTAATAAACTACGTTAACAGATTAATATAATTAAATGCAATGCATTTCTATTACATTATAACAATTAGACAACTAACGGCCAATACAGTTATGGTGTTGGACTTTCAGAGTATGTAGTGATTGAGGGTCACCAGTTTGAGCATCGAGGTCGATGCGTTAGTCGCATGAAACCACGCTGGTGAATTTTAAAATGAAGCAACATGTGTCCGTGGATAGAAATATTTATATAATATATATTCGTCTTATAGGGTCAAAACACTCTTATGTAATAAAAAGACGGTTTTTACCGAAGCTATTATGCAAGATTCTTCCCCAAAAAGAATTGAATCTTCCACTTAAACCGATTAGTGTAATTAAATGATATAAGGCTCCCCTACAGTAAAACAACTAGCAAGTCGGCTGAGACAGTTCAGACGTTGGATTATGAGAGTCAGTTGTGACTGAAGGTCTGGGCTCGAAACAAATGCATTGGATAGATAAAACCGCACTACTGAGACTTCAAAGGACGAAAAACTTGTCCATGGATGTCAATATATATATATATATATATTTATATGATTACTTTTATTTACACAGACATGTACAAAATCTGCGACATTGGCATGTCGATGTTATCGATCAACAGCTATTATAAACGGAGATCTCATCAGGTAGAGTTAGTATCCGATCTTAACCTTAGATCATATCTGGAAAGAATAATAATAGCTGTTGATCGATAACATCGACATGCCAGTGTCGAAGATTTTGTACATGTCTGTGTAAATAAAAATAATCATATATAAATGTGTATATATATATATATAGGGTGGGCCAAAATAAGGGTCCTATCTTTAAATTTGAATAACTTGAATTTGAATAACTTCCACAAAATAAAAGTTAAACTCACCAAACTTTATGTGTGTGTAGACTGACCCTTCCGAGATTTTTTGAAATAAACAAAACAAATTTTAGCCGAAAAACACTTCTTAAAACTTATAAAAACTAAAGTATTGTTTTTTACACTGTTTTGAGTTTTTTAAGCAAAAATAATGTTTTCTAAATGAGGGTACGTTCCTTAGGGCTAATACGGCTCATGCTTGCTTCGGAAGGGGTCCTTTACTTATTCTAAAAAAAAAATAAAAAAATCAATAAAAAAGTTATGAATTTTTAAAAATAGGACCCTTATTTTTGCCCACCCTGTATATATATATATAATATATATAATATATATAATATATATAATATATATATATATATAATATATATATATATATATAATATATATAATATATATAATATATATATAATATATATATATATAATATATATATACAATATATAATATATATATATATCATATATATATAATATATATATATTATATATATATATATATATATATATATATATATATATATATATATATATATATATATATATATGCCAAAGGAAGGATGAGAGTAATCCGACGCAATGAGAAATGAAAAATGGAAAAACTAAAAGATGTGTTTTTAATGTATTCATCAACGTTTCGTCTTTATTTGTAAGACTTGTTCAGGATGATAATTTTAAGAAAAATGTCATGCAAGTACATACAAATATTGGGTTGACATGATGGGTTGATGAGAAGAAGTAGTAGCTACTACTGGGCGCGCAGGACCAAGGTCCGGGCTGAGAGAAGTAGGTGGCAGAGAGTGAAATGAATGTGGACAACTGTGAGTAAGAAGGGGAGGGGTGGGAGTGTTAGTTAATTTGTCTTAGGGTGGGAGAGAGGGGAGGTCGTGGTGAGGTGTAGCATGGATTTTGAGGGGCTGAGGAAAGAGGAGGGAAGGGGGAAAGCTCTGTGTTTTTGGTGTGTAGGTAGTATCATAATTTTAGAAAAAGATTTGAAGAAATGAAGATGAGTTGAAAGTAGGCGGGGTGGGTGGGTAAGAGTGTGAAAAAAGTAGTCGAAAGGGTGAGATGGTTGAGGGGGAGAGGGAGATTTTGTTGTCGTTAGGTGTGAAATATTTGGAGGGTAGGAGTATTGACCAGCTAGCTATGTCAGGAATGTGTGAATATAAGTAAGTAAGAAGGAAAGTGTTGAAATGTGCTGTGAATATGACAATGAGGGGAAGGAAAAAGAAAAAGAAAGGGAAGGAGAAAAGAGATATTAATTTTGGCGAGAAATAGGTGAAATGTAGTTTTGTGCAGGTAGTGTTGATAGTTTGAAATTAAATTGAGAGCTAAAGGGGTTTAAATATCTAAATATTTGTGTCTGGATTGTGTTCATTGGTGAGGCTGTTATTTGTGGTTAAGTGGTGTAGATTCGTGGTGAAAGAAAATGTATGTGGGGAGGGGTTTGTGCGTGAGTGTGTATGCGGGGACTTGTATATAAGTACAATTGAGAGCGAAGAGAAAAAAGGTTAGCCATGATCTAGGTTTAGTTTTTGTTCAGTCCGGATAATTTTGCTTATTAAGGGGGATATATTGCAAAAGCCATTTCGTTGTTTGATTGTGTCGGAGGCTGTGATTAGTGCAGTTTCCAGTAGTCTTCGCTGAGCTTTGTTATGAATGTATTCGGTGATTTTGGCCTGTTCAAATTTGAAAGCATAATATATATATATATATATATATATATATATGTATATATATATGTATATATATATATATATATATGTATATATATATGTATATATATATATATATATGTATATATATATGTATATATATATATATATATATATATGTATATATGTGTGTGTATATATATATATATATATATATATGATATATATAAATAATTAATATAATGTAATATAATGCAGAGGTGTAACGGATAAACACGAAGTTAAGCAAATTAAGACATATTACGGTGGAATGAGAATTATGCAGTTTCACCATTTTTTATTAGTACAATATATTTTTCATACAATATTACAATCTTACTTGCGTCAGTGTGGCTTGA
>OY744547.1:56297381-56299881 GCA_963556195.1 Sepiola atlantica
GTTTATTATTATCAATTACTCACTAGGAGTTCTCACACTTGTCATTTTCAGCGATTACTCACTGGCATTTCTCTGGGGTCTGAATGACAGCAAGTCTCTCTACATTTCCAATCACTCTTCATTGCTTTGAATAAATATTGCAATTCATTTTGCCTTATCGCAGAAGCCCTTTTACTATTGATCTGTCGCTGGCAACAACCATTAGACTTCTCAGGAATGTGAATGTCTATAGGCCTCCCTAAGGTTCCGGTATGCTTCGCATTCTCCAGTGGAAGTCTGCTGGGTGCTTTTCCCATCCTTACGATCACTTTGCGTAGTATCAGCCGAGGGTGGTGCCGACCACATGTGTATTTTATTTCTTCAGCTGTGGAGAGAACGGATTGTCAGAGATTTCTTGCGCTCTTTTCTTTCTATATTATTAATATTATTATTATTATTTCTGCTCACTAGGAGTTATCACACAATCCATCGTCAGTGATTGCTTACCGACAGCAACCAGTGGTGTTCCCTGGAGTCTGAGTGGCAACAAGCTTTCCCAGATTTCAAGTAATATCCATCTCTTTTCAATCACCACCGCAAATGATCTTGCGGTATCGCAACAGCCGCCTACCTTTGATTTCTCGCTGGCAATGACCATTGGTCTCCCCTGGAATTTGGGTAGCAATAAGCCTCCCCAAAATCCCAGTACTCACCGCACTCTTCGAGTGGAGGTCTGATTAGTGCTGTCCCTCCTCGGTCTTCCCATCGTCCTTGACTCTCTAGGATTATTTTGTGTGGTATCAACCGAGGCCGACGCAATCATTTCTTTTGGGGGGGGGACAACTTATGGTATTTCTTGCAATTTATGTCCCTTGGTTCTTCCTGTGGTTTTGTTTTCTTCATATTGTAACTTCCATGTGACTGGTTACCATTCGTTGCTTATGCGGGTTGGTTTCCGCATTCGAGGATTTTCCTTAAGATTGCAGCTATTTTGATCATTGCCGTCCTTTGTATGGGCTTAGTGATCTCTTTGTTTCCAATTTCTCTCAGTCTTTTCTCCAGGTTTTTTTTGCGACTGTTCCTAATTCTCCGACGATTATTGGTATCATATTGACTTTCTTCATGCTCCATATCCTTTTTAGTTCTCTGCCAAGTTTCGTGTATTTACTTCGTTTTTCCGTCTCCTCGATCTTCAATCTTTGGTCTGCTGGAACTGCAAATTCTATCATTTGGCAGGATTTTTCCTTCTTGTCGATTATTATGAAATCCGGACTCCTTGTTTGCATGAGTTTATCTGTTTGTGCATCCCTATCCCAGGGGATTTTGTGTTTTTCGTTTTCCAGTACTGTCTCTGGTTTATGTTTGTACAATTTGTCTGCGTGTTCGAAATGCAATCGTTTGCATACTTCTCAGTATACTGCTTTCCCCACGCAGTCATGTATGTTGTTGTATTCTTTGGGGGCTAGTTTGCTGCATTCACTTGCTATATGATCTATTGTTTCGTCTTGTTGTACACACAGTCTGTATTTACTGTTTTTCTGGGTTTTATCTATTTTAACTTTAATGTAGTTTGTCCTAATCGCATTGATCTGTGCAGCTGTCATAAACATTTCGTTTCTCTGTTCACGTGTCCTTTTCGGAGCCATGCCCAGCTATTTTCGTTGGTTTCTTCTCTTGTGAGTCTTATGAAGTTCCATGTAGTTGTTTTTGTCTTTTTTTACTTTTCTTGTCCTTGTGTTATTAGTGATGTTACCTAGGTGTCTATTCCTTTTACTGGATTTCTGCTATATAATTTCGTTTCTAAGAGTTATCTTGTATTCGCAAACATTTGTTTTCCAATCTTCTAATTCATTTCCGTAAATTTGATGGTGTCTGCTTCCAGAACTCACAGATGCTTATAGTTCTCCTGGTTGCCCAGCATCCTCATCTCATCTTAGTTGTGCAGTTCCATGCACTCTATCGTCTCCAGTTTTCCCCTTTTCATCGTTAGCAGTGCACAGTTTACTATTCCGAAGTCAATTTGAATGTCTTAGCTGAAGATTCTGGTCGTATTTAATAGCTTTTCCAATCACTTTTTGCTTTTTGCAAATAGTTATTATTATTATTATTATTATTATTATTATTATTATTATTATTATTATTATTATCATTGTTATTATTATTATTATTATTATTATTATTATTATTATTATTGTTATTTGATCTCTAAGAGTTTTCACACAAGTTATTATATGTGATTGCTCACTTAATAACAAGCGCTTTTCCCTGGTGACAACAAATATCAATATATTTCAAGCTTTCTCACATCTTTCGGTAACTATTACAAATCAATTTGCGTTATCTGAACAGCCGTTACCATTAGTTTATCGCAAGCAACAGCCCTATTCTGGAATTCGAACGGCGATAAACATCACCAAAGTTTCAAGATTCTCCGCACCATTACAGTGGAGGTCTTTCCATCCTCTTTGATATCTCACGACATTTTTGTGCGGTACCAACTAGGGCTGATGTCATCACATGC
>OY744547.1:56304881-56322381 GCA_963556195.1 Sepiola atlantica
CAAAAGAGACCTATGACCGAATAAGACCTTCTGGTTCGCAACGACGAAGATTATATGCCCCCCCCCAAAAAAAAATTTTTTTTTAATTTTTTTTTAAATACATAAGAAAGAGGTTCCACTCAGGCCTCTATAATCTCTTGTAGGGTCTGCTGAACATTCCTTGGCCAAATGGTTTCTTGAAATTTCTGAATCGGTACGTGATTCTTATAATGGCCATTGTATTTCCGATCCCTTGCGGTTTGTTGACCGTTTACATGAAGTAAAATCCAATGCTAACAATCGATTTATGTGATCCGTTGACGTTGTTATTCTTTTCACATATGTTCCGTTGAAAGAAAATATTCGTATCTGTGCCAACACATTATATGGTGGCTCTACGCCCCCTTCTTGTTTCCCTTTGTTGAATTAATGTTGTTGTTCGCGAAGTCTGTTCAATTACGCCATAACAACATCATGTATAGCAAGATTAGTGCAGTGTCAATGGGGAGTCCTTTAGCCCCAGTATAAGCAGACATTTTTGTTGGCTATCATGAGGGCAGATTGTTTAACTCGGTTCCTAAGCCCAGTGTCTATGTCAGGTATGCTGACGACACTTTTATTACTTTCTCCTCTCAGAGTATTGATTTACTCCTCTCCAGGAGTTAGACACAAGGCCAGTTTTTATCTTACTCCCACAAGTAAGATGTGACCCAAGGTCAGGTCGGGAAAGTGCGGTTTAAAAATTGCCTGGGCAGCCCCGTCGGCATTCCCCGGTAGGGGCGCCTCAGGCAGTAAGCAATAAACTTACTCCTCCCCAAAGAGGGGGGGGGCGAAGCCTGGGAGGGTGGACCTCCTAGAACTGCACAGGACAGACCCATAGACCGGCGTAAATCAAGCCCCGAAGGCCAAGACAATACCAGTCTATGGGGTGCAGTATCCATCGGAACAGATACTACATTTCGATCTTAGCCAAAAGGCTCCTCTCTGAGTAAAGCTTTGATTTTCTATAAAAAGCTGAATTTACTTCATGGTGCTTTAAGTTTTACTATTGAAATTGCGACAGATAATTTCCTCCCGTTTTTGGATGTCTTCATTCAGAGATCCAAAGGAGGGTTCCTAACTAACGTTTATCGTAAATCCACACTTACGGGTCTTTACTTGAATTGGGGATTTTTTGTACCAAAATCTAGAAAGTTAGGTTTAATGTATAACTTAGTGCACCGAGCGCTCATGATTTGTTCGGAATTGGATAAGATAAGGGGAATCCTTACCAGTATCGGTTATGCGAACGACTTAATCTCAAACTGCATTAAAAAGTTGCAGAATTCAAGTCTTCTAAATTTGTTAGTCCACTTAGATGTCAAGTTAATGTCAAACTGCTTTGGATAGGTGGCATTAGTAAAAAGTTGGTCAAGCAAATCACCAAAAGTGTAACCGGTTCCTTTTTTTTTATTGCTTTACGTTTGGTTTACGCTGTCTTAAAAATTAGACTTTTCGCAACGAAACAACAAAAAATACACTTTGTATTTATTTCTGCGTGCGGAGAAGATATTAAAAATATTATTTTTAAAAAAAATTAGTTTTACAAAATGGAGGAGTAAGACAAAAAATTAACTCAAATAAATGATGATGCTAATATGACACGTTTGGTACTTGTCCTACCTGTCGTCTGCGTTTCCCCTTCAAACCTTTTCTCTTTTTACACGCTGTTTTTGACGGCAACAGGTTGAATGACTATAGTCAGTTGGAGATTTCGAATCCGCTCTTTTGGCGTTTTTGTTTATTTGTTTTTTCTACCATATTATCTTAATTTTTTTCATAATTACTTTTGGCACCACCGAAACAGAATTGAATGTGTGTACGCCACACAAATATTTACCTAATAAATATCTTAACGCGCTCTCTCTCTCTCTCTCTCTCTCTCTCTCTCTCTCTCTCTCTCTCTCTCTATATATATATATATATATATATATATATATATATATATATATATATATATATATATATATATGTAAACAGAAGATCGGAACAACATCAGTACCGTCGGTTTCAAATCCAAACCAAGTGAACTTATAATTGGTCTTCTTTACTGGACTCTCTTTAGCCTCTGACTTCCCTAAACTAACCGCACACACACACACACACACACACACACAAACACACACACACACATATATATATGTATATATGAATATATATATATATATATAAATGTGTGTGTGTGTGTGTGTGTGTGTTAATTAATTTTTACGTACATAAAAAGAATCCATGGACACGTTTTCTTACTATCAGCCGTCATCAGCATGGCTAATCTGGGTACGGATCGAACCTAATATATTAGTGTCTGCAATGTGGCGCTTTACCACTAGACCACAAACACCTTGCCAAAATATGTACGACTTTTGATCGCCATAATGTTAAGTAGTTTTTGTTATTTGACATGTTATATAACGGTCGGTTATTATTTGAATACAAAAACTACGTATATATAAATATATATATATATATATATATATATATATATATATATTAATTAATTTACGCCCATAAAAGTATGCACGTAAATAACTTAATATATATATATATATATATATATATATATATATATATATATATATATATATTTAAATATTTTCTTTGTCGTACAAAACTTTAAAATGGCATTGAAGAGACAATATTTATTACTCATAATGAATTAAGAAATTAAAAAGATGAAAGGGCAGCTGACCGGTTTCGTACCTCGCTCAACAGAGCCAAATATCGAGGTAATGTATAAAAAATATATTAAAAAAAAGATGCTATGAGAATTATAGCTAGGGAAAGGGGTAAAAAAAATATAAATTGTTTATATATATATATATATATATATATATATATATATATATATATATATATATATATATATATATATAGAAACAATTTATATTAAGTCCTTGAGACCTTCTCTTTGCAAGCAAAGAGAAAATCTCCTCGGGCTTAATGTTGTTTCTATTTGATTGAACTTTTTCATCCAGTATATTGAGCTTTCCTCATCTCACAATAGGTCTAATTGTCTAAAAGATATATTTTAGTTATAAACCTTCATATATATATATATATATATATATATATATATATATATATATATATATATATATATATATATATATATATATATATGTAAAATCACAATAATGACACGTTCGACTAAAGGCGACTGAATGCAATATTCTGCATATTCTTAACGGCTTAGGCAGTAGAAAATACTAAAACCGAACAACACCGTATATATATATATATATATATATATATATATATATATATATATATATATATTTATATATACACACGAGGGGAGTTCAATAAGTAATGCCCCTGACCCATTTCCCATAGAAGTAGATTAATGAAACTTGCCACAGTTATTAGCCTTTCTCGACATAGGAACAACCCAGAGTTATGTATTTCTCCCATCGTTTGATGCAGCTCTGGACACCGTTTTTGTAGAACACCCCAGGTTGGTCCTTCAACCACGTCGTAACTTCAGAAATCAAGGCTGCATCATCTGGGAAACGCTTTCCTTTCAAAAACAACTTCATGGCTGGGAAGAGATGAAAGTCAGAAGGTACAATGTCAGGAGAGTAAGGAGATGGGGAGGATGTCATAGCCACACGCCCGTGCTCTTGATCTGGCGACATGCGAGTTGTGGACTGGAGCGTTGTCCCTGCAGGAGGGGGATACCTTTGCTGATCTTGCCCCGTCTCTTGATTTTGATAGCTTCTCTTAATTTCATCAAAAGTGAAGCGTAATAGGCTTCTGTAATTGTGGTACCATTTGCCAGGAAATCTGTCATCACTACTCCGTCCTAGTCCCAGAAGACTATGAGCATGACCTTGCCAGCGGAGGGCTGCACCCTTGCCTTCTTTGGAGGTGGTGAGTCCAAGTGCTTCCACTGCATTGACTGGGCTTTGGGCTCTAGATCATAGTGATGGACCCAAGTTTCATCCTGTGTAATCAGTCTTTTGAAACACTTTGACTTATCTTCTTGGCACATCTCCAAATTCATCCTCAAACACTCGACGCGTTCTTGCATCCGGAAAGGTGTGAGCAACCTGGCAATCTATCTGGCAGACACCTTATGCATATGCAAATGGTCATGAATGATAGTTTCCACAGGCCCTGTACTAATCTTGACCTCTTTGGCTATTTGGCGAATAGTAATACGTCGATCTTCCAAAATGGCAGCTTTAACTTGACGGACAGATGCCTCATCAATGGCAGAAGAAGAACGACCAGGTATGGGAGCTGTTTCCACAGACTTCCTGCCATGTTTGAATTCACGATGTCAGTGTTTTACAACGTTATATGATGGGGCATCCTCACCATAAGTTTCTTTCATTTCATCAAAGTCTCCTTTGATGTGCGCCCTTTCAAATACAAAAACCGGATCACTGCGCGACACTCAACTGGCTCCATTTCACACTTGACTCAGTTCAAACACCTGTAAATCAGAAACCACAATTAGTTCAGAGCTGTTTTTTTGCAACATAACCCAGACACATATAAATCATTACACATGCAAAATTTCATCTAGATCAGACACTGGAAGTGGGCCAGGGGCATTACTTATTGAACTCCCCTCGTATATAGGCTGGGCTTCTTAAAATAATTTAAATAAACTTCCAAATTAATACATAAATGCGAGTTCCGTCCATTGATGATGTCGAACCCCTTGGTGCAACTTTCTATATGTTCACCTGTAAAGACATAAATAGACTGTATTCTCCTCTTTTCGCCTAGTCGTTAAGTTAGCCGCATGGATAAAAGGGTTCAGACTTTGTGTTAAAAGGTGTCTGAGTTCGAGCCGTGGAACCAGCAAAACAGTTATTCTCCACACTGACGATTCCAGAAAAAGGATGTTTTGGTCGTTTTTGTTTTACGGCATATCAACCCTTTTCGGGTTATTTAATGCCGAATCCGGTCATTTTGGTAAAGATTTTATGCTTAAAGTACTTTATATGTTTAAGTATTTATTCATGTGGTTTAGTTTGTTTGTTTTGTTTTACGGCATATCAACTCTTTTTGGGTTATTTAATGCCGAATCCGGTCATTTTGGTAAAAGTTTTCATGCTCCAAATTCTTTATATATTTAAGTATTTATTGATGGTGTTTAGTTTGTTTGTTTTATTTTATGGTAGGTAATCACGTTTCGGGTTATTTAATGCTGAATCCAGTCATTTTAACAAAAGTGTTTATGCTTCAAGTTCTATATATGTTCAACAATTTATTTATGGTGTTTAGTTTGGTTGTTTTTTAAAGGAAAATGTCGTTTTTTTGGGGGGTTTTTGCAGAACATGATTGAGTTTTGTAAACGGAAAAGAAGCCGGTATTTTCAGGCAGTCTGGTCTGCTAGCACCAGAAGAAAAAGGCTGAAACGTATATGTATGTGGAAAATAATTATAATCATTATGATATATATATATATATATATATATATATATATATATATATATATATATATATATATATATATATATATATATATATATATGGGAAGAGAAGGATGAAGGTAATCCGACGTGATGGGAAAATGAAGAAGGAAAACCAAAAAATGGATGTTTTTTATGTGTACATCAACGTTTCGTCTTTATTTATAAGACTTCATCATGATGATAAAATAGAGAAAAAATGTCATGCAAGCACAGATACATGTAGGGTAGACATATTGGGAGGAAAAATATATATATATATATATATATATATACAGTGTAACCCGGATATAAGAGAGCTGTCGTGACCGGAGAATAAGTCTCTTATATCCGGGTTCGCCTTCTAACAACAATAACAAAAGAAACCTTTCTTACGAATGTTTTATGGATATGGCTATAGTGAAGGTCATAGAAAGACTCACCAATGAGGTGAGAAAATTTAGCAACGTCTTTTGACTGATTTACGACATCACACTGTCACTCAAAATGAACTCTCTATATTGGGGAGGACGGGACCGGAGAAAAAGTATCTTATAGCCGGGTTTCTCTTATATCCGGGTCTCTTATATCGGGGGTCTAATTTATAGACATTAACACAGGCTGTAATTTGGGACCAGAGACGTGTCTCTTATATTCTTTCTTACCGTTAAAAGAATTTCCAGCTAAATGTTCTTCAAATAAGTAAAACGAATGTCACTTTTTGAAATGTGTTTATTTAAAATTGTATCGTTTTAGTCGATAGGATGACATTTGATTTTGGAACAATTGATTTTAAAATGGGAAAAGTCGGAAATTTTTACCTCAGAAAAATCAAAGTAATTACAAATCAACATATTTGCTTATATTCGGGTTTCTCTTATATCCGGTGGTTTTATATCCGGGTTACACTGTATATATATATATATATATATATATATATATATATATATATATATATATATATATATATAAATATACATATATATATACATATATATATATATATATATATATATATATATATATATATATATATATATATATATATATGTATATATATATATGGGAAGAGAAGGATGAAGGTAATCCGACGTGATGGGAAAATGAAAAACGAAAACCAAAAAATGGATGTTTTTTATGTGTACATCAACGTTTCGTCTTTATTTATAAGACTTCATCAGGATGGTAATATAGAAAAAAATGTCATGCAAGTACAGACACATGTAGGGTTGACAGTCTTGACCGCAGCCATCTGTTCAAATACCTCCTTCCTCCCTCTCCTCCACTCCCTCTCTGCCATCCACATTATTCCTGCTCATCCCCCCACCTCTTTCTCTTACTACCAGCCACAGTAGTCCTTGCACACCCCCATCTTTCCATTTCTTCCCCACTCATTTTCATAAACATTCATTTTTCACCCCTCACCAAGTACGGACGTCCACCCAGTAGTGGCCATTATTTTCTTCCTTTTTCCCAATATGTCAACCCTACATGTGTCTGTACTTGCATGACATTTTTCTCTATATTACCATCCTGATGAAGTCTTATAAATAAAGACGAAACGTTGATGTACACATAAAAAACATCCATTTTTTGGTTTTCCTTTTTCATTTTGCCATATATATGTATATATATATATATATATATATATATATATATATATATATATATATATGGGAAGAGAAGGATGAAGGTAATCCGACGTGATGGGAAAATGAAAGAGGAAAACCAAAAAATGGATGTTTCTTATGTGTACATCAACGTTTCGTCTTTATTTATAAGACTTCATCAGGATGATAAAATAGAGGAAAAATGTCATGCAAGTACAGATACATGTAGGGTAGACATATTGGGAGGAAAAATAGAATGAAATAATGGCCACTGCTGGGTGGACGTCCGTATTTGTTGGAGAAATAGAAATGAATGTTGAAGAAAATGAGTGGGGAAAAAATGGAAGGATATATATATATATATATATATATATATATATATATATATATATATATATATAAACAGAAACACCACGCTGAAAAATCATTTTTTAAATATATTTTTTTATTTTTTTCAGATAAGACAACAACGGCAAAGCAGACAACAGTAAAAGTAACGACACCATCTCCTGTCACCTTCACACAAACAACACCTCCTACCACCACTATCGTTCTACCTACCCCTATTGCTATCCAACCTAGAATACCCGAAAACAAACCAGCTCCAACAACCCCTCCAGCTCCTCCTACTACCACAACGACACCAGCTCCTACCACTACCACAACGACACCAGCTCCCACCACCACTACAACATTACCACCTCCCACCACTACCACGACACCTCCAGCTCCCACTACTACTACAACGACACCAGCTCCCACCACTACTACAACGACACAAGCTCCCACCACTACCACAACGACACCAGCTCCCACCACTACCACACCCCCAGCTCCCACCACTACCACAACGACACAAGCTCCCACCACTACCACACCCCTAGCTCCCACTACTACCACAACGACACCAGCTCCCACCACTACCACACCCCCAGCTCCCACTACTACCACGACGACACCAGCTCCTACCACGACAACGACGCCAGCTCCTACTACCACGACAACGTTGCCTCCTACAACCACCACACCGGAAGCCCCAACAACCACCTTCCCAGATCTTCTACAAAGAGACGAAGCAAGTATGTATTAGATGGCCTTGGCATTATTTTCTTAGATATTCTAATGGAAAACTTTATTGATCTTTCTTCTTCTTCTTCTTTTTCTTCTTCTTTTTCCTCTAAGTACATTTTACTAATCTATATGGTACGTAAATTGTATGAGGTTCAACTTTATTTTTTAAAGCTGAATAAAAACCATACGAAAGGTAATATCGTCTCGCGTTTTTTATTAAAATTATTCAGCTGATCTAAAAAAAAAAAGAAGAGATTTCGAAAACAAGAAGATAAACCTTCGATGTCCATCCATTGGAGCAGGTGAATATCGGCAATAGCGAACGATATTTTTACTATGTTCCAGAATTGTTTAGATGATGATTGATTATTTAGATTATTTGAACTACTGTTCTCATCTTGGATGTTGGATGTCCTCAAAGACCTGTAGCGCAACGGATAAAAATGCTAAGTTAACCTCAGTTCTAAGTGACAGCCTTCTGGAGGTGGAAGGTTCAACCGTCATGCACGGGCGACACTAAGAATACAATTGCGACTCTTATCCGGCCATGGATGATGGAACGAGAGCAAGTTACTCACGTGGTTTAAATAAAGGGTTCCGTTCGAAATTCCGTACAGATTCCGGAGTTCGGGATAAACATTCCCGAGTTCGACAAGACGCACCTGAAGAAGATCGGAGGTTTAATCGGCCGAAACGTTGTGAGAATAACATCGAAGATGAAAACAATAGTCCGAACAATCTAAATAATAGAGTTTTTTTTCATATTACATGTAATCTTCGAGTACAAGGGAAGCATGCGAAAGAAAACATCACAGTGAATCCGCCATTTATTGCGTTTTTGATTTTCTCGAAAAATGAAAAGATTTTGTGATTTATATAATTTACTACTATACCATTCATGCCCCGTTGGTTCAGTATTTGTTTTATATGACCTGTTTCAGTTTTTTAATAGTCTGAGGATTGTTTTTATAAAAATTAGCTTTGAGGTAACACTGCAGATAAAAAAAAAGATCTGAAGGTTAAGATCCGGTGAGTGTGAAACCTATTTAGGATCATCCGTCTTACTGAAGAGACGATCACCAAAGTCTCCCCGCAGCCATTTCGCCTAGTTATTTGAAATGTACAGAGTTGCACCATTCTGTTGAAACCGGTGTTTATTCTTTATAACACTTCTTCTGGCCAAAATTTCTTAACGACCATTATTGCGCAGTGGTCAGTACTGATCAATACAGAGGACTGTTGGACATTAATTATTAAAACCTGGCGGACAAGTCAAACATAGAAAGATGTTTTTTTGTGTGTTTGGATCGCAGAATGAACTGTGGATTTTATTAACGAATCCTTGTATGACATTTTGGGGGCTCATCCTGTACTAAAACCAAGTCGACTCATACGGAACTAATACAGTTTTTTTTTTGGTGGCTAGACAACATCGCTATATTCCTGACCCGCTCAAAATGTTGAACCCTACAAATTTGGGAATTTAACTTTGAGATAACACCGCAGATAAAAAAACATCTGGGGGTTAAGATCCGGTGAGTGTGAAACCTATTTAGGATCATGCGTCCTACTGAAGAGACGAGACTTAACTTCTCAAAAGTGTGCATGCAAGTCAACTGCTCTAAAAAAAATATCTAGGACAATGAAAACCCGGCGTTCGCTTGTAATGTTCATTGCTCAGCTGTCACAATCATTGGCAACTGTCTTTTTTACTCTTTGTTTCTCACTTACCAAGGCGAAAAGCTACTCGCGGATAAGGGTTAATGGGTAGGGAATGATTGTAAACCGAAAGATTAGGAGCATTATGGGAGTACTAACTAAATGGTTTGAACTACGTTTGATTACTCATGCGGCAGTTTATGTTGACATTGGATTTGAAGACAACCAAGTTGCAATCAGCAGAGAAGCAGTCCTGCGGTAATGTGTTTCACAGGCGGAAAGCCCTTGAAACGAACGTATGTAATCTGAGCTATCGGAATCATGTGTTCGGTTAATGATGACATCCGCCGATTGAATGCAAGATGAGGAGATGGTGACTCAGATGGTTCGGACATGTGCTGAGAGCCGACAACGACACCGTCGCGAAATTCGCTTTTTACATTTGAAATAGCCGAGAAGCGACCGAGAGTAATACTGATGATGAAATGGACAGACGCTGTGCACAAAGATCTCCGTAAAACCGGCCTTCACTCGGACCAAACTTATGATCGTGCGAAGTAGAGACAAAAATTTACTATTGGGGACCCTGCCGGAGCTTGGGACCAACACAAAGAAAAAGAAGATATGTTCGCTTAAGATGGTTGGAGATGTTACCGCAATTTCGGGAAAGAATTCACGCTTGAGCTCTCTCGTTCTTGGGTGCGTGTCGCTTGTGCCCCAGATTGTTTTTTTTTATGGAAATAGCTCCAGTCAAGGCATGAAGCCACTTGATGTAATGAGATAACAAGAACGAAAGATGATTATCGCAAAGACAGGAGATGCCTATTGGTCTTGATTTCGACTTATATATAACATTGTTAAAATTGAACCATCTTCGTTAAATTGAAGGTGGTCATTGTGTCTGAAGTCGGATATTTCGACCGGTGTTGGCGGAAAAAATCCCTTATCGCATAAAAATAACAATTTTGTTAACAATATTCCTTAGTATATACGTCATAACTATGATGTATGATTTGTGTACATTTGTAATACATTTAAATTTTGTTTAAAAAAAAATCGATTTATGAAAACAGTTTCAAATTATTATGTGTTAATAATCGTTTGTTACATTGTAATATATTTAAATTTCGTGAATAATAAATAATTAAACTATCTGTTAAGAATTTTTTTTTGAAATATTTTTTCTAAATTCGAGTTATAAAAAAGCAGATTGATTTTATTATTTGTTAATAATTAATAATTAAACAATTTGGTGAAAACAAATTATTATTTGCAAAATAAAGAGACGGGCAAAAATATAATGGAGGATTCTTTTCGCTTACACCGGTCAAAATATCTGACTTTAGATTTGGTCGCCATGACACAGTAAGGACCTTCGATTTAACCCCATCTTTCAAATTCGGCTCCTAGGTATCGCCGCGTTGCTTCTCGAACTGTCCATTTTTCTCTGATGCGACAAGAAAAATAGTTGCTTTGGAGATGGAAGATACTTTGGTTCTGATGAAAACTAGTAACTGACGTGCTAAAATGTAAAAGACTTCTTCGGCATTCCTTTTTGGCTAGGATCAAAATATTGTATCTGTTCTGTTAATACACTTTTCTGGCCTTGGTCATTGAAGGAAAAACCCTTCTAGACTGAGATAATTTTAATTTTTATCCAAATATAAACTGCCCCTTTTGGGGGGAAATGGATTTTCCTCACCTTCAAACCAAAACGTAATGTCTAAATCTGCCCTCGTGGGGAGGCAAGTAAATAGTGACTTCCTTGGGATTTTGGTTGGAGTCAAAGATCTGTTCTGTTTTCGCTCAGTGGAGTAGAAATTTTTCTACACTGAGGCAATTTTTATTTTTGTCCCAACCCAAAGTGACCATTTTTGAGAAGCTGGAGTTTCCCTACCTTAAAAACCGACCTTGTGTCTAACTTTGTCCTCGTGGGGAGGCCAGTAAAAACAGACTTCAAACAAGCGTTACAAGAAAGGCCTAGTGATTGTGGAAGTAGTAATAACCTTTTTTAGCTATTCATTCCTATGTTGAATGCTTTAGCAATTAAATTGACTAAATACAAAGGGTTTCGTAATTTAGACGAAAAGAATTCTAATTAATCACATTTTATAAGTAAATCTTAGATGTTGCCTAGTTTGCTGCAAAGAAAGTGGGCTCCCTCTACCGGGCTAGAAAACTTCTCACACCTGCCAGTATCCTATATCTATATAAACCACCATTCGCCAGTGCATAGGGTACTGTTGTCCACATATGTGTGGTGTACCAACCACTAACCTCTCTCCCTTGGACAGGGTGCAAAAACGAATTACTAACCTAATAAGCCCTGCACTGTCTTCTAAGTTATAGCCCTGTCGCCTCACCACACCCTGTTGCATGCCTGTGCTTGATTAACAAGTACTTCCACGCATTTTCCTTTTATTAACGTATTTCACTTGTACCCCCTCAACGAAAATACTAGCAGCAAAATCCCACCACTTCACTGTAGACATTTTTAGATGCCGGAAGATGTTCTACTCTGATAAGTTCTTCTTCTTGGCCTTTTGGCCAAGATCAAAGTGTAGTATCTGTTCTGATGGATACTACACCCCATACACTGGTATTGTCTTGGCCTTCGGGGCTTGATTTACGCCGGTCTATGGATCTGTCCTGTGCAGTTCTAGGAGGTCCACCCTCCCAGGCTTCGCCTCCCCTCTTTGGGGAGGAGTAAGTTTATTGCTTACTGCCTGAGGCGCCCCTACCGGGGAATGCCGACGGGGCTGCCCAGGCAATTTTTAAAACCCACTTTCCCGACCCGACCTTGGGTCACATCTTACTTGTGGGAGTAAGATAAAAACTGGCCTTGTGCCTAACTCCTGGAGAGGAGTAAATCAATACTCTGATAAGTTCTTTTGCTGAAACCGGTGCTTTTGGAATTCCTTTCTTTATACCTGTGTTTCCGACCGGACTAACATGCAGAAATTTGAATGTAATGTGAACAAACTTCTTGCTGCACAACTCCCCACACAGGTTGCCCTCAATAAATATGGCCCCTATCATAGCAGCCTCCTACGCTTCAGTGGCAATATGTTGGGGGGGGGCAATAACATTATTTTATCAGATCTGACTTTGGAGACCAATGGAAAAACTCTACCAGTTTCAAGTTGTAATCGTCGGGGCAAAACTGAAATTTTTCAATCAGCTATGGACGACCCTATAGATGAACGTGCATTGGAAGAGATTTGCGGTATTTAGGCGGCATCATCATCATTGTTGGTCAAAAGAGCCAAAGTGAACATGCCAACAAATCTTTTAACCTTAGAATGCATATTTTTCTAGATGTTCACCGAGAAAAAATCTATATTAACTTTTTTTCAAATTGATGGCATCATCATCATCATCATCATCATCATCATCATCATCATCGTCATCGTCATCATCGTCATCATCGTAATCATTGTCATCATCGTTGTCGTCGTTGTCATCATCATCATCGTCATCATAATCATCGTCATCATCATCGTCGTCGTCATCACCGTGAGCGTCGTCGTCATCATCATCATCATCATCATCATCGTCATCATCATCATAATCGCCATCATAATCATCGTCATCATCATCGTCGTCGTCATCACCGTGAGCGTCATCGTCATCATTATCATCATCTTCATCATCATCATCATCATCATCATCATCATCATCATCATCATCATCATCATCATCATCATCATCATCATCATCATTCTCTACCTAGCTCTGTCTTTCGCGTCATATCTTTTGGATTTTCACCATGGCTATAAGAGAAAATCTATATTATCTGTTTCTTCAAATTGATGGAATACATCATCATCAGCAGCAGCAACAGCAGCAGTAGCAGCACCAGCATCACTATACTTCTCGACTAAGCCCTTGTCTTTCGCGTCATCTTTTACCAAGCGCGGATGCTGATATTCTTCCATATCACGTTTCTCTTTTTACTGCATCCGTGAATCTTATTCTGGATCTTCCCTGCTATCCCCTTTTCTTTAGACAGTTTTAAACGCGGCGGTAGTCGTTTAGGCCCGATTCTCTCCTACCCATCTCTGAAATAATTCCCTATTTGTAGATCCGCCAGAAATGGTAAGCCTTCCCGTTTTTGTATTTTCTTATTGGTGACCTTCGTCTGTCTAACTACATTCATAATCGCCACGGAATGGCGCACGATGCAACCATCGAACCATTCAAATTCCGTACGTCATAAATATTCTGTTTCACTTTTATCGAGAAGAGTAGACAGGACGACTGTTTATTAATATATAAATTTTACAGTAGATGATATCATACTAATGGATTAGGCACAAGGCCAAAAGGTTTTGAGAATTGGTGAGGGTCGATGCTTTTTTTTTTGTCTATTTTCTACTCTATGCTGGACACAATCAGCAACATGCCAGACGCAATGATCAACCTGCCATACATATATATATATATATATATATATATATAGAGAGAGAGAGAGAGAGAGAGAGAGAGAGAGAGACAGAGAGAGAGAGAGAGAGAGAAAGAGAAAGAGAGAAAAAAAGGGGGAGAGAGAGCAAGAGAGAGTATAACGTTGTTTTCATGTATGTTGTTTATAGATAACTATTTGTTTTGAAAGAAATACAAATACATAAAAATTAACAGCATACATTTAATATTGACTACTTATTTTTAATATTAGAAGTACGAATACATATTTTAATATTAGAAGTACGAATACATATTTTTAATATTAGAAGTACGAATACTTATTTTTAATATTAGAAGTACGAATACATATTTTTAATATTAGAAGTACGAATACATATTTTTAATATTAGAAGTACGAATACATATTTTTAATATTAGAAGTACGAATACATATTTTTAATATTAGAAGTACGAATACATATTTTTAATATTAGAAGTACGAATACTTATTTTTAATATTAGAAGTACGAATACTTATTTTTAATATTAGAAGTACGAATACCTTTTTTTTTTTTCAGACAACGGTTACTAGCGAAGTCGAAAATTGGTTGAAACACACACATATATATATATATATATATATATATATATATATATATATAAATTATTTATGACCTACAGACATCGATGTTTTCCTGCTTACGCAATCTTCAGTGTAGAGAGCTAATTGTCGACGGGCACGAACTCCGATCAGAAATCGCCACTGATTCGCAGTCAAGAGACTTACCAGTCGGCCACCAGAAATAGCTTCGAATTTAGGAGGTATTTAACTTCGTAAATACCAAGTCGGCGAGTATTCACAGCAAGCGGCGAAGAGTGATCAACAACAACTACAAATCGTGTTGGATATCGCAATATATATATATATATATATATATATATATATATATATATATATATATATATATATTAGGCAAACATTATTAAATAACACGTTTGATGCGACTTTTTTTTTTTTTTCAATTTTCCGAATTGTTCATCTAATGTTTCGGTCAAATTGATATAAATATGATCCATGGCTTTCTTTTTAACAACAACATTGTTTGGTGTTTTCATTTTTTTATAATAAATGATAAATCGTATTTTATTATCTTGTTGTTAAAAATAACACTTCCCAAACCCAAAATACATTAGGAAGAACCAATGTAATATATCAGTTCCAATGCCCTATGGGAGAATGTATCTCAGACAACAATAAAAAAAACTAATTCTTACATAGGTTTCACTTCCACAACACTATCCCGAAGACTCACCCTACATCTCTCCGACACTAGCTCTATATGCCAACACCTAAAAAAACATAATTGCACCCCCTCCCAATATAGAAACATCCTTGTTAACAATACCAAAATAATACACCATGATACCAATATCAAAAAATTAAAAATACTCGAAGCCCTCTACATAAAAACTAAACATCCCACAATTAATAATGTCAATTATGAAACTAGTCGCAACATTTTTAAGTGACTTGCATAATAATTAACATTACCAAATTCTTAACCATTAGGTAGTTATGCGTTTGGATTGTATGCACTTTATTTAACGTCATCAATTTCTTAACGGTTTAAACAGTCAAACTTTAAATCTCTCGTATGTGTAGAACGCCATCACGCTCTCATGTACATTTCAACTTTACAGACGCGTTTTCAAATATAAACTACTTGCCGTTATAATTCAAAAATGAGCACAACAGTAAAGACACTAAAACTAATACCGCCTGCAGATGATTTGACGATTCAAATCGAAAGTACTTGCAAAAAAGAAAAAAGAATGGAACAAGAAAGCCATGGATCATATTTATATCAATTTGACCGAAACATTAGATAGACAATTCGGAAAATTGAAAAAATAAAAAAAAGTCGCATCAAACAAAACTACTCCGTGTTATTTAATAATGTTTGCCTAAATGAAAATATGCTGCCTAAATACACACAATATATATATATATATATATATATATATATATATATATATATATATATATATATATATATATATATATATATATATATATGGGAAAATGAAAAAGGAAAACCAAAAAATGGATGTTTTTTATGTGTACATCAACGTTTCGTCTTTATTTATAAGACTTCATCAGGATAATAAAATAGAGAAAAAATGTCATGCAAGTACAGATACATGTAGGGTAGACATATTGGGAGGAAAAATAAAATGAAATAATGACCACTATTGGGTGGACGTCCGTACTTGTTGAATTAAAGAAACGATTAAATGAACACAAAAGGGACATAAAAAACAACAACCCTCTTAGTGCACTTTTCTCCCATGCACTAGAACATGGTCATGAATTCAAATTTGAACAAGCCAAAATAACTAAATACATCCACAACAAATCTCGGCGAAGATTATTGGAAACTGCCCTCATCACAGCCTCCACCACCATCAAGAAACGAAATGGTTTATTTAACCTATCACCCTTAATAAGCAAGATCATCTTCACAGAACAAAGACTCTTGCCTGATCATAGTTAACTTTTATTTTCATCTCCAACCTTTATGACACTCTTCCATTTACTCACTCCCTTCCTTTTTCTCCTTGAATCTTCATTTTCTCCTTACTTTTTCCGTTTTTCCCCTCACATTTTTAATACTGCAGTCCAAATAAACTTTCTCATGTTCCAAATATTTCAAATATTCCATACCCACCCTTTCAATCACCGCCCTCCTCCACCCCTCCAATCCCTCACTCATTGCTATCATTTTCCAAATATTTAAAATATTTCACACCCTATCACAACAAATCCTCCCTCTCCCCCTCTCAACTATTTTCTCCCATACCCCTTCTTAAATTCCCTCATTTTCTCAAGACACCCTCTAAGACTATAACTTTCGTCCATCCACCAAAATCACAGCCCCCCCTCCCTCTCTACCCATCCTCCTTTCCCTGCATACACCCCCCATACACACACATTCCAACTTACTTTTCCCCTTCAATCTTGACCGCTGCCATCTGGTCAAACACCTCCCTCCTCCCTCTTCCTCCACTCCCTCTCTGTCATCCACTTTACCCCGGCTCATCCCCCACCTCTTTCTCTTACCACCAGCCACAGTAGTCCTTGCTCACCCCATCCTTCCATTTTTCCCCACTCATTTTCTTCAACATTCATTTCTATTTCTCCAACAAGTACGGACGTCCACCCAATAGTGGCCATTATTTCATTTTATTTTTCCTCCCAATATGTCTACCCTACATGTATCTGTACTTGCATGACATTTTTTCTCTATTTTATCATCCTGATGAAGTCTTATA
>OY744547.1:56329881-56372381 GCA_963556195.1 Sepiola atlantica
ATATATATATATATATATATATATATATATATATATATATATATATATATATATATATATATATATATATATATATATATATTTGATTTTATTCCATTAGTTGCGACAAAACAAGTTTTGTTTCATTGGTGCAAATAGCGACCAACTCATCGGGCTGGCGAAGGAATTCAAATGGCATAAATTTTAACTTCACTTTAACGGGAGATTGAAAATTGAAAATACATTGGAGGGGGAGGGGGACAGAGTTGGGGCTTTGTCTATAACGGTGACATGGGACATGAGAGGGGAGGGGGGAGGACCCCAACAAGTCGTGTTTCAAATTATTACGTGGGAGGTTTTTCACGTGTCTGTGCTGTGATGATCTCAATTTCGGCCGGGGTGGGAGGAAGGGAGATGGAGCGACGGCCAGAGTGAGTTAAATTTCAAATGAGAATAAAATTATGATTAACTCACTCTGGCCGTCGCTCCATCTCCCTTCCTCCCACCCCGGCCGAAATTGAGATCATCACAGCACAGACACGTGAAAAACCTCCCACGTAATAATTTGAAACACGACTTGTTGGGGTCCTCCCCCCTCCCCTCTCATGTCCCATGTCACCGTTATAGACAAAGCCCCAACTCTGTCCCCCTCCCCCTCCAATGTATTTTCAATTTTCAATCTCCCGTTAAAGTGAAGTTAAAATTTATGCCATTTGAATTCCTTCGCCAGCACGATGAGTTGGTCGCTATTTGCACCAATGAAACAAAACTTGTTTTGTCGCAACTAATGGAATAAAATCAAAAAATATATATTTTGCACTGAATTTTCATTGAGCACTCTCATAAACCCGGTTTCAACTTCCTTCGGATTCATACCCCCTGGATATTTGTAACAAGTTAATTATATATATATATATATATATATATATATATATATATATATATATATATATATATATATATATATATATATATATATCAGATTTTTGTCACTAGAACCAGCCTAAAGTTATTGGAAACTAAGCTACTACCGTAAAAAAAACAACGCCATGTTTTTGTTTCGTGCTTCGATAAATCAACTTTACGATACCAAATTCAGAAATGAAAAAACAAACTCGAAAATAGTGTCAGAATATTAAAAGTATACAGGACGGTAGAAAATAACATTTTAATGCGTTTGGCGATATATTAGTTGTAATCATTTTTATATTTTCGATTTCTCGTCTGTTAAAAGGATACCTATATTTCTACCACGTTTCTTGAATAAACTTGTAATGTTTGACGATGTATGTGATTTGTTTGAATAAATTATTGTTGCATTTGATTGGTGTTGTTCTTTGATTATACTTGACTCAATTCAAATAGATTCGTTTCTCATGTTTTCAAATGAATTGAAACGTTTTAAATAATTATACTTATACTTTATAGAAAACGTAACTTTATTACGTTTATACGATCCCAGCGTTTGTGATATATATCTATTTATTTATCTACCTTCCACAGCGGTAAGATGTGACACTAGGTCGGGAAAGTGGAATTTGATAAGTCAGCACCCTAGAGGAAGAGCACTTTGACTTTTAAAAATTCATTGGGCAGCCCCGTCGGCATTCCCCGGTAGGGGCGATTAAGGCGATTAGCAATAAACTAACCCCTTCTCAAAGGGTGAGGAGGCAAAGCCTGGGAGGGTGGACCTCCTAGAACTGCACAGGACAGACCCATAGATCGGTATAAATCAAGGCCCAAAGGTCAATACAATACCGGTCTATGGGGTGCAGTATCCATCGGAACAGATACTACACTTTGATCTTGGCCAAAAGGCCGAGACTACCATAACCGATATATTTATCTACCTCCCACAAGGTAAGATGTGACACAAGGTCGGGAAAGTGGGATTAGATAAGCCAGCGCTCGAGGTGAGCATTCTGGCCATTTAAAAATTGCCTGGGCAGCCCCGTCGGCATTCCCGGTGGGGCGCCTCAGACAGTAAGCAATAAACTTACTCCTCCCCAAAGAGGGGAGGCGAAGCCTGGGAGGGTGCACCTCCTAGAACTGCACAGGACCAGACAACCCCCAATAGACCGGCGTAAATCCAGACCCAAAGGCCCGGACAATGCCGGTTTATTAGGCGGGGTAAAAATTCTGGATCTTGTTTGCTATTATGATATTCTATTTGTCTCCGTATACATTGGATTACGTCACAAAGGGAAGACGTCACAAAGAGATGGCGCTATCACCTTAAAACTAGTTTCGAGACCACCAGGGAAAATTCTTCATGACGTTACAAACACATGATGTCACGAAGAGATGATGTTTTCAATTTAGACGTGTATGATACCGGGTGAAATAGTTTATGACGTCACAAAGGGATGACGTCAGCTAGAATAAGTCATATATTTAAATAGAGCATAGACGGCCCGGTGAGCCGAATGCTCAAAGGTCGTCTATTTGATCTAGACCGAGGGTCAACTATACTACGCAAACTGTGGATCCTGTATGTTTGTATCTGTGCACACAAGATGACGTCACAAACTGATGACATCATAGGAGGTAATGTCATTCACTAAAACAGAATTGCAAGACACCGGACAAATCGTTTATGAAGTCACAAAGTGTGAACGTCACAAAGGTTGAAGAAGACATCGGGAAAAAAATGATTTATGACATCATACATCCTAAAGTAACAAAGTGATGACGTTATCCATGAAAACAGAGAACATAGACGACCTGTAACCAGAAATGGACAGTAACTGTATGTACATATACAAAACGAACCGCCTAGATCCAGTGGATCTAGTACTGAAACTATGGATCTTGCTTATTTGTTCTTTTTCGGCTGCGTAAAAAATAGATGACGTCACCAAGGGAGGGCGTCACAGAAAAATGGCGTCATAAATGAAATTACGTCATCCAATAAACAGATTACAGACACCTGGGAAGAGTCTTTATGGCGTGATAAGCGATAACATCACAGATGCCAAGCATTAAAACATAGACGACCTGTGACCCGTCGCATCATCTGGCGAGTGCTTGGGTCATAATTGTATATATGTATCTATTTTTGTATTAAAATCAAAAATGTTAATACATGTCCCATAGGTAGCACGAGCGTTTTCGATTCTTCGTCGAACCATCCTCATGTGTCAAAAGCAAATGAACAACAAATCTGGAGAAAGAAGAGAATTTTAATAAACGGTGGAGAAACGCGCAGAGACCGTTTTCGCATTGTTCCAAGAAAAGACGTTGACGATTTCAATTCAGCGACGCCTGAGTGCCATCACAGAATAAAATCGCATTAAGTTAAGCATTTTTAAAATGCTGCCACCGGTTTCATACGTGATGTTATTAATTGTAGGTTGTTGTGTTTTTATGTACATAGCTTATATATATATATATATATATATATATATATATTAATCACAAATATATATATATATATATATATATATATACATATATATATATATATATATATATATATATATATATATATATTAATCACAAATATATATATATATTTAAATTCCCGAAACAGTTTTTCATGGTAAACAACTGATGATCTCTTAAAATAGTGTTAGAAACTAACTAATATAATAACTGTAAAAAATAAATTGACTTACATGAGTGATTTTCCACTGGAAGACTTGAGACTATAAGTTTTTTATTTATTTATTTATTTATTTATTTTTTTTATATAATTTTTTTTTTTTTTTTTATATATAGTTTTAATGGTTGAGAAACTTCCGAGACTATATATATATATATATATATATATATATATATACTCTTAGCTGATAACTATTGGTTTAAAAACCGGCAGTTTTCAGATTTACACTTATATACAGTGTTCAATGCATTCACATGCACAGTTTTATAATAGATGGTTAATGTCGTGTGTTTTTAATCAGTCATAACCATTGGTTTCACACCGTGAGGAATTCGTCAGATGACTCTAACACGTTTTAGGGAGAACAAGAAAGATATGCAAAAGAGTAAGAGAGAAAGCGTAACACTTGAAGAGGTGTTGCTGTGCACATTTGGTGTAATACTAGCACGACCCGAGGTCGGTTGGGTCAACGTTGGTACATTGTACATTATTATATACATCGAGTGACCCTAACTCATAGTAAAGTAAATAGATAGATATTTTTAAAAAATACACTTAAAGCGTTAAAAAATAACATTAGCATCTGATTTCAAATTGAATTGAACTTAGCTAGATTTTACTAAGCTTCAAACATGTGAGTAATGATAAAAATAAACCCTAACCCTAACCCTAACCCTAATCCTTACCCTAACCCTAACCTGAGTAACGATAAAAAATAAACACCTTGTTTTACCATTTTTTATGCTGCTACTGATTTACATGTTGAACTGTTTTCGTATTCATCGATCACTTTATGTATTTTTTATTTACGTCATCCTCTTACTTTCCGCATTTTATGTTGTTGTTGTTGTTGTTGGTGGTGGTGGTGGTGGGGGGGGGTATTTATCTCCCTTCCAGCGCGACGAGATGTGAACACAGGTTCGGAAGGTGGCGATTGAAAATCCAGCGCACAAGAGACGTGTGCACCCTCCCCTCGACTCACAAAATATGCCCGAGCAGGTCAGTTAGTATTCATCAGCATAGGAAACCTTAGGCGATGAACAATAAACCAACTACTCCTCAAGAAGAGAAAGTAAAACATGGGAGGGTGAGCCTCTTAGAACCGCACAGAACCAGACCTAAGAAGAAGAGCCGATAGTAGCAAGGCCCGACAAGGACCAGACCCAACAGAAGCAACAATGAACCAGACTCTAAGGGCCGGATTTTTGAAGACGTATTTACGACTAGTATTAACAACACCAACTTTGTTGTTGTTGTTTTTATTTGTTACACCGGCCGTTCTTACACAGGAGAAACTGCACCGGTTGTCACTATAAATAGTGCGAGTCACCAGAGACACAGCGAAGACAAAGCACAGTCTTGTAACTGTCTAGCCATTTGCTAGTCGCTTTCTTACTTTGTTAATACACTTGTTAAACCAACCCTCGACATGACTTCCTTTATTTATTATTTACTGTTGGACAACTTCACAACATTATTGATGAGGAGGAGGAGGGAAAGTAGGAGGAAGAGGAGGAGTAGGAGGAGGACGAGGAGTGAGTCGGACTTTAGCAAAGAGCCCACAAAGATCGTGCCTAAGTATTGTATGGTCTGCATGAAGTCCTCAATGTTGGCTGTAGCTATTCCTTATACGTCCAGGATTACAGATCATTATCCCCGGCATAAACAGCAGCAAAGTCAAGCGGTTGCATACGAAGTCGAGGAACGTTTGACATAGAACACGTGTAAAGAATGGCGGTTACACATGTGCAGAAGCGACGTTGGTATATCATCAGTCGATTGATTTGCGGTTACACGCTTGACACATTTTTGTTTGTCACAGACGTAGAGGCAGGGATGACTGGATGGCGACGTGTCCTGATGTTGATACTGTCTAGATTTTCACAAGAGCCCTGTTAGCCGGTGAGCTCTGACACTGATACTGTCACGTTTCCACCGTCCTTAATACAGTGACGAAGGGTTAGATTTTAGTGATAGGCGTTGTTTCAACTGAAAACAAATGTATCTTTAGATGTGACATTAAGCGAAAACAAACAGGTAATACTTTTACAGAACTCATTTCCATGATGATGATCAATTTTACTCTTAAAAGAACTATCGACTAAATAGCTTCAATTTCAAAGCTACGTTTAGCAGTTTTCATAATTTTTTTGTTTTATTTTCAAGAAAATGGTTACAATTGTTCTTGTTTGTTTATCATGTGACTGTGGATTGGGCGAGTTTCTCGTTTTTATTTTCAAGGTCTTTTTTTATATATATAAAAGTTCACCCCAATCAAGGCAGGCTTAATTGGCATAAATATATTTTCATAACTTACTACCTAGCTCTACTCACGTATCGAGCACTGTTGAAGCAAATACTGAAAACTGATACATAAAAAATGATATCTCCTAATAACATTTTATGTGGATACATCAAATAATATATATATATATATATATATATATATATATATATATATATATATATATATATATATATATTAAATTCCCGAAACAGTTTTTCATGGTAAACAACTGATGATCCCTTAAAATAGTGTTAGAAACTAACTAATATAATAACTGTAAAAAATAAATTGACTTACATGAGTGATTTTCCACTGGAAGACTTGAGACTATAAGTTTGTTTTTTTTTTAAGTTTTTTTTTTTTATATAGTTTTAATGGTTGAGAAACTTCCGAGACTATATATATATATATATATATATATATATATATATATATATATATATATATATATATATATATATATGGGAAGAGAAGGATGAAAGTAATCCGACGTGATGGGAAAATGAAAAAGGAAAACCAAAAAATGGATGTTTTTTATGTGTACATCAACGTTTCGTCTTTATTTATAAGACTTCATCAGGATGATAAAATAGAGAAAAAATGAGCAGGGGTAAAGTGGATGGCTTTCCTCACCTCCCTCTCTGCCATCCACTTTACCCCTGCTCATCCCCCACCTCTTTCTCTTACCACCAGCCACAGTAGTCCTGGCTCACCACATCCTTCCATTTTTTCCCCACTCATTCTTTTCTACATTCATTTCTATTTCTCCAACAAATACGGACGTCCACCCAGCAGTTGGACACTATTTCATTCTATTTTTCCCAATATGTCTACCCTACATGTATCTGTACTTGCATGACATTTTTTTCTCTATTTTATCATCCTGATGAAGTCTTATAAATAAAGACGAAACGTTGATGTACACATAAAAAACATCCATTTTTTGTTTTTCCTTTTTCATTTTCCCATATATATATATATATATATATATATATATATATATATATATATATATGTGTGTGTGTGTGTGTGTGTGTGTGTGTGTGTGTGTGTATGGTCGCACCAAATTCGATATCGAGTATAGCAATCGCTTTTTCATTTAATTCACACGTGTCCGTATCAAATATGGCTGTTCAAACCGGCCAGACTCTTTGACTCGCTGCCACACTACTTGCAAACATGTTGTTTCAAACTTGGCACAGATTGGCACTCCTTACCGTATAAGTCGAAGGTTGCGTTTCCATTGAAGAAGATAGTTCACAGGTTACTTTTGGAGATGACTGCGACTGCGACTTTTTAATTTTTTTTTTTAACATAGGTCACCCCAAACAAGGCAGGTCGCCACTGTAGGCGTAAGGGACTATTAAGAATTAGGGTGTAAGTTTTGATGGGCATCCTAAGTTGGGAGCTGTGCAGCGAGATATCTGTTTACATTAGTTTTACATTTCTGCATGTCGGTACAGTCGGGGAAACAGAAAGCAGGGAGGGAGTTCCATAGGCCGGCAGCACGAGGAAAGAAGCTATTGCAGTAAAAGGCTCTCCGGCATTTTTGGACCTCCACGGTGAATGGATGGGACTTAGCTAATTGTCAGGTTAGTCGAGTGTATTCACGTCGAGAGGGCACCAGAGCAGCAAGTTCACCGGAGAACATTCCATTGAAGTACTTGTAACACAGGCACAGTGATGCTACATTACAGCGATAGGGACAGGGGCTGGAGCTTGGTGGATAGTGATGGACCTATTAAGTTAGCGACTCTTTTTTTTAACCTTTTCTAACAGGGGGAGACTAGTGGATGATGCACCATCCCAGATGTGGTAACAATACTTCATGCATGTGCGGATGGTGGCTTTGTAAGAATATAGAATAATGTCAGGTGTGAGAAGTTTACTAGCACGGTAGAGGGAGCCCACCTTCTTTGCAGCAGCCTTGACAATGTATTTATTGTATTTGTTCCAATTCATGTTACCTGTGAATGTTATGGCGAGGAGTTTGAAAGTTGAACTCTCAGGTAGGGTGTTATTTGCCATTGCAATCCGTAGTTGAAGAGGTTTCTTGTAGTTATTAAGAGAAAGGTGCTTTGTCTTTGCAGCATTAAATGTTACCATCCATTTATGACCCTATTTCACTACAGACTGGAGGTCACTTTCTAAGGAGTCAGTCATTGCCTCGAATATGTGCGTGTCCGTTTTGCCACCATGACGAGAATAGAGCGTAGTGTCGTCAGCAAGTATAGCTATCGCAGACTCAAGGTCATCAGGAAGGTCGTTTATGAAAATCATGAACAACAGAGGTCCAAGGATGGATTTCTGGGGTACACCAGTATTTATGTCATGTTGCTCGGATGAACGGCCATCGAGGGCAACCTTGATCTTTCTTTTAGTTAGGAAGGATCTAATTATATTAAATCTTCGTCCAGTAATACCATATGAGTGATTTTCATGAGAAGCCCTTTATTCCAGACCTTGTCAAAGGCCTTGGATATATCAAGCGCTAGCGCTCTAGCTTCACCTGTCTTGTCCAGTGTATGATATATGAGTTCAGAGATGACCGCTAGGATATCCGCAGTGGATCGTGCTTACCTAAATCCATACTGGCGGTCAGAAAGAAGTTTAGCATTAACGAGGTGCGGCACTATCGCTAGATTGATTAAGGATTCAAAGATTTTAACAAAGATTGGGTGTAGACTGATGGGGCGATAATTCTGAGGATCTGTTGTGTCTCAAGAATTCTTGAAGACCTGCACCACAGAGGCAATTTTCCATTTATCGGGGAAGTAAGATTCAGCTAGGTATTTGTTGTAGAGTTTGGAGAGGACAGGGGTCAGTTCAATAGAGCATGTCTTTATTACTATTACTAGTATAAGAACAGGTGTCAAGGTTTTTTATGGTGTCCCTGACCTGAAATGGGGTTATGACCAGGTTTTCAAGTGTGGCTTCGGTCCGCAATGGGAATTGATGGAGGGGTTGTTTCCTAAGTTCAAAGTCGAGTTTAAGACGAAACGCTGGACAAGTGGTTCAGCTTTATCAGTTGCCGTGCAAACGACATCATTGTGGTTTGATAGCGGAGGAATTGTTGATTGTCCATCGTTCACCACACTATTGTTGACTTTCCAGAAATCGCGAGTACCTAGTTTCTGTGATTGAATTCGGTTTTTCGGTGTTTCGGTTTTTGGGTTTTTCGGTTTTTCGGTTTTTCGGTTTTTCGGTTTTTCAGTTTTTCGGTTTCTCGGTTATCTCTGTATAACTTTCCCTTTGTTTCACCTATCACTAGTTTACAATTATTTCTTCACTCTATAAATGTCTGTCTATTCGCAATTGACTTATGGCGGCCGAATTGTCGGAATTCTTTCTGCCTCAGTGCAATTGCAGCTGCACATTCCGAGGTGAACTATAGACGAGAGTGGGCCTTGCTATAGAATTTTTGCATAGAGACATGTGCTTCAACGCCTACTTTGACTCATTCGGTTAACTCATTTGCGCACTAATCAGCAAGGAGTGAGCCGGTTTCACTCCATGAGGCATCGCTGATGTGATGGTATCAAAATCAGCCTGCTCGTAGTATCTCGTCGTTTTAAGCAACGGCTCATCAGCTTTGGAACGAGTTTTTTTAGGGTGATATCAATCATTACCACAATGTGATCGGCGTTCCCGAGCAAGCTATGGGCATTCGTCAGAAAGGCCTCGGGAAGTGAGGTTAAGAGTAGGTCGAGAAGTGAGGTTTGCTGGGCCACACGATCAGGGAGGTGGGTCGGAAATGTGACCGTCTGTGAGAAGAAGTGAGCTAAGGAGAAATTATCAGCTGCGTCAGTAAAGCTGGTGAATTTCAGCCAGTCACAGTGGTGGGCATTAAAATCCCCAAACACATGTAATTGGGCATTCGAATCAAGTAAGAGTGCTCTATCTATGCTTTCAGTGACAGAGTTAAGCAGGGTACAGTCCTGGATCGAAGGAGAACGGTATAAGTAACTAACGCTGTGTTGTAAGGTCAATCGAAACCATATATAGGTATTGCCACCTGATTCTAACCTATGTTCTCTAGTAAATGAGAGGGTGTTCCGAAAATAAACACCTAGCCCATGCATATGTTTGTCAGAGTCTTTTCGGTAGAGTGGGAGGTAATCAGTCACTTCAAAGTGTTGAGAGGAGATTGAGGATTTAAGGTTTGTTTCACTTAGTGCTAGGATATTTAGGGAGTTTGGTAGGAGAAAGGTTTCTACGTCGTTGATGCTGGTTCTAAGTCTCCGGATATTTGTGAATGCTAGCCTCAAGGACAGAGGCTTTGAGGATTTTACGACATTCGTTTCATGAAACTTTCTACAGTTTAGCCCATATGATAATCCAGTTTCTGATAACCCCTCCCCTTATTAATGAAAATGCAACCGTTAATTATACAATTACTGTATACATAAGAATTAATTTGAATATACAACAGTTATTATTCCGAAACCTGTTAGAAAAAAATATTTACTCGCCTCCCCACGAGGGCAGATTTAGATATAAGGGCGTTTTTTTAATGTAAGGAAAATAAAGCTACCCAAAGAGATGCACTCGTAATAAAGACAAAAATAAAAATGGCCTCAGTCTAGAAGGAGCTCTCCTTCACTGAATGAGAACAGAAAAGATTAAGTGCTTCTTCAGTATAAATACTACACTTTGCTCTTAAGCAAGATCCATCGTGACCCTAAACAAACATGAATCTCAGCTTAAATCAACATAATTCATCCCTTAAAGTGTATTAGTACCCTTGGGTGTCGCTTTCTTTTTCTCGTGTCGGGTAGTCCTTATTTACTTGCCTCCCCACGAGAACAGTTAGACAGAAGTCGGTTTTCAATATGGGGGAACATTCAGCTCCCCAAGAATTGACACTACGGAATCTTGCTCCTCAATAAGGGGCGCTCTAGATTGGGACAAAAATTTAAATTTCCTCAGTCTAGATGGATTTCTCTTTCACTGACCGAAAACAGAAAAGATGAAGTGTAGTATCAAAAACAGATACTACACTTTGATCTTAACCAAACGGTAACGGAAGCTTGTCCCTGTTTACTTGCCTCCCCGGTTTTTAATGTGGTCATTTTGGATGTGGACAAACAATTTAATTTGTCTCAGTCTTGAAAGATTTCTTTTTCACTGACCGACGACAGAAAGGTAAAGTGCAGCATCAGAACAGGTACTACACTTTTTTTCCTTTTCATTCGAATATCTTATATATAAAGTCTCAAAATTAAATGTGGATGAATCCGGATGATCCCCTTGTTGGCATTGCTTCCCCAGACGTTCTCTACAAAGAATCACACTCGTACAAGAAGGATCACATGAAGGTTATCAACAACTCTAAGCGAAAGTAGACGCATGGAATTAACAGGATTCGAACTTCGGACCCAGGTCGTCAGTCCGTGTTTTTATCAACTTAACCAGTCACCCCCGTGGAGTATAACTCGGAAACCAACATGCACATATAGGACATAATCTCGAAGTTAGAGCATCGATTTTACAGACACCTTGTATATTAACGGTACAAATCACGTTGACACACCGGTTCCCGTTAGATCACCGAAGTTAAGCGACGTTGAGCCTGGCCAGTATTAAATGGGTGACCATTTGGGACTACCAGGGGCTGTATGTGCTCTCTGTTTATCTCGGCATTGTTTCCAGTCGTCTTGAACTGCTTGCCATTGGAATCAAGCAGTGCCAACTCAGGAGAGGTGTTGCTAGGGATTGCGCAACCCTTGCTTCATAATTACACGCGCAGCCAGCCCCTTTAGGGGTATCCATAGTCTCTCAGACTGAACGGAGGGCCTGTCTGTCTATATGTATATTAACACATAACATTGTGTATATTTATGTGACTGTATTGTTATACTCTTTTTATTAGTTTTGTCGCTTTTCTTTGTATGTCGTATGAGCTCAATATTACATTCCGATTACAACATATGCCGTTATCCTCTATATAGATGAATAAGAAAAAAATAGCGAGAGACAAAAGAGAAAGAAAAAAGAAAAAAAAGAAAGTGGAATATAAAAAGTCAAGAAAAAAACTGAGGTGATAGCAAAAAATGAAAGAAAAACAAAAGAAAAAATGGATGGAGAAAAGAAAGGAAGAAAAAAATAAAGAAATAGAGAATAGAAAGGAAGAGAGTAAAGAATAGTAAAAAGAAGTAAACGAATTGAAATGTAAGAAACAAAAAAAATAATTCTGTGTGGAAGGAAAGAAAGAAGAGAGAAGAAATAATAAAAAGAAAGAAAGAAGAAAAAACGAAAGAAATAAGGAAATAAAGAAGTCAAAAGAAAGTAAGAAAGACATAAGAAAAAGAAAAATGGAGATGATAGCAAAGGACGAGGGAAGGAAGAAAGAAAAGGAAGTGAAGAAAAGGGGGAAAAGGAAAAAGAAAAGGAAAAAGAACTGAAGAGTAACAAGAAAATTAAAAACTAATTCTAAGAAGAAAGGAAAGAAAGAACCAAACAAGCAACTTGCCACGGGAGTCATAATAAGAATATTACAGTATTACATTTGGTAAGTGTTATATAGTAAGTCAAAAGTGTGCAATATACTAGATAGAGCAGGTGTGTTAAAACAGCAAATTATAGACAACGATGTAAGAAAAATTGAAACAAGGACGAAAAAGATTAAGAAAACAGAAAGACAGAAGGAAAGAAATAAAGAAAGAAAGAGAGAAAGAAGCAAAATAAAGGAAAATAGAAAGAAAGATAGGAAAAAAGAAAAAGAAGAAATATCTCAAGCCAAGGAAATAATAAGAGAGATAATAGAAAAGGACAACGCAAAACAACGAAAAATAAAGAAAAGAATGAAATAAAAAACAACGAAAAAAGATAAACAAAAGAAGAAAATAAAAACGAAAATAAAGAAGGAAGAAAGAAAGGAAAAAAGAAATAAACAAGAAAAATAATCTGACAGTAAGAGTACGAATGAGAAGAGAAACAAAAAAAAAGCAAAGAAAAAAAAAGCAAAAAGAAAAACAATTAATAAAGAAATGGCAGCAAGAGAATAAGGAATTAAAGAAAAATGGACGGAGTGAAAAAAGAGAAGTAAAGAATAGAGGAAATACTAAAATAACGGAAAAGAAAGAAAGGAAGAAATAATTGCAAGAGAAGAAAAAATAATAAAGAAATGATGTTATAGGGAAGAAATAAAGAAAGAAAAAACAAATTTAAAAAATGAAAGAAATAGAACAAAAATAAAAAAGGACAGAGAGAAAGAATTAATGAGCGACATAAATAAAAAGAGAGAAATAGTATGGAAGAAAGGAAAATGAATAAATGTATGAATTAATTAAAGGAAAATGAATGAATGTATGAAGTAATTAAAGGAAAATGAATAAATGTATGAAGTAATTAAAGGAAAATGAATAAATGTATGAATTAATTAAAGGAAAATTAATAAATGTATGAATGAATTAAAGGAAAATGAATAAATGTATGAATTAATTAAAGTAAAATGAATAAATGTATGAATTAATTAAAGGAAAAAGGATAAATGAAATAAATAAAAAAGACAGAAAATGGAATGTAATAAAAAAGAAAGAAAGACATGATTAATAAATGAATGAAAGAAGAAAGAAAAAATATAATAAGAACAAGAAAGAAAGATATGATTATAAGAAATAGTAAGAAAAGAAAAAGAAAGAAAATTAAATAGAAAAAAAGGGAAGTAAGATAAATAAACGAAGAAAAAAAACGAAACTAAATTAAAATGAAGGAAAAAACAATATAAAAGAAGAAAGAAAAAACTGAACGAAAATGAGAAAGAAAACATAAATGAATAGAAATAGTAAAAAAGCATAAATGAAAAAAAAGAAGAAAAACGAAAGAAAACTGAACGAAAATTAGTAAAAAAAATAATTGAATGAAAGTAGAAAGAAAGCATAAATGAATAAAAGAAGAAAGTAAACTCAACGAAAATGAGAAAGAAAGCATGAATGAATGAAAGAAGAAAGAAATCATAAATAAATGAAAGAAGAAAGAAATAAAACGGAGCGAAAATGAGAAAATAGCAAAAATGAGTGAAAAAAAAGCATAAACAAATGAAACAAGAAAGAAAGAAAACGGAACGAAAATAAGAAAGAAATCATAAATAGAATCAAAAAAGAAAATAAGCATGAAGGAATTAAAGAAAAAAGAAAGCATAAATGAATGAAATAAAATAAAACGAATAGAAAAAGAAAGAAAGCATAAATGAATAAAAGAAGAAAGAAATCATGAATGAATGAAACAAGAATGAAAGCATACATTAATGAAAGAAGAAAGAAATGATAAATGAATAAAAGAAGAAAGAAATCATGAATGAATGAAAGAAGAAAGAAAACATAAATGAATGAAAGAAGGAAGAAAGCATAAATAAATTAATAAAGAAAGTAAGCATAAATGAATGAAATTAGAAAGCAAGCATAAATGAATGAAAGAAAAAAACATAAATGAATGAAAGAAGAAAGAAAACGAACCAAAAATGAGAAAGAAAACATAAATGAATGAAAGAAGAAAGAAAGTATAAATAAATGAAAGAAGAAAGAAATCATGAATGAATGAAAGAAGAAAGAAAGCATAAATGAATTAAAGAAGAAAAAAAACATGAATGAATGGAAAAAGAAAAAAAGCATAAATGAATGACAGAAGAAAGAAAGCATAAATGAATGAGAGAATAAGAAAGCATAAATGAATGAAAGAAAAAGAAAGCATAAATGAATGAAATAAGATAGAAAGCATAAATAAATGAAAGAAGAAAGAAATCATGAATAAATGAAACAAGAATGAAAGCATAAATAAATGAAAGAAGTAAGAAAACATAAATGAATGAAACAAGAAAGAAAACATAAATTAATAAAAGAAGAAAGAAATCAAGAATGATCGAAACAAGAATGAAAGCATAAATGAATGAGAGAAGAAGAAAGCATAAATGAATGAAAGAAGAAAGAAAGCATAAATGAATGAAAAAAGAAAAAAAACATTAATGAATGAAAGAAGAAAGAAAGCATAAATGAATTAAAGAAGAAAGAAATCATGAATGAATGAAACAAGAAAAAATAATAAATGAATGAAAGAAGAAAGAAAGCATAAATGAATGACAGAAGAAAGAAAGAAAACTGAACGAAAATAAGAAAGAAAGGATAAATGAATTAAAGAAAGAAACAATGAATAAAAGAAGAAAGAAATCATGAATGAATGAAAGAAGAATGAAAGGATAAATGAATGAAAGAAGAAAGAAATCATAAATGAATGAAAGAAGAAAGAAATCATGAATGAATGAAAGAAGAAAGAAAACATGAATGAATAAAAAAGGTAGAAATCATGAATGAATAAAAGAAGAAAAAAGCATAAATAAATAAAAGAAGAAGAAAGCATAAATGTTTAAAAGAAGAAAGAAATAATAAATAGATGAAAGAAGAAAGAAAGCATGAATGAATGAAAGAAAAAAAACATAAATGAATGAAAGGAGAAAGTAAAAGCATAAATAAATGAAAGAAGAAAGAAATCATGAATGAATGAAACAAGAATGAAAGCATGAATGAATGAAAGAAGAAGAAAGCATAAATGAATGAAAGAAGAAAGAAAGCATAAATGAATGAAAGAAGAAAGAAAACATAAATTAATAAAAGAAGTAAGAAATCATGAATTAATGAAACAAGAATGAAAGCATAAATGAATAAGATAAGAAGAAAGCATGAATGAATGAAAGAAGAAAGAATAAATGAATGAAAGAAGGAAGAAAGCATAAATAAATGAAAGAAGAAAGAAAGCTTAAATGAATGAAACAAGAAAGAAAACATAAATTAATAAAAGAAGAAAGAAATCATGAATGAATGAAACAAGAATGAAAGAAAAAATGAATGAGAGAAGAAGAAATCATGAATGAATGAAAGAAGAAAGAAAGCATAAATGAATGAAAGAAGAAAAAAAACATAAATGAATGAAAGAAGAAAGAAAGCATAAATTAATTAAAGAAGAAAGAAAACATGAATGGATGAAACAAGAAAAAATGCATAAATGAATGAAAGAAGAAAGCATAAATGAATGAAAGAAGAAGAAAGCATAAATGAATGAAAAAAGATAGAAAGCATAAATAAATGAAAGAAGAAAGAAATCATGAATGAATGAAACAAGAATGAAAGCATAAATAAATGAAAGAAGAAAGAAAACATAAATTAATAAAAGAAGAAAGAAATCAAGAATGATCGAAACAAGAATGAAAGCATAAATGAATGAGAGAAGAAGAAAGCATAAATGAATGAAAAAAGAATGAAAGCATAAATGAATGAAAAAAGAAAGAAAACATAAATGAATGAAAGAAGATAGAAAGCATAAATAAATGAAAGAAGAAAGAAATCATGAATGAATGAAACAAGAAAAAAGGCATAAATGAATGAAAGAAGAAAGAAAGCATAAATGAATGAGAGAAGAAAGAAAACATAAATGAATGAAAGAAAGAAGGAAAGCATAAATGAATTAAAGAAGAAAGAAAGCTTAAATGAATAAAAGAAGAAAGAATGCATAAATTAATGAAATAAGAAGAAAAGCATGAATGAATGAAAGAAGAAAGAAAACGAACCAAAAATTAGAAAGAAAACATAAGTGAATTAAAGAAGAAAGCATAAATGAATGAAACAAGAAAGAAAGTATTAATGAATAAAAGAAGAAAGAAATCATAAATGAATGAAAGAAGAAAGAAAACATAAATGAATAAAAGAAGAAAGCAAGCATAAATGAATGTAAGAAAAAAACATAAATGAATGAAAGAAGAAAGAAAACGAACCAAAAATGAGAAAAAAAACATAAATGAATGAAAGAAATGAAGAAGTCATAAATAAATGAAAGAAGAAAGAAATCATGAATGAATGAAACAAGAATGAAAGCATAAATGAATGAGAGAAGAAGAAAGCATAAATGAATTAAAGAAGAAAGAAAACACACATGAATGAAACAAGAAAGAAAACATGAATTAATAAAAGAAGAAAGAAATCATGAATGAATGAATGAAACAATGATGAAAGCATAAATGAATGAGAGAAGAAAGAAGCATAAATGAATGAAAGAAAAATAAAATCATGAATGAATGAAACAAGAATGAAAGCATAAATGAATGAAAGAAGAAAGAAAGCATAGATGAATTAAAGTAGAAAGAAAGCATACGTGAATGAAAGAAGAAAGAAAGCATGAATGAATGAAAGAAGAAGAAATAAATGAATTAAAGTAGAAAGAAAGCATAAATGAATGAGAGAAGAAAGAAAGCAGAAATGAATGAAAGAAGAAAGAAAGCATAATTGAATGAAAGAAGAAAGAAAGCATAAGTGAATGAAAGAAGAAAGAAAGCATAAATGAATGAGAGAAGAAAGAAAACATAAATGAATGAAAGAAGAAAGACAGCATAAATGAATGAAAGAAGAAAGAAAGCATAAATGAATGAAAGAAGAAAGACAGCATAATTGAATGAAAGAAGAAAGAAAGCAGAAATGAATGAAAGAAGAAAGAAAGCATAAATGAATGAAAGAAGAAAGAAAGCATAAATTAATGTAATAATAAGAAAAGCATAAATGAATGAAAGAAGAAAGAAAACGAATCAAAAATTAGAAAGAAAACATAAGTTAATAAAAGAAGAAAGCACAAATGAATGAAACAAGAAAGGAAGTATTAATGATTAAAAGAAGAAAGAAATCATGAATGAATGAAACAAGAATGAAAGCATAAATGAATGAAAGAAGAAAAAAATCATAAATGAATGAAAGAAGAAAGAAAGCATAATTGAATGAAAGAAAAAAAGCATAAATGAATGAAAGAAGAAAGAAAGCATGAATGAATGAAAGAAGAAAAAAAGAAAACTGAACGAATATAAGAAAGAAAGCATAAATGAATGAAAGAAGAAAGAAAGCCTGAATGAATGAAAGAAGAAAAAAAGAAAACTGAAAGAAAATAAGAAAGAAAGCATAACTGAATGAAAGAAGAAAGAACACATAAATGAATGAAAGAAGAAAAAAGCATAAATGAATGAAAGAAGGAAAAAGAAAGAAAACTGAACGAAAATGAAAAAAACATAAATGAATGAAAGAAGAAAGAAAGAAAACTGAACGAAAATGAGAAAGACAAAGAAATACGAAATGAAGAGAGAACATGATAGCTCGAAAAAAAAGAAAAAGTTTTTAATTAATTTTCCGCTGTTCCAATTCGTTACGCTAAATTAAAAACAACTTTAAATTTTTTTGCTAAAGCTCCAAAATATTTTAAGAACGTCTCTCTAATATTTAATGTTTACCAAATGGATAATTATAATTCTACTGGCGGTATTAACACGGCGTTGTCCGTGTGAGGATATATTGTTGTTCATTAATAATTTTAAAAAATAGTCATGTTTTAATTTTTGCCTTGAAAGAAATGTTAACCTCTAAATGCTTTATTTTTAATGGCTTGACATCGAATATACTGATTACTTATTTAGCGGTTGTGCTGATGCAACATCATACTAATACATACTCACAATTGCCAACAGGCTCGTTGCAGATGTGAAACAAGTTGCAGTTTGACACATTTTCGTTGATAAATAAGCATTTTGTTGGAGTGTGTCATATTTGAAAGAAAAAGTATTTAAAGGTTAAAAATAGCATTTGCAATAATAAAAAAACAACTTTTAGAAATGTTGTTATATTGTTGGCTGAATCAAATTATTTTTGTTGTCTTTTATTATTTTTTGGTATGTTATGTTATATTGTCGGCTGAATCAAATAGTATCTTTTTTCTTTTATTATTTTTTTGGTATGTTGTGTTATATGTTGGGCAGAATCAAATTATATTATTCTGTTTTCTTTTTCATTATTTTTGGTATCTTGTGTTATATGGTGGCTTGAACCAAATTATTTTCCTTTTCTTCTATTTTATTTCTTTGTATTTTGTTTTCTATATTTAATTTCAATGTTTATATACAATTTTAGAGTTATAGCTGTCACTTACTATTAACTATTCGCAATTTGATGATTGAATTTTATAACTTTGTATGAATAACAAGTAGTTCGTTTTTCATTAAATTTTTTTAATATTCTTCTTTTTTAAATCTGTTTAAGTTACAATGTTCCCTGCTATTTTGTCAACTTTTTTACTAAGAAAATCTTTTTTGTAAACTACTTGTCTGTTTTCCCTGAAATTTGAAATGCGTTTTTTTTTAAAACATCAAATGTCTTTAACGATTAATGGATAATTCGTTTTTTATTAAACTAGAAAAATATGCAACCGGAAAGAGGGAAAGGGATAATATAATTGTAAAAGAACTACATACAATACGTAGTTAAAGAATAAAACACATTGTTTGGGACCAGTAAAATACTTTTCTACGCTATTGATAATGTTACTGATTCATTTATTTATAGTTTTTATTATTGCTTATGTTTGAATTCATGTTTTGAAACATGGCGTAAATCATGAATATATGACGCCACGCCAAAATTATAATTATTTCGTTATGGTAATGTTTTAGTCATCAGAAAGTAAAAATAGGTTAGTTGATAGAGTCTCAGACTGAAGATCTCAAGGTTTCGGTTTCAATTTCCGGGTATGACAACCGCTTTATTTGTTAAAATTCATTATTTACTATTGATGCAATATTTTCCATTTCATAAAGCAATAAACATCTCTGATATTTCGAAATGAGACAAGTGCTGCAATGTATTTAAATTGTGACAAATGGACGGACAGACGGAAAAATCTCTATTTATATAAGATTATTTTAAACCTTAAAAAATTATTATAACTTTTTTAAAATACATTTCTCACTGAGATATTCTTTGTTTAATTTTTTTCGTTTTATGACAATAAGAAAAACATTTACTAAATGAATTTCGATGTTTTACCTTCTAACACATTTCCCTTATTTTATGAACCTAACCGATAATTGCCCCTAGTGACCCCAAATGAATTCGACGTAAAATGGCAATAGTGTCGTTAGATTCTGTGAAAGATGTAACCTTTATTGAAACTTATTTAAATGTTCTGACTGTTAACATATCGATTTCTATAATTGACAAACAACTTTTATTTTCATAAGCGATAATTTTCGGCTTACATCACACATGCTCACCCCCTCTCCCAAATGGTTTTAATAACTCTGACCGCTACCATTTTCCTACACACTTTCCACAGTTAACTCAACTTCTCCCACTGCTACCAGCTATTTGTAGCTCATAATTTATCTTTACATGAGTGGCCTTTTGAAGCTTTTCTCCTCCTACTACCATTATTTCAAATAGTTTGTACTTTGTGTGTCATTTTCTTCAGACCATTCATACTGAGGAAGTCTTGAAATAAAAACGAAACGTTGATGAATACATAAATAGTATTTTTTGTTTCCCTTTTTATTTTATCTCTCTCCTTCTCCCTTACTCTCTCCCCCCTCTCTCTCTCTCTCTCTGTCTGTCTGTCTATCTCTCTCTTTATATATATATATACATATATAATGTCATTGCGGTAATGGTCGTCTGAGGAGAAGATTTTCTTTGAAAACTCATGAGTTAAGGACTTTAAAGAACTTTGCTTGAACATTGAATTCTAATAAAATTTGATTTGCACCTTATTTTATTCTCTCACTTTATCCAGTGCTATATATATATATATATATATATATATTTTTTGATTTTATTCCATTAATTGCGACAAAACAGGTTTTGTTTCATTGGCGCGAGTAGCTACCAATTCGTCGGGCGAAAGGAATTCAAATGGCTTAAAATTTTAAGTTCACTCTAACGGGAGATTGAAAATTGAAAATACATTGGAGGGGGAGGGGGATAGAGTTGGGGCTTTGTCTATAACGGCGACATGGGACATGAGAGGGGAGGGGGGGGGACTTCAACAAGTCGTGTTTCAAATTATTAGGTGGGAGGTTTTGCACGTGTCATGTGCTGTGTCAATCTCAATCTCGGCCGGGGTGGGAGGAGGGGGATGGGGCGACGGCCGGAGTGAGTTAAATTTAAAATGAGAATTATGGTTACAACCGTAATTCTCATTTTATTTTAATTCTAATAAGTAATTATCATGTGGATAAAAATGTTTGATAATTTTAATTTAGGGTATTAATTGCTACTTTTGCATTTTATTTATTTTATTTTAATGTTTTGTTTACTATTTGTAGTGAATTTTGTTGTGATTATATATTTTTTTTTTTTTATTTATTCCCTCTACTTTTTTTAAATATTTTTTTTTTTATTTTTTTATTTTATTTTTTTTTTTATTTCTTTAAATTGTGATTATATTATACCGAGATCAATACTAGTGGAATCATTTTATAAGAGAGGTTTTTTGGTGTTACCAGTCTTATCAATAACAAAACCGATTATGCCAATGGTAAAGCCTGCCAATTATGCCTACGGTAGTCGCAGTGATAACCGCCTTATGTAAAAGCCTTAATAAAAATGAAATAAAAAATAAATAAAGATAAATATAAATAAAATTAGAATAAAAATAGAAATAGAAATAACAAGTTTGTAAGAATATTAATGATAATAACAATAATAATAATCATAATAATAATAATAATGATAAAAATAGTAATAATAATAATAATAATAATAATAGTAATAATAATAATAATAATAATAATAATAATAATAATAATAATAATAATAATAATAATAATAATAATAATAATAATAGTAATACTGATAAATACCGCCATCAATTACCATCTTGCTACTTGTGAAGTCATTGGGCGAAATAAGTCGACAAGTGATGGTAGGCTTTTTTTAATTCCACTACCAATGACAAGGACTAAGTACCAGTTAATAATTAAGTGTTCAAGGTAGTGATCGAGGGGTTAAGTAATTGAGATTAGTCTAAGTGATATCAGTGTTGATAGCTGTCCTAGTTATGAGTTTATGTTAGAATTGGTAGTATGGCTGAGAGGTTATTGAGGCTGTGCTTTATAGGTAGAGATTTGATATTATTGGTAGTTCGGAGGGGTGGTTATATATTTATAGATTCATCATGACTTGTTGGGGTGGGATTGGGTTGTAAATTTGGGTGGGTGAGTAGGGGGTTATAGTGTGTTTTGGGGTAGTGTATAGTGGGGGTTTAATGTTATCATTCATTTTTGTAAAAAACAAAAAACTGTTAATTTTATGTTGAAGTTAAGTAGGGTTGGTGTGGAGTTAAGGTGGGGTATGTGGGTTGCTAAGGAGGTAGAGTCTACTATGTTTACAGTTGATAGATGTCTCTTGTTTTCTATTTAAGAGTTTGTTTTTGTCCTTAAAGCGGATAATTTCCAGTTTTTCATTTAAGCATAATCTACATGGAGAGTTTATTGATTTGCAGGTGCTGGATTTTTTCAAGATTTTCCACTTTATTATGGGAGTTTCTTTTTTGGTTTTTATTTTGTGGTAGTGTAGTGAAAGTCCGGTTTGGCCAGGATGGTCTGGGTTGTTGAAGGAGAGTTTATGGTTGTAGAATCTTTCCTTGAAGTTGTTGCCTGCCAGACCAATATAATAGTTAGTCTGGGATGGGTTTTCAGTTGAGGAGATAGATGCCTCATAGACCACTTGGGTTGATAGGCACATTTGATTTAGGGGGCAGTTTGATTTGTTATTACAGTTGCATGTTTTTTTAGAATTTGAGGTTACTGGGGTGTTTAGTATTTTCATGTTGTGCTTTTTTATGATTTTTTCCAAGTTGTCACCGCAACAATAGCTGAGTTTTAGTGTATTCTTATTGAAAATTTTATGGAGTATGCTGTTATTGGGGAAATGAGTGTTTATTAAGTTCAGGAATTTATTCCCTATTTTGGTTTTAGTTGAGTTGTTAAATGGAGGTGTATACCAGATAATTTTCCTATTTCTATTTTTGTTCCTATTAGGGTTATTTTGTGTAGTTGGAATATACTCTATTTTGGTATTTTTGTATCCACTCTCCTTTAGTGCTTTATTATAAAAGTTCTTATGTTTATTGAAGATATCTATATTGGAGGAGTTGTTGCTAATCCTTCTACTAATTGATTCTGGGATGTGTTTACTTACAGATCTAGGGTGGTTAGATAGTGGGTTGACATAAAGGGGGTAGGAATTATCTTTAGCATAGGGCTCATAAGTATCTCTATTGAGGTTGAAGGTAATATCGAGGAAATTGACCTGTTTAACATTTGATGTTATTTCAGCCTTTAGGCCTATTCGTTTCATTTCTTTGGATATTATTTTTTTGTTTTGTTCACATTTTTGTCCGTTTGTGTTTTTCACGTACATTAGGCCATCATCTTTTATTAAGGCTTTTACATAAGGCGGTTATCACTGCGACTACCGTAGGCATAATTGGCAGGCTTTACCATTGGCATAATCGGTTTTGTTATTGATAAGACTGGTAACACCAAAAAACCTCTCTTATAAAATGATTCCACTAGTATTGATCTCGGTATAATATAATCACAATTTAAAGAAATAAAAAAAAAAAATAAAATAAAAAAATAAAAAAAAAAATATTTAAAAAAAGTAGAGGGAATAAATAAAAAAAAAAAATATATAATCACAACAAAATTCACTACAAATAGTAAACAAAACATTAAAATAAAATAAATAAAATGCAAAAGTAGCAATTAATACCCTAAATTAAAATTATCAAACATTTTTATCCACATGATAATTACTTATTAGAATTAAAATAAAATGAGAATTACGGTTGTAACCATAATTCTCATTTTAAATTTAACTCACTCCGGCCGTCGCCCCATCCCCCTCCTCCCACCCCGGCCGAGATTGAGATTGACACAGCACATGACACGTGCAAAACCTCCCACCTAATAATTTGAAACACGACTTGTTGAAGTCCCCCCCCTCCCCTCTCATGTCCCATGTCGCCGTTATAGACAAAGCCCCAACTCTATCCCCCTCCCCCTCCAATGTATTTTCAATTTTCAATCTCCCGTTAGAGTGAACTTAAAATTTTAAGCCATTTGAATTCCTTTCGCCCGACGAATTGGTAGCTACTCGCGCCAATGAAACAAAACCTGTTTTGTCGCAATTAATGGAATAAAATCAAAAAATATATATTTTGCTCTGAATTTTCATTGAGCACTCTCATAAACCCGGTTTCAACTTCCTTCGGATTCATACCCCCTGGATATTTGTAACAAGTTAATTATATATATATATATATATATATATATATATATATATATATATATATATATATATATATATATATATATATATATATATGCAAAGCGTTTTTTGTGTTTTTCTTTGTAATTTAAACTCTTTATTTAAATATTTTATTTTTTAATATATATTTTTTTTTCTTCTTTTTAGGTTCTGTGTCTTTTGGTTATGACCTCGTTGCTATGGGAGCTTACAGGGCGCACATGATCCAGCAGTTTATAAACGGTCTCCTCCCGTACACAGATTACGGTCAGTTTGGCGTCGTTTCCTACGCCTATTGCCCGGAGAATTTCAACGTACCGGTCACTTCTCTGATGGACAAGAAACCGGCCGACGCTGCCCATAGTGTGCAGAGCGACGGCAAAATGCCATCATTGGCGGACGTCGTCCGACAAATGAGGAAAGACTTGAAAGAGCGCAGCATCGCGAGGCAGAAGGACGGTCACAACGTTACGAAAGTCGCGGTTCTCTTCATCGACCCCACCGTCAATGACATCACACCGGATCTAATAAAGGAGACGGAAGGTTTGAAATCTGAAGGGGCCAAGCTGTTTTTGATCAGCATCGGGCGGAATACATGGCACCAGTCTGAGTACCTCCATGAAATCAGCAGCCAGCCGTACAAGTACTTCGTGTTCCACTACCCTTCTTACAACCAATTGGTGTCTAATGTCAGACGAAACCCTTTCCAATTCCAGGCACTGGCTATCAAAGATAGACCTAACGAGTAATCTTTTTTTTTAAATAGTCGTATATAAATATCTTTATTGACATAAAAAAAAAACTAGAAAACTTACGTTTGCTTTCAAAAGCTGCAATTAAGGGCATGTGCTGTTGCTGGCGACAGTGCTGAACAATTAAAAAGAAACAACAACAAAAACATAATTGACATTGATCGTGATACATAACCAAGGTCATTCTATAATTTCCGTCAAATTTTTTTTTTTTTTTTTTTAAATAATAGTAATAAAGCATGTCCCATGGAGACAAATAATATTTATATATCAGCTATCTATCTATATACTATAAAACAATTGATGGTGTTTTCGAAGTTTTTCCTGTTCGTATGAAAATAGAAACACGTGATTTGTTGACAAACGAAAAGATACACACAGTGTACACATTACTAATGCAGTAGTTTTTACAATGTCAATACCCGAGTTCGAATCTCACCTAAATCTAAATGTTTTTTTTAATTAGACGCGTGTTTTATAAATCTAAATAAATTAATATACCAGAATAACGTTAAAAATACATTACATATATTTTTTTAATTAGATGACATTATTTTTGCTTAAAATACAATTTCTAATATAAAAAGCGGTGAGACTACAATACAATGAATATTTTTTTAATAAATATATTTATTTATTTTAATGTCCCAATTGTTTGTCCTTTTCTGCTAGTGACTTTTATTTTACAGGGAAAAATAATAAAATTCTTACAGTTGAAATCCCTTAAAACATGATTGCATCGAAGGAATATTTGAGGCTGGTAAATCTATGTCATTTTAACAACAGTTAACTATGAAGCAACATGGACAACAAATACCTTCTTATGGCATCTGATGTTGCTTTAAAGGGTCGAAAACAAATAACACGAACAATAGTTAATTTAGAAGAAATTGTATTAACAGAAAGTACAGAAGTAATGGGTTGACTGAGACTGCTTTCTCACTTCTACTTATTGGTCATAACGACTCTATCTATAGAGTCGGGAAGAGTCCATTTCGTAATAGAATAGGGTAGATTTTCATTATTTTTAATATCTTACAAATAGTTCACTGTATTGCAAATTTTCTTTATGAAATAAGATGTGGCACAAGGCCAAAATTAGGTGGGCTGGGATGACGGTCGGTTGTCATCCTCTTCGTCTATTCTTTAAACTAGTTTCAGTTATAAAAAACAAACACCTTCACTCTATGGTTAAAACCTACTTAACATGATCCCCAATGGTTCGACGTTTTTTTATTTACAATAAATATATGTACACATTTATTCGTTTATGGTGCAAACAACAACAGAGATTGCTGAAAAATAAAATTCTAAGTGTGGTGGTTAGTAAGACCCTTCCCAAATCTATCTAGGCATGAGCTGCTCACTTTTTTCCGGTTGTTTCAAGAGCCGAAAACAAGTAAAACAGTTTCTAAGTGGAGATATGTATGATGATGATACGACAGGATGTGACGCCATTGTTAAAATATCCTTTTGGTATTCAGATATCCAGGGGTACCAACTGCTGGAGGATGGCGCTAGCCCTCACCCCGTTTACATACTTCTAAAACCAATGCAGCTTGCTGTAATTGAAGAAGGTGTTTTCCCTGAATGATAAAGTTTACAAAAAGAAATAATAACATACCGATGTTATTCACCGGGTTGCCGAGAATATATATTCAAATATTCATAATCATCGGTTCATAAAAAACGGAGATAGCTGAAAAATAAAATGCTAAGTGTGGTAGTTAGTAAGACCCTTCCCAAATCTATCTAGGCATGAGCTGTTCACTGTTTTCCGGGTTGTTTCAAGAGCCGAAAACAAGCAAAACAGTTTCTAAGTGGGGATATGTATGATGATGATACGACAGGATGTAACACCATTGTTCAAATATTCATAATCATCGGTTCATAAAAAACGGAGATAGCTGGAAAATAAAATGCTAAGTGTAGTGGTTAGTAAGACCCTTCCGGGTTGCTTCAAGAGCCGAAAACAAGCAGGGCAGTTTCTAAGTAGGAGGAATAACAAATTTAAAAAAAAAAGGATTATTGGTGATAAGAAAGTGAGAAGTTGGATCGGATTCACGGGCATTGATTGTGTGTTGTTCTCCAAGATAATTACCATTTGGAGAGGGGAAGGAAAAAATAAAATAAAAGGTGATAAGAATCTCGGAGGATCTCTAATACCGAATAAAAATGGTGGGCACGGCTCATTACTACCAAGGTAGATAATCATGACAGCATCACTTTAAGAAAACGTTACAGTATTGGTTAAAGCTTTCCGCAAACCATACACTTCTTTATTGTAATCATTAAATGTTCGTTAGCTTAGAAAATTGGTGCCTCAGTAATTGTGTGGGGGAACTTTAAATCGCGAATTAATATCTGCATACAATGTTCAGTTTCTAGATGTTGTAAACCATCTTCTGTACGTGCATTCTTCTCTTAAGCTAAGTGAATATTTCGAGTCGCTTCTACTACAGAGTTACCGTTTGTTAAACCTAAATCCTTATGTGCCTCGAATAATCTTCTGATACTATTATATTGTAAAGGCTTTCAAGAGTGGCATTAATAACATTTTCTAAAGTTAAATGTGTTCAAATAAATATATCTTATATATATAATTAAGTCAATCGGATTTTCCACTTTAGACCTAAATTTCATCTAGCATATCGATATTTTATTCTAACTAGCCATTTCTTCATTTTTATTCTGGCACCAAGTTTTTTTACACGCACATTATGTATTCAGGCTCAATTATTTTTAAAAAGCGTGACAGAGACGGTGGTATTTCAAACTAAAGCATGACAGGAAAGAAAATTATATTTTTTAAATATAGCGTGACAGACCGACGATAATGATATTTATTTCCAACCTCAGCATTATAGAAGAGAAAATTATATTTCGAAATAGAGCGGAACAAACTAACGAAAATTATATTTCGAATTTAAATTAGACATATTGACGGGCCAGCACCTTTCTAACTATTATAATTAAAAGTTAAGCGTGACAGGACATCGTAAATGATATTTAGAACTTAAGCCTGACAGAAAGATGAACGGGCAGGGCTTCGTATTAAAATAATATTTCAAAACTAAGCATAACAGAACATAAGAAAATGATATTTGAAACTTGAATTAGTCATATGGAGGCGGACAGATCCTCGTCTAAAAATGGTATTTTAATGTTGAGCGTGACAGAGTGACGAAAATTATATTCCTACTCGAACATAACAAAACAAATAAACTTTCGAACTATAGCATGACAAAAATATTTAAAACTTGAGCGTGACAACAAAATGATGTTTCAAACTTAAGCGCGACAAAATGAAAATGATATGTCAACCTTAAGCGTGACACAAAATGGTATTTCAACCTTAAGCGTGACACAAAATGGTATTTCAACCTTAAGCGTGACAAAAAATGATATTTCAAACTTAAGCGTGACAAAAAATGATATTTCAAAGTTAATCGTGACAAACATGATATTTCAACCTTAAGCGTGACAAAAATGATATTTCAAACTTAAGCGTGACACAAAATGGTATTTCAACCTTAAGCGTGACAAAAAATGATATTTCAAACTTAATCGTGACAAAAAATGGTATTTCAACCTTAAGCGTGACAAAAATGATATTTCAAACTTAAGCGTGACAAAAATGATATTTCAACCTTAAGCGTGACACAAAATGATATTTCAAACTTAAGCGTGACAAAAATGATATTTCAACCTTAAGCGTGACAAAAATGATATTTCAAACTTAAGCATGACAATAAATGATATTTCAACCTTAAGCGTGACAGAAACCAAAATGATATTTAAACTTCGGAGTGGCAGAAAACAAAATGATATATCAAATATAAACGGGACAGAATAATAAAATGATATTTCAAACTTCAGCGTCACCGAAAACAAAATGATATTTCAAACTTCAGCGTAACAGATAAAAAAAAAGATATATCAAACTTCAGCTTAACAGAAAATAAAATGATATTTCAAAGCGAGACAAATAGATCGATGAACCATATGTGTCGGAAGCATCTAAAATAAAAACACCGAATTTAGACACTTTTCTTCTTAAAACGTTGTCAGCAAATGAGTGCGACTGTTGCTGGCGACAGTACCGAATTGTTAATAAAAATAGCGAAAACATTAATTGTGATTTCCGTCCTGAAAAAAAAAAGCTCAGTTTGGTTTTTGATTCGACATTTTTTTACTGTATAAACACTTCTTTTATTATTTTAATGCCGAGAGAATCGTTAAACTTAACATTTAATCCGATTAATTTAACACAAGACATAACCGAGGGGTCTCTAGGGTTTCATCACAATCCTATGTTAGACCGTAATTCAACGCAAGGTATTCGATATGATTTGAACTCAGTGGAGCCGATTTCATAGTCGGAATGTTATCCAGTATGCCAGTGAGACACACCCTACTTATGGTAATGGTTGTCGTTAATATTCATTTCTTGTTTTTTTTTTCTTCTTTTTTTACGTTTTCTTTTTTCTTTTTCTTTTTGATTTTCTTTTTTTCTATTCTTTCCATTTTTTCTTTTTTTTTCTTTTTTTTTCTTTTTTCTTTAATCTTTTTTTCTTTTTTCTGCTTTGTTTTACTTATATTTATTACTGATTTGTATATTTTTAATAAATAAACATTATTTAAACCCAATAAGTTCAGTATTACGTTCCTTGATTTTACTATGGACGATCTGAAGTAAACGTCTTCCGCCGTTTTTTGGGGGTGAGGGGGGTCATAAAATCTATATTATAAATATGGTGTTACAATCTGTTCATATACTTCCTCAAAGTTAGTTAGACACAAGGTCAAGTGAGGTTTCTAAAAGCCAGCGCAACAGGTAGAAGTTGACTCTAACCTACAAAAAATGCTTAAGCAGCCCCGTTGGCATTCCCAGATAGGGGCGCTTCAGGCGATTAGCAATAAAATAACCCCTTTTACGAGAGAAGGTGAACCTCATAGAACTGATACATCAGCCCGACAGCAACAAAGCCATTGTCGGACTGAATGTCAATGACGTATCCCCGACTAGTATTAAATATCCCTACACAAGCCGTACCAGGTGTCCAGTGATGCAATTGGACACAAAGCCCTATACGAAGATCAAAAAGTAACTTTTCCCAAGAATAATTTTACAAGAGATCTACTGGTTTTATTATATTTATATTTCAGATTTTTACAATAATACCGTGGGGTCTGCGTTCGCACCGGGCACTTGCGTTTTACCTTATCTATTATAATAATAAATCTGAGATAATCGAGGCTTGCTTCCCTTAGGCTTTTACTGTATTTTTTATCACAATTTAAAGCACATCCAAGCAGGGGATATAAATATACATATATATATATATATATATATATATATATATATATATATATATATATATATATATATATATATATATATATATATATATATATATTATTTATTTATTACCTACAGACATCGATGTTTCATGCTTACGTAATCTTCGGTGCAAAAAGCTAAAAGTAATCCATGGACACGTGTTTCTGGGTCACAGCATATCTAACTTAGACAAGGATCGAACATTCGATATTGATTGCTATAGTCCAGCGTGTTATCATTGGACTACGACGCCCTGTCTAGAAATATGTACTATTTTTATCACCTAAATATTTAATGTATTTTTATGTAATTGTTTTATTGGTGATTACGGTGTTCGTGGGTTTTTTTTTGCTTACTACATATATATATTTTTGCCTTCTCTCTCTCTCTCTCTCTTTCTGTATATATATATATATATATATATATATATATATATATATATATAGGGAGAGAGAGAGAGAGAGAGAGAGAGAAAGAGAGAGAGAGAGATATAGAAGAAAAAAGAGTGATAAACATGCGACGATTGTCCAAATTTATTTCAAATTTCAATTGTTCAATGCAAGGTGTATTCAGTAATAAACTAGTGTTTATTATTCTTTCTTTAAGCACAGGCTTTTCAAAGATCGAGATCTTATCATCAGAGGAGAAATACAGATACATAAGTTGGCTTTCGAAAAAGATTGGACATCTTTTCAACGGAAAATTACCACCCGGACAAACCACATATCTTTTTTACGGAACTTTTCTTTCACTAGGTTTTTTTTTTTTTTAATAATATTTTTCAAATATTTGAACTTTGGCTTTTTCGAAAGCCAACGTATCTATCTGTATTTCTCCTCTGATGATAAGATCTCGATCTTTGAAAAGCCTTGGCTTAAGGAAAGAATAATAACCACTAGTTTATTACTGAATACACATTGCATTGAACAATTGAAATTTGAAATAAATTTGGACAATCGTCGCATGTTTATCACTCTTTTTTCTTCTATCTCTACAATTGCTCTATCTCGTATATTGAGCTAATCCTCTTCACTATAGGTTCCATCTACTAAAAGTTTTACTTTTGGTTTATAATTGGATCCTATATATATATATATATATATATATATATATATATATATATATATATATATATATATATATATATATATATATATATACATATATATATATATATATATATTCTTTTTTTTTCAACTTCATAAGTAATATGGAAACACGTGTCAACGACATCTTAGAATGACTTGGTTTCGTTTTGTTTGGTTTACGGAATAGCAACAATGTATGAGTTATTTAATGCCGAATGAAATTGCCAAACAGAATCCTCTTGGTAGGATATTATTCTTTGAAAACATTAGCCTTAGAATAAAATAAGAGTTGTAACTATGAAGAAAACATTACTCCTTGTCAGTGGTTATCTTTGTTCTCAACACAATTGACCCTCAGTCACAGTCTTCTAGTATCTATTTGGGAGGAAAATAAAAAAGATAAGTTGGGTTTTGATTTTTAAAAGAATCAGATTGAATAATACGGTTGGGATTAATTCATAGACTCTAGGGCATGGCGTGACAAGTTGATTGATCGGATCGGGTCTCTCCTACCTCCTGTCTAGCCGAAGTAGATGTTCTGAAACTAAAGCCGCCTTTAGGACTGCCAGTGACGACTACAAAATTGTTATAGAATTGTTATAGAAAACGTGAGAGAGTAGTATACCTTTACCGTTGTCTAAAGTAGCTGAGCAGAGTCTTAGTTCCCACAATTTGGGCGAATAACAAACAGGGTCCTGAACAGATGCGTGACCTCTATCCCAACCATCATCAATGGACCTGAGGTGATTTAGTCAGCATCCGACAAAGCCAAACTTTTTCCAAAGAACTTTGGATCAAACTCTACCCTACCAAGCTGATTTTGAGTCAATCAGAGATCACATCAGTGACGCCACATGGAGGGAAACCTTCTCACTCCCTGCCAACCAGTGTGCAAACGAATTAACTGAATGGGCCAAAGCAGGCATTGAAGCCTATGTCCCCATGCGAAGATTCTTTGGCAAGCCCCACTCTCCTCAATGGTTCACTTCGGAATGTGCAGCTGCCATTTCTGAGAGGCAACAAGCATTCCGTAAATTCGGCCGCCATGAGTCAGCTACTAATAGGCATACATTTATAGAGTCAAGAAATAATTGCAAGGCCGTGATAGGCGAAGCGAAGAGAAGGTATAATGAGTTAACAAAAAAACGCATCCAGTCACAGAAACTAGGTACTCGCGATTTCTGGAAAATCTACAATAGTGTAGTGAATAATGGTCAGACTCTACCCTTTGCGATAACGTCCGCTTACCCCCTGAATTTCCCCCTAAGACTGAAAATACTCCGAGCGACATCCATATATTTGTGAGGGATGTTTCCAAACTTATCAAGCCCCTTAATGCCAGCAAAGCAACTGGCGCTGACACCATTCTAATCCTAGTGCTTAAACAGTTGCAAACGTTGCTTAAAGGAGAAATACTTCCCAACACTTTGGAAAACTTTGTAAGTTTGTCCAGTATTAAAAAGTAGTTGAAATGGGTCTTCTGCATTTCAGCACACACCAATCAGTCTCCTGTGTGTCATAAGTAAGTTACTTAAATCTGTGATAAATCGAGAAGTTGTCAATCACCTTAGAAAATAAACCCTACTCAGTGACCAGCAATATGGTTTTCGTTCAGCAAGATTAACCGCTGATGTGCTGACTGTAATATCACACGAAATCAGTAAATCTATGGACGGGGACTTTGTTTCTAGAATAATAGCTCTTGACATATTACAGGCCTTGGATAGGATTGGCAGAAAAGTCTCAGTCACAAGATTTCTATCAGTGCAATATCTGGAAATGTCCTCTAAACCAAATCCTTTCTATCTGATAGGTCGATAAAATAATCGTAGAAGTCCGAAGCTCATAGTATAAACGCTGGCCTTCCTCGAGGATCCATTCTGCACCCAACCCTCTTTTTTATCGCCATCAATGATCTCACAAACGACATTCTAAAATCAATAGTCGACATTTATGCAGACAACACAACCATCAATGGCAACACTTCGAAAATCAGCAATGACGAAGACCATTTCTGATTATCTCTCTTCCGACTTTGAGCACGTGGGAAAAAGCTGGTTACTTTCAATGTGTCCCAAACCAAGGTTCTCTTTATTTTCAGCACCAACGCTCTGATCCCCACTTGACCCCAATTAAATTGAATGGATCTCGTCTTGACAAGCTTCTGGGATTGACTTTCACCCCAGACCTCAAATGGAAGACTTACATCAAATCCGTTGCCAAGGTCGCTGGAACAATTGTTCGATAATTCTACCGCTCCAGAAGGTATCTCACTTCTGACGTAATCCTCTTGCTGTATTAAAGTCAAATACGTCCTAAGATGGAGTACTGTAGCCAAATCATGGGGATTTGCTGCTCAGAGAACCCTTTTCTTCCTTGGCAAAGTTCAAAACTAACTTCGAAATCTAGTGGCCGATGTCCTTTTCTTCTCCCTACTACGCCTTTCTCACAGTAGATAGGTTGCGAGTCTTTCTCTACTCTATCGTAATTTTCATGGCAGGTACTCGATTGAACTTTGATCTATGGTACCTATCTATAAAAAAGTCGCAACAAAAACTCGTCTAGCTACAACCACTGTCAATAATTTCCCTTCTTCCCCCCCCCCTTTCTCTCTCTCTCTCTCTTTCTCTGTGCCTAAAACATGAGTTACGGTTCTTTGGTAGAGTTACTTGCCTGTGCAACACAATACCACAGGGATGCTTCCCAGCTGATCACAGCATAGTCGTTTTCAAGTCTTATTTAAATAAATAATTCTGCCTAATTTCCACCATCAGTACCAATCAGTACGGTGTTATCTCACCGTCCACCCTTATCCTCGAGTGGCCTTTATGCCTTGGAAAGCGGTGACACTTTAGTAAAAAAAAAAGTATGGGCCGAAGTGGAGTGTTACAAGTCACCAGGCCACGGACTGCTCAGCTACCAGGATCGCATCATAAAGCATGACGGGTCGCCACCCACGGTTTACAGGTTGCCCCTTTTTCGGATGGGTTTGCATTGGGTTTCGGTCGGCGAATTTGTGGCCCCCGTCGACAGGGCCACAGCATTTTAGAAAATATCTAAAAAGGGAACAATGTGCTCAACTTAATATCAAGGGATAATAATAATAATAATAATATCAAGGGATGATGATGATGATGATGATGATGATGATGATGATGATGATGATGATGATGATGATGATGATGATGATGATGATGATGAGGAGGAGAAGAAGAAGAAGAAGAAGAAGAAGAAGAAGAGAATATTTCCGATGTCGTATTTGATAGTTTTTACAAATGACACACCGAAGTATGTCGAACTTTTATTAGATGTGACGTAAAAGGATTTTAGGAAAGAATGTCTCAAAACAAAACCGACGCAGATTCCGACATGAATTAACTATAGTGAGTTAAGATATTTGCATGTGGAAACACAATTTGACACCATCAAATAAGAAGTTAGCCATGTATCGACTATAAAAAGACAGAAACACTGTTTTGGTTATGGGTTTCATTGACACCGGTTCTCAGAATGTAACAACTCTAACCACTTGTCCACGTGGCCTTCTCCACGGTACAACCACCACAAATCAAATGCTAAGCCTTACCAAGACCAGCTCGTATACTTTCAATTTCCAGAGTTGATTGAAATTTAAACCTCAAAAATTCCAACCTCATTGCATGAACCATTGGACTGTCACACTGAAGCAAGAAACGTCATGTGATAACTTGAGATGCCACCACACGTTTAATTTTTATACCAGGGAAATTCTATAGCAACCTTAATCGGGTGTGGTGCCATAATGTTATCGTCAGACAAACAAGAATGTCTATGGAATTGGTCACATGGAATTTCGTTGGGAATGGATACGCCACGACGGAAATAAACCTATTCGAATTTCTTTTTTTCATTTTTAAGAAAAAAAACAAATTTCGAAAAATTCGTCATACTTTTCTTTTGATTCATAAAATGTTTTGTCTCGATTTTATACAAATAGAGATTTGTTTCCGTCTGTCCGTCAATCGCAATTTATTTAACCGTAATAAATGCATCGCGGAATTTATCTAATTTCGAAATATCATAGATTTTAACTAATTTTCGAAATAGAAAATATTGCATTAATATTAAATAATAAGTTCCCAAAAAATAAAGCTGGTGATACCAGATCAGGCTGCCCTGTGGCTCCCTGAGACGAAATTCACCTACATTGACGTTTTTTTTTTTTTTTTTTTTTTTTGTAAAACTTAATTATGTTCTACAAAACCAAAAACAAAAACAACAGCCCCTCTCCCTTTCTCCCTCCCCTTTTTTATTTTTATTTTTCCTACCCTACTCCCGGTCCTGGATATGACCTTAAACTACATCCGATGGTGAGATCCGGCTTACGGACTTTGGGGAATATGGAGCCTCCTCTTAATTACCATTGCTCCCAGGTCCACCCTGACCCGGAGTGGTAGTACCTGTTAGGGTCCCAACTATGGGTTAAATAGAAACAGATATTAAAAGGGGAAAGAAACAAAAAAGAGAAGAAAACAAGACCAGATTCGGCATTAAATAACCCAAAAAGGGTTGATATGCCGTAAAACAAAACTACCAAACCAAAAAATAAAGAAGATGCCATGACCGGAAGTCGAAATCGAAATCTAGAGATCTTTAGTCTGAGTTTCTATCAACTGACCTATTTGGACTTTCTTATAAATAGAGCTTAAATAATTACCTTCAGAAAATAATTATAAATTTGGCGTGACGTCATAGATTTATGATTAATGTCATGTTTCAAAATATGAATTCAAACATAATCGATAATAAAAAGTAAATAAATGAATGGGTAAACAATATAAATATTTTTTGAAATTTTTTTAATGGTCCAAAACAATTTATTTTGCTTTAACTGCGTATTGTAGTCCGTTCTTTTACAGCTATATAATCCTCCCAGCCTCGTAAGAATATGCGACCGGAAGGAACATCTATTTGCGACCGGAAGGAGCATATATTTGCGACCGGAAAGAAACATATATTTGCCAGCGGAAAGAAACAAATATTTGCGACCGGAGGGAAAATATATTTGCGACCGGAACCAGCATATATTTGCGACCGGAAAGAAACACATATTTGCTAGTTTATATAAAGCTGAGTATGTATATATGTTTATATATTGGTATGTATAGGATTCACTCATAAACTAATTAACCGATCATTATGCATTTTGGAACACAGCTGCTATGCATACGGGTTATATTTAGTTCAATTTATGTTTTTGCAAAGCTGAAAAAGGGGGATGGGATTCTTCGAGAAAATGCAGATACCCTCGATTTTTGTGAAAGTTTAACAATAAATATTAGACATCAATTAATAAATATTCCCTGAATTTCAGTTTCTTCGGGGCATTTTAAAGGATTTTGGGGAGTATAATTCAAATATTTCAGATTTGCATTAAATTTGATCCATATTTATACAACAATGTAGCAATATTCACTGAATTACAATTTATTTTAAGACCCTTTAAGCTGAAGCTATTAAATTTTAGTCATTTTCTAAAATGAAAAACAGGTTATGGATTTTTTATCAAAATTGGAATAAGGAATCTAAACATAAATTTGAGTGGCATTAAATCTTGATCTTACTCCTTTTACGAGGGCATAGATTTCTACTTTAAAAAATCCATGAAACAACGCGATGGTTATTTAATTTAACGCAGAAACAACACACAACCACAGGCGCAAATTTCATACCAGTCAAGGATACGTTCTTAACGATCTGTCCGAAAGAGGGTGGGCCGTTGTGGCATCTTCCAGTCCTGCTTTGTCGGACTGATGTATTGTTCTGTTCAGTCTGCGCTTTGAGAATGGGTTAATCTATTGCTAATCGCTTGAGGCGCCTTTAGCGGGCAATGCCGACGGGGCTTCCCAGGCATTTTTTTGGTGTTTTGGCTAAGATCATGGTCTAGTATCTGTTCCAATGTATACTGCGCCCCGTCTGTCCCGTGCAGTTCTAGGAGGTCAACCCTCCCAGGCTTTACCTTCTCACCCTTTGAGAAGGGGTTAGTATATTGCTTATCGCCTGAGGCGCCCCTACCGGGAAATGCCGACGGGGCTTCCCAGGCATTTTTTGTAGGCCAGAGTGCTCAACTTCTCGGGCGCTGGCTTTTCAAATCCCACTTTCCCGACCTTGTGTCACATCTTACCGCTGTGGGAGATATATATATCTTTCCCCAGGCATTTTCTGTAAGCCAGAGTGCTGAACCTTTTGGTTGCTGGCTTTCAAACCCCCACTTTGCGATATTGTGTCGTGGGGGAGGGGTCGATGGAAGTAAGTAAAGCAGTAATAGCAACCACGTTCATTATTCTTTTTGAATTAATTCTTGTTTTTATTTTTTAATTGATTCACTCATAAGATACGTGACATTTTCTCTGTTTCTGTCTGTCCGTCCGTCACAGTTTTTTTTTAAAGAAATATCTGAGCTTCTTTTTGAAATGGAAAATATTGCATTAATACTAAATGATAAATTCCCAACAAATTAAGCGGATGCCATGACCAGAAATCGAAACCGACACGTTAAGATCTTCAGAATGATGTCCTACAAACTGAGCTATTTAGATATTCTCATGAATAGATCTTAAAACATTACCTGTACAAAATAATTATAGCTTTGACATGATGTTATAGATTTATGATTTACGTTATGTTTCCAAACAAAGATTTACACATAAACAATAATAAAAAAAATACATAATTAAATGGTTAAACATTATCAATGGCGTTAGAAATTCTTTTAATAGTTCAAAACAATTTATTTTGCTTTGGCTACATATTGGCGTAAAAATAGTATTTAATATATAATATATACTAGAATTTGTACCCGTATATATATATATATATATATATATACTAGAAAATTGTCTAAACCCCGAGGGTCTATTCGATTATATAAAGGAAAGTTGTCGATTTGTATTTCCAGCTAAAAGTTAAAAAAACGACAAAACAAACACTCACAAAGTCGATATATTCTTGATTGGCATCGGATAAATAATATCTAAAATTTAAAAAAAATATTAATTTCTTGGGAATCAACTGGCGCATGTCTTGTCGGGAGGGTCGGTTTTTCAAAAAATTTCCAATTTTATCTATTATATAAAGTAGAGGTGAATGATTTACATTATTATTATTTTCAATACATTAAAACAAGAGAGAGAGAAATGGACTGTGAAATAAGGGTGGGGGAGAGTGATGTGAAAAAACGTGCAAGGGGGAAGAGAGAAAGATAGAGAGACGGATTGAGAGAGGTAGAGAGATATAAGTTTTAATATAATAATGTTATACACGTTTAGACCTCTTGTATTATTTTGTTTTCATGGCCCCGTGCAACGCCGGATTGCCCTGCTAGTATTCAATAAAGTTCAATTTCAGTACAAATCGGATCGCCTTCATTCTTTTCTTGTTTTTAAATGCAATTTGTAAAGTTTTCTAATACTTTTGTTTTTCAAGCTATCATTTATTATCGACATCCTGACTTTTCGGCATGTTTCGCTTACCCTAAAGAGTACCACGTCAATTTCGATCGTAATGGCGTTCTCATTTCCCCCACATTAAAAACCGGCCATTGTGTCTAATTCTACCTTCGTAGAATGGCAAGTAAATAGGAAAACATGATTAAATACATTGTAACTCAAATATTTTGGTACTGATATCGATCCCGACCCAGTTTTCGTGAGGTTCGACTCGGAAGCGTTCGGCTGTCCTACTCAAACGCCCGAGTGTTGACGAGCCGATTGGTACCAGACGACAATTTTGATACGGTGCTGTGATTGTAAGTTATATTTTCAAGAAATGTTCTAAAAGAAACAAACAAAACAAAACAAGCAAAAGATAGCGAAGTTACTGTTATCAAATAAATATTTTTTTTGTTATTTTGATACGTTGCTGCGTCCTATAATTTTTAGTTATAGTTGCAAGAAATTTTTTAAACAACAAAACAAATAAAACAAGCAAAACAGAGCGAAATTACTGTTATCAAATAAATATTTTAAACCCCTAACCCTAACCCTAAACACTAACCCTAACCCTAACCATAACTCTAACCCTAACCATAACCCTAACCCTAACCCTAACCCTAACCCCTAACCCTAACCCTAACCCTAACCCTAACCCCTAAACCCTAACCCTAACCCTAAACCCTAAACCCTAACCCTAAACGCTAACAAAAAAAAACAAGCAAAACATTATTATCATAGGACGCAGCACCGTATCAAAATTGTCGTCTGGTACAAATCGGCTCGTCAACTCTCGGGCGTTTGCGTAGGACAGCCGAACGCTTCCGAGTCGAACCTCACGAAAACTGGGTCGGGATCGATATCAGTACCAATATTTTCGACAAAACAAATAGGTTAATACTGTAAGTTTATGAATGTGCATGATTTTATTTCTGTAAAGAAAATTGTTTTCTGTTTGTTCACAATCAAAATAAACGAATTTAAGTCTTTACAATCCATAAATAACTTTTTTATTTCTGTACAACACATTACGTAGCCATTCATTTGGAATCCAGTCTTGTTCTTTGTAAATTATTCTTGAACAAAGTTCAGTTTCAGTATCAACCGGATTGTGTTCCTTTCTTTTCCATTTTTGAATGAAATTTTTTATTTTTTCTGATACTTAAAAATAAGAAGATATCATTCATTATCAACAGCTTAACTTGTCAGCATGCCACGCTTGTCCCCAAAGTGTATGACATCAGGCTCGATCGCACAGGCCTTACTTTAGAAAAGCCAACCTTTATAACGCCGCCATATCTAAAATGAAAAAAGTATTACTATGAACAATATATGTATTGTTCACGGCTTTTCGTGCAAATAATAAAAATACTGCGGATATTTGAAGTGTGATTTATAAAAATAAAACTTTTAAAAGCCACCCACAATAAAAACCGTTTCTCACAAGGCCACAATGTTTCTCGCCTTGTTTGTCATTTAAATATTTAAATAAATATAACCTACATTAACAATACTCGTTGAAAATGTCTTTCTTTATAATGGCTACTGTGCGAGACGAAAGTGGCAGAAGAGAATGAATATCGATTAAGATGTGGTACAAGGCCGAAAGGTTAGGGGAAAAACCAGCGCTTACGAAGGTGAACTCTATCTTTGGGACATTAGCCATTAACAAACTTGGGAGGTGGTAATGCCTGGTAGGATGGTCTCAAACAAGAACAGTTACTACAGTTTTATCGTTACAAAAAGGGCAGAGTAAGATTTATTTACTTTCTTTCCAACAACAGTGAGCTGTGGCACATGCAAATGGTTTGTGGGAGAAAAGCAAATGCTTCCGAATGCGTATTCTGGCTGTGTACAAAGATAGCCATGAACAGACCTGTTGGCATTCACCGATATTTGCGCCTCAAGCGATCGGTAATAAACCAATCCATCCTCAAAGAGGGGAGGTAATGCATGGAAAGGTGCATCTTCTAAAGCTGAACCGGACCAGATTTCACCCAGACAGAAGAGGACCTATAGTCGCCGCGGTAGTCTTCGTCTGACGGACCGAATTCGGAGGTCTCGACTAGTAATTTATTTGCCTCCTCTCTAAAAATTAAATCCCCCCTTATATCGACAGTGGCGGCCTGCCTTGTTTGGGGGTGAAATATCTTTAAAAAATGTTTTTAAAAAAAGAAGTTAGACACAAGATCAGATGTCATTGTGAAAAAAAACAGCATATTATGATTAGCAGGCGCTGGCCTACAAAAAGAAATGCCTCAGCAGCTTTGTCGGCATTCCCCGGCAAGTGCGCCTCAAGAGATTAGCATTGAACGAACAGCAACACAATCACTGTCAGACTGATAGTATTTACTTTCTTCCAACCGCAGGAAGATGAGACACAAGGTCGGAAAGTTGGGTTGAAAAGCCAGCGCCCGAAAAGTGAAGCATTCTAGCTGTCAAGGAATGCCTGAGCATCCCCATTCCCTGGTAGGGGCGCCTCGAACGATTAGCAATAAACTAACCCCTTCTCAAAGAGAGAAGGTAACGCCTGGGAGGGTGGACTTCCTAGAGCTGAACAAGATAATACCTAAGCCCGCCAGAAAAAAAAAGCCACCTACCGCAAATGGACTAGACGCTGTCGGCCTGATTGTCGAGGAGCTATCCACGATACCAGATAAGTGACTCGACTGGTACAGCTTATGCGAGAATAGAGAAACTGCGCTGGTAAGTCTTTACCAATTAAACTATAGGAAAGACTGGTAAAACGATAATAAGTGAGTACTTGCCAGTCATATTTAACCAACCATCTATTCGTATAGGTCTACAACCCAATTGTTCTGACGTATCTCTATTTGGAAGCAATTGTTTAGAACTATGGTTTTCAAAACTCGTTTAGATCGCTGTAAGTTAACCCCAATTAAAGAAACTTTAGGGTTTCTGCCTGTATCTTATAGTGGATTGTAACTTTTAACGCCTCTAATACCAACCGTCTCTTTTTTCACTACCAACGCTCGGATCCTCACTTCTAACCAATCGAAATAGATTGATTTCTCCTCAAAGAAGACCCCTTACGCCTAGCATGTGTGTTCTAAAATTCATAAAATCAGTTAATTAGTTTAGGAGTGAATCTTATTCACGGAAATATATAAACATATACACATAACTAACTTTGTACAGAGATTTATTAGTGCATTCTATTTGCAGACTATAAAATAACTAATAGCAAGTTTTTCCTGTATGTACTAATTAGACACAATTTATCAGGGCTCAAAGGCCTCTCGAGGATAATGGGTTACTGAGTTTGTGAGGTGGACGGTGACACAATACCTTGAGGATTGGTAACGATGAGTGAAACTCGGCAGAGTTTTTATTTTATTTAAAGGATGGCTCAACAAGAATTTGTTAACATTGGACTTGAACACGACCATGTTGTAGCCAGCTGGGAAGTAGTTCCGTAGTATCATGTTCAACAGACAGGTAGTTCCGTTTACTTTTTATTTTATAGACGAACAACAGAAAATTATTTACAGTCGTTTTTGTACAGATATTACATCCTGAAGTGAATTAAATCTTCTTAGTCTGTCCTCACCAGGAAGTGATCCAAGTATTACTTCATGATTCTAACCAATAAATTTTTTTGATTACTTCCTAATTAACAGCTACTCGTAATTGTGCACAAATTTCTTATACAAACTCTCCTAATTCTATTACGGATTTTCTGATATTTTTTAAAATATTGCAATATACAACCTCTGTGATCTAGCAGTAATGCCGATAAAATTTCTAAGAAATAAATGCTGTATTAATCCATATGTCTTCTGCTATATCTGTAGAAATTGCATTTGCAGGATCAAAATCGTGCCAGGATATATAAAGCTCTAATACGACCTC
>OY744547.1:56377381-56379881 GCA_963556195.1 Sepiola atlantica
GAAAGGGAATATCACTAACAACAGTAATACTATTTAACCCATTGTTGATTAGTGAAAGAGAAATGTAGAAATATATAGCGAGCACAAAGAGACTAATATTGGATTATTGTATTTTTTAAATTAAATATTTAACAAGCAGGTATAACCGGCGTTTTCCCGAGCCATAAAACAATAAAAGAAGTTAAATAGTATATGTAACATCTTAATATTAAAACTTTTATATCTCTCTAGCCGTCTCTCATTCCCTCTCTTCCATTTTTACGCTCCTCTCCCCAAACCTGCTCTTTCTACTCCGCCCAGCCCATTACTCTGTCTTGTTTTGATGTGTTGAAAAAAAATAATAATGTAATTCATTTACCTGGGCTATCCCTTTTAAATGTAATACTGTAATCTTACATTTATTACGTCTGCACAACGCTGAGTAAAATAAAACACAATGCAATTTCGTTCCCAGCACCCTCTTTCACAATAATATGAAGAGAAATGATGTTGATAATGAATATAGTCCAAAGAGATTTAAATGTAAAACTATAATTCACATTTATTGTTCCCGGGCAGAAGATTCTGTTACCCCCTCCCTCTCGCTTTACAAATATAATACAGTAATGTTAATGATGACAATTGTATTACTCTCGAACAACGTCAAGTAGAACAAAAGTTTCTGTTAACTCTTTCGCCTCACGAAATATAATAGTGTAATGTTAGTAAGCAGGCCTCCACAGCACTGCCAAAAGTACGGTTACAATCAAAGTATGAAGAGAAATGATGCTAACAATGACAATTTATTTTCTCCCGGACAACGCTGAGTAGAACAAAAGTTTCTGTAACCACCGCAATTTAATAAATATAATACTGCAATGTTAGTAAGATTTTTTTGATTATTGAAATTGCTCCAGACAAGGCATGAAGCCACTTTGTGTAAAGCGCTTAAAAACTACTTCAAGGTAAAAAAAAAAATAGCCAACGATAAGTGTTAGATGGATAGATTGTGACCTAGAAAACAGTAATCCGCCCCCCTTTTGTCAGAAACATCGCTCATGGAATGTGAGGACTAAAGGATAAAATAAGGGAAGCGAGTGTCACGAGTCTGCCAAAATTAAACCTATGGCCAACTTTCTACTCGCCTCATTTATGATCATATCCAAAACCGGGATAGGTTAGTAAGAGTTTGGTTAGTTCATATGGTTGGGAAGTAAGGTAGTCGAAAAGAAACAATTTTTTAACAATAAAACAGTAAGAAATGTCAGGAAAGGATAGATTTCGGGATGGGGGTCAATGCGAGACGAACACCTTGACCAGGGGTGTTCTAGATCATTAAGCACGGTGCACGGGATGAAACCGCACACGGAGCGTAAAACATCTCGCATTGGTTAGTTTAATTTGTTTATATTAGACACGGACTAATGTACCCGTCAATGCTGGGTTTCTCAACTTTTCTTCAATTTTATTGTCAAGTTAATCAAATGACAACATTTATTTAATATTTTCATTTTTTTTTTCATAATAAAAATAATATTCATGTTTATGATGATGATCGAAACCGTCTAGGAAATAACTGGAACGCAATAACGAAAAAAAGTACAATTGTCTCGTGTGAGATTCGAACCCACGATGGCATAAAATATTTGAACTGAAGACGAACGCTTTATTCACAAGATCACCGATCTAACACAAATAGTTTGTCTTTTAAGACTACTTTAAATGAGTTCGGCGTAAGGGATTTTTTTTTACCTCTCTGATAACGAAACACAAATATAGAATACAAAAAGAATTATTAAAATAAAAATGTATTTGTGAACATTTATCAAATATTTTAACCATTTTTAGACACTACTGCAGTTTTTAGACACTACTACAGTTTACGGGCCGTGCTATTTTTTAGATAGGAATTTCAAGTTAACTTCAATTTTTACGGTATATTCTGTTTATAAAATTGTTAGGTGAAAGTACAGAATAGTTAAGAAAGTCCTCCTCTCAATGTTAAGTATGGATTTCTAAATAATAACGTTTATATTTCAGCACGGGTACGTAAACTGCAGGAGTACCCATATTTAATAAAAACAAGGATAAATGTTTTCTCTTCAAAGTAAACAATACGTCAAATACCTGCGATGATTTGACGTGAAAAGTAGTTGTTTAGTCCGCTAAACGGGAAATCTAAAATGTCGGAACATTTGTTTCTAATGTTTTTTTTACATACTTTTAATTTTTAATACTTTCATTGTGATCAGAGAACTTCTTCAAAAAAAAGTTACTGTTTCTGAAGACGCTCGTTAATCCGAACGAAACTGGTAAATCTATCGTTTTTCATGATTTCTCCTATGTTTAATTTGTTTTTCCTTTTGTCTTTTGTCTTTTTTAAACATTTTGTCTTCACGGCATTTCATTTATATATATATATATATATATATATATATATATATATATATATATATATATATATATATATATATATATATTTAAGTGAAATATTTTGAAAATCGACAATCGTGCAATTTAA
>OY744547.1:56384881-56404881 GCA_963556195.1 Sepiola atlantica
TTTTGGAGGCGAACCTATCAGACATGATTTTGATGTAGTCAGCAATTTGGTTCAAGGGAATTATTTCCCTAAGAAAATACAAGCGAGAGATATCCTTTCCCCTCTATGAATGGTTAAGAAAATAATTGTTAAGTAACTACGATAAAGTAGTGATATGCTCTCTCTCTCTCTCTCTCTCTCTCTCTCTCTCTCTCTCTCTCTCTCTCTCTCTCTCTCCATAGTGAATGACTAACGCTTGTAATAAAAGAATTGAAAGTAAAAAAGTTGTGTTTGGTGAGTCGATCGTGGAGTTTTTGTTGCAGACAACGGACGGCGTGGTTCACGGCAGGAAGAAAAAAGAAGACAGAATTCATCCACTAGACGACACGACCCTCTACACGGCGAGGGAGAAATCTAAGGTATGCAAACAATATATGAATTATGTGATTTATGATGTTTTAAAAATGACGAGTGTTAAATGTGAACTGCACCGGCCCTTTCAGGGATAAGTCCAACAAACGAGTAAAGCCACGACCCGTAGTGGGACTAGTCTACGAAACGAGAACCGCCGCGGCTCTAAGTAGGAGAGGGCTATGCAACATTATTATTATCATATAATCAAATAATTTAGTGGTCCCCCGATTTATAAAATTGGGGGACCTATGTTTTGAGGCATTTCCGTCCGTCCGTCCGGATTTTTCTCTGCAACCATCCATTGAATTTCTCTGAAATTTTGCATGAAGTTGTAACTTTGGTCAGGTTAGAAAGTGACATTCTCTGATTTTTTTTAAAAAATCTGGTTAGCCCCCCAGGTGGTCAAAAGGCCTCGAAATGGCAAAAAAATGACATTTTTTGCCCCATAACTTTTCATCCATCCATTCAATTTCTTTGAAACTTGACCAAAATGTGGAGGCAATTGTTCCTAATAGAAAAGAAGTATCGCTGACCTTGGAAATAATCTGGTTCGCGCCTTCTATTTTGATGTCCGGTATACTTGTTTGGATAAGTTTTTCTGTTTATACTTTCATGCCCCAGGGGGTATTGTGCTTTTTGTTTTCTAGTACTATCTCTGTTTTTTTTTGTCTGTACCATTTGTCTGCGTGTTCAAAATGCAGTCGTTTGCATAGTTCCTAGTGTTTGTTATTGTATTCTCTTTGGGCTAGTTTGTTGCATTCACTTATTATGTGATTCACCGGTTCGTCTCTTGGTTCACAAAGTCTACATTTGCTGTTTTCCTAGGTTGTGTCTATCTAAGCTTTAATATAGTTAGTTATAATTGCATTGTTTAGTGCGACTGTTAGTAGTGATTCCGTTTCTCTGTTTAGATGTCCTGTTCGTAGCCATCTCTAGGTGTTTTCGTGAGTCTCTTATCTAGTCATTCTTATTAAACTTTCATGCAATCATTTCTCTAGTCTTGTTTCCAATGTCCCTCTATTGTTTATTTTGCCAGTGTCCATTGCTGTGGTGATTAGCCATTCTGTGTTCTGGATATTTTTCCAATTCTTATTTGCGTTGTTCAAACAGTTTCTTTATTCATCATACCTCTTCCCTCGTTTTTTTTTCATGTAGAGTCGGTCATTATTATTTGTACTCGCTAGGAGTTCTCACCCAGATCATCGTCAGTGATTGCTCATCGACAACAACCAGTGGTATTTCCTGGAGTCTGAGTGACAACAAGTCTCCCCAGATTTCCAGTGTTCTTCACCTCTTTTCGATAACGATGCGGTATCGCAACAGTCTCTTACCATTGATTTCTCGCTTCTCTGGGATTTGGGTGGCAACAAGCCTCCCCAAGGTCTCAGCACTCTCTGCACTTTTCCAGTGGAATTCTGGTTTGTGCTGTCCCTCCTCGGTCTTCTCATCCTCCTCGACCCTCTACAAATATGTTATCTGGTGTCAGCCTAGGCCGGCACCAGTTAAAAAATAAATAAATGAATAAAATAATATTTCTTTAAATTAATTTTTTTTTTAATTTTTAATTTTAAAAAAAATTAATTTTTTTTTTAATTTTTAAATTTCTTTTCCCTTCAATTCCCTTTTTTTCTTTTTTCTTTCTTTTCCTTTTCCTTTTATTATTATTATTATTATTATTATTATTATTATTATTATTATTATTATTATTATTATTATTATTATTATATGTACTCACTCGAAGTTCTTACACAGGTTATCATCGCTGATTACTCACCGACAACAACAAGTGGTATTTCCTGAAGTCTGAGTAAAAACAAGTCTCCCCAGATTTTCAGTATTCTCCACTTCTTTTCGATAGCTACCGCAGTATTGCAATAGCCGTTTACCATTGATTTCTCGCTGGTAAGGACAATTGGAATATGGGTGGCAATAAGCTTCCCCAAATTATTATTATTATTATTATTATTATTATTATTATTATTATTATTATTATTATTATTAATTTTACTCACTAGCAGTTCACACGCAGGTCATCATCAGAGATTACTCACTGATAATAACCGGTGGTGTTCCATTTGCAAATGACTTTCCTTTATGACAACAGCCGTTTACCATTAGTTTCTTTCTGGCAACGACCATTGGTCTTCACTGGGATTTAGGGGACAATCAGACCCATTAAGGACACAGTACCCTTCGCACTTAAGTTGAGGTCTAGTTAGTGCTCTCTATTTTTTATCCTTCCATCCTCCTTGACCCTTCACGACTATTTTGTGGGGTATCAGCCGAGGCTAGTGCCTTTAGGGCACATTTTATAAGATTTCTTGTAGTTTCAGTTCCTTTGGTTTCATGTGGTGTTCTTTCCATTTTTTGTTTTCTTCTGTTGGAGTTTTTTATGTGGTAGGTTAAGGTTTGTAGTTTATGTGTGTTATTATTATAATATTTATTATTATCTACTCACTAGGAGTTCTCACATAGGCAGTCTCTGGTGATTGCTCACTGATAATCACCAGTGGTGTTCCTTGGAGTCTGAGTGACAAGAAGTCTCCCCAGATTTTCAATGCTCTTCACCTCTTTCGATAACTACTGCAAATGAATTTGCGTTATCACAACATATGTTTACCATCGATTTCTCGTTGTCAACGACCATTGGACTTTTATGGGATTTGGATGGCAATAAACTTCCTCAATATCCCAGTGCTCTCCGCACTCTTCCAGCGGAAGTCTGGTTAGTGCTATCCCTCCTCGGTCTTTTTTAAGATTATTAATTATTATTATTATTATCATCATCATCATCATCATCATCATCATCATCATCATCATCATCATCATTATCATTATTAATATTATTATCATCATCATCATCGTCATCATTATTATTATTATTATTATCATTATCATTATCATTATTATTATCATTATTATTATTATTTTTATTATTATTATTATTTTGTTCTTGTTTGTTTTTGTTGTTGTTTTAATATATTTCATATTTATTTGGACTGGCACTAGCAAGGATATTAGTTTTTAAATTGATATCATTGTTCACACTCTGTACATAAATGGGTGTGAGAATAAATAGGATACACACATTGTTGATAAAGTCATGTAATGAAATAACTGGGATCGTATCACGAATGTCGCATCGTCACTCAAGATGGGTGAGTCGTAATATTCCTGTACAATCGCTTGTTCTTCCATACTTCAGATTCCTTCTGCATGCATATCATTCTTAGCCGATCACATCCGGGTGGGGGTACTGACACGTCCGTATTTATTTCATTCAACATTTCAGGTGGTAGAATTTTGCTAGATACGCCCAATCATCTTTATGGGCCAGATAATAGTAAGGTTCTTAAGTATCTTCTATTTCCAAGGGGAAGAACATCGCAATATAGCTTAGAGATGAACATTTTCTCTCTCTCCCTCTCTCTTTCTCTCTCTCTCTTCTCTCTCTCTCTTCTCTCTCTCTCTCTTTCTCTCTCTCTTCTCTCTCTCTCTCTCTTCTCTCTCTCTCTCTTCTCTTTCTCTCTTCTCTCTCTCTCTCTTTCTCTCTCTCTTCTCTCCTTCTCTTCTCTCTCTCTCTTTCTCTCTCTATTCTCTCTCTTCTCTCTCTCTCTTCTCTTTCTCTTTTCTCTCTCTCTATCTGAATATATATATATATATATATATATATATATATACAGAGAGAAGGATATATATATATATATATATATATATATATATATATATATATATATATTAACTACGTAATCGACCAACAAATTCGACTGTTTAAAAATAATTCCCACGATAATAATAAAATAATAATACAAATAATAAAAATAATAATACAAATAATAATAATAATAATAATAATAATAATAATAATAATAATAATAATAATAATAATAATAATAATAATAATAATAATAATAATAATAATAAATCCAATTCTCCACTTAACACAACTATTAAACTATTTCATCGTAACGAGTTCTATCAGAACTATAAAATAGATTAACAAGTTCTAAGAAATATTAATAAGAACGTATTCCCTACTGACCCAAATAAAAAAAAGTAAAACTGATCATTTTCTACAATAAAGTAAAAACCACTAACCTTATTATCACAAATAATTATTTTCCCTCGATTGGGGTTTCGGATAAAACAAACCTTGTTTATGAGTTTAAATGTCCTTTGGGAGACTGTGTTCTCGACAACCAAGAAAAAAACATATACATAGGTTTGACTACCACGACTTTGTCGAGAAGATTGACGATGCATTTGTCTGATACTAGCGCCATAGCCCAACACTTAACTAACGAGTACTCCTGCCCCCAATCGGAATTCAGAAAACTCTTAGTAGAAAATACCAAAATCTTAGAATTTAGTACTAACAAACAAAAACTCCATATATTAGAAGCCCTATATATAAAAACAAAAAAAAAACCTAATTAATAGAATAGACTTTAGTATCAGTAATAGATGAGGAAATAGTTATCCACAGATTGCAGTTTCATTGTCTACCATTCACCGGTGGAGCAAGATATAGCAAGAATCCATCCCTGGCGTCAGTCATTAACCTCTGGTACTCTATCTACGTAGCCAACGAATCTGGAAAAATAGGAAAAATTATAGCGTAGTTAAATAAAATATTGGTATGTTTACATTTTTTATGATACTGATACCAAAGAGCACTCAATTATTTTTTACGGAATATATATTCTGCTTCTACCTAGGGTTCCTTAATTATGCAATCTATATTGGATGTCTAAACTCAAATTTGTAATAACTCATTAAAAGTATAACTTTAATTCTTAATTACGAGTTTTAAACTTTGTGTCAAATTATTAACTAATTCAATAGATAATGTTGCCATGTGATGGTTTATCGTTTAATTAATCTTTCGATTTTCTTTTCTATCATATCTAATCTATTAAGAATATTTGTTAAATAGACTACCCACTTTAGTTTTTTTATCAATTGCTCTACCACTGATAACACTGGTTTACAACAAAAAAATTGTTGGTCTCAGGCAAGAATGGGGGGGGGGTAAATATTTTTTGCTAATTTGGGTGTGCTGAATTCAAATTTATAAATAGCTTTGCTCTATCACCTCTAGTTTCCTGGCTTTTAAATAGTCGTATTTTAGTATAAACAGAGAGTAAATGTGCATATTTAAAGAGTTTCAGCAGCTTATAACAGAAAAATAAACAGGATAGATAAAGAACACTGATTGAATATATATACATGGATGACACAATTTCACAATTCATAGAACCACAGACAGTCAAAGGTGTGTTTTTTAGAAGATCTGGTGTATTTTGCCCCCGGGATGTCACGCAAAATCATCCAGCAGAAGTCTCTCATCATGCCAGGGTTCCATTTGCCTTGATAGTTGCTCTCCATCTTCGTAATGTCTTGGTGGAATCTTTATCCATGCTCATCACTCACTGCTCCAAGGTTTGGCGAGAATAAGTTGAGGTGGGAATGGAGAAAATGAATCTTGAGTGACATTCGGCACCCCATATCCTCGTAAGACATTAGCAACTTTTTAACTGCCAAAATCCGTCTTGATATACAACTATATATATATATATATATATATATATATATATATATATATATATATATATATATATATATGTGTGTGTGCATTTTTTTACTAAACAGTCACCACTTATCAAAGCCAAAAGGCCACTCGAGGATAAAGTTACAAACACACACATATATGTCGAGTGTTCGATTATTAAGAAAAATAAAATAAGAAGCGTAATATTTAGTTATATATGTATTACAGAAGATCAGGGCAACATTGGTACCGTCGGTTTCAAATCCAACAAAGGGAAACAGCACGTGATCGTTCTTTGTAGACTCTCTTTAGCCCCAATTGCCGTCTGTTGCTTTAAAGGACGATCGCGTGCTGTTCCCCATTATCGGATTTGAAACCGACGGTAGCAATGTTGTTCTGATATTCTGTAATATATATATATATATATATATATAGTATGAGTATATATTTATGGCAAATATACTACACAGAAACGTTTATGTTTCATTCCTAGGTGAAATCATCAGGCTAAAATTAGTCAAATTAGTATGTCCATTATACTACTACTACTACTACTACTACTACTACTACTAATCTCTGTTCACGCATTGAGCACTGTTGAAGTAAATACGAAAAAAATATTTATAGGTATATATATTATATCACCTTATGATATTATATGTATATATACATGAAATAGTAATTATATAGATATATATTTGTGTATGTGTGCGCTTGTGTGTGTGTGAGAGAGAGAGAAAGAGAGAGGGAGAATATGCTTGCGTGTATGTGTCTATGCACAGCTATGTGTATGTGTTTGACACAATATGTATTAGTGGATGCGTAGGAGGTAATTAGCGTGAAAAACAGTTGGTTCCTTCGCGATGGGAATCCGTGAAGTGATTTCAGAAAGCAAGATTTCTTGTAGAGATTTCTTGAGAGGGAATAACTCTTTTTACCCACCAGCATCCGGGGTGGGTGTACATTAACACCCGCGATGAATTCCTTAAAATCTCGGGTGCTATGACTCTTCCCGTAAATATGTGTCGCTTGATTTGTTATTCACAAAGAAATGCGTGGCAGAGATTTTAAAACTATAAGATGAATCATACGAGTGTACACCCTGCGTCAAACCCGGCGGAAAACAAAAATAATACTTCGCCAGTGTTAGCACTAGTATACATATTCGATGAAGTTATAAAAAGAAAGAAGAAAGAAAAGAAACATCTCAAACTAGAAAGTTAAAAAAAGAATAATAGAAAGAAAAAAACGTATCAAATCGTATAGAAATAAGACAGGTAAAAAAAGAAAACGCCTCATTATGGAAATAGAGTGACATATTTCTTTCCAAATGCATTTCAGGTGTGGGTGGGGAGTGTCTAACTATATTATCTTCTTTTCCTCTAAAGTTGAAATCTTTTTCGTCCGGCGCTGTTTTACTCTCTAACTTTTGTGTGACAGGACGGATTTATATTTATTCATATATATATATATATATATATATATATATATATATATATATATATATACAAATAAATACACATTGGTCTTTATTATAGATCGGAGACTAAGGAATGTGTGTTATTCTCACGATCACAAACAAATATTTATTCTGTTTACATATTTATGAAAAGAAAACCTTGATATATTTTTTTAAAATAATTAGAAAATCTGATATCATACTGAATTGAAGTTAATCAACGTTTGTTTCCCTATGGCTGCTTTCATATATATTTTAATCACAGAAGTTCAAATATTACTTGGTTTGGGGATTGAGTTATGTTTTTTACAAAGTCCATTTTAATTGTTCTAATTAGTCGTGATTTACAATTTACTGACCAGGTCACCCATCTCTTACCTGTCTATTACTCTCACCCTCTCTCAGTGTATGTTGTTGGATGTTCTTATTTTCTGAAGTGTCTATCACTCTCGCTTACGTCATTTTATCTAAAAACCAAAAAACAGTTACTGTTTACTTTTTATTATAGAATGAAGAATCTACTTCCAAATTCATTTCAAGCGGCGGGGCAATTCTGAGGTGGTTGTATGACTGGTTATTTGCTTTCTCACTTTCCATCATTTTTGAAATTGGTTTCGTCCAGGAGCTAGGAAAAGGTCAGTGTTTTACTCGCTAATTTTTATGTGACGCTATATCTAAATGAATAAACGCGAAAGAAAAACATATAATTTCTAAGTAAAAGTAAACGCGTGTAAATTTTTTAAAAAAGCGCAAAAATATGATGAAAAAATTAAATATGTGGCGAAAAAGAGAGATGGGAAAAATATCAATTAGTTTATTTATGTATGTGTTAATGTATTTATTTATTCCTATTTATCCAATTAGATGTGTATTATTAATTAATCAACAAATATTAAATTATTATGAGCATATAAGTATATGCGTATACAATATGTATACATATGTGTGGATATACAACATGCATATAAGTGAATGTTCAATATATTTTGTATGGAAAAAAACAACCTGATTATTTGACAAAATATAGTGGGATATAGGAATGTAAGGTGTTCAGAGAGAAGAGGGAAAGATACATTTAATCATATAATATAAAAATATTGGTAGTGTAAATATCATTATGTATTTAATTGCCGACACGTGTGAGTAAACTTATATATGTGTACGTGCACATGTACGAGCAACAATTAGTTTAATATGTGAGAGTGCTTTACTGAAAATATACAATTATATAGACATTTTTTGCGAGATGTATGTAGAGAAAATGCAGTATGGGGTGTTTAGCCTGGATCTGATCTTAATTTTTGTTCAGCTATGATGAGTTTGCTGATTACCGGATATAAATTATAGAAACCATTACGTTGTTTGATGGTGTTGGAAGTTGTGATGAGTGCTGCTTTTTGTGTTTATTTCTTCCTTCATTCTTTATTTCAAAAACGTGGAATCGACGCTCTAGCTCGAACATTTTCGACCCCACTCCACTGTTGAACCCTGCGTTTCACTTGTCACGACGACACAGACAAGAACAACAGCCAAACGTTAGAGGCAAAATCATAAACTCATTTCAAACCACCACATCCCTCTTCGCAACTAGGGGCTCTACTGACTGCTACTGATACCGCGCTGTCCCGGTTTTTATCTTTCTAATTTTCTTTTGCTCTCACACCAGACGAGCCTCGTCGCTCCTAGGCAAGCCAGAATTGATGCTTGTGTGATTTTTTTCTTCATTTTTCTTCATCCTGAAGAAGTCTTACAATAAAGACGAAACGTTGATGAACACATAAATATTATAGTTTTTGACTTTCTTGTTTCATTTTCAATTACATCGGATCATTTTATCTCATCTTTATTCATATATATATATATATATATATATATATATATATATATATATATATATATATATATATATATATACATATATATGAATATATATACATATATATTTAAATATATATATATATTTATATATATAAATATATAAATATACAGGGTGTCTCAAAAAAATGTACCCACTCTTAGAATGACGAGAAAACCTTTATTTATGAACATAGAGAGAAATGAAATAGCTTCAAATACATGAAACAAATGTAATTGAAAAATCATGTTCGCAAATGTTCAAATTGATGTCCATTATAAATTTACTCACTCTTTTTTTTTTGTTTCAGATATTCTGAATTAATGAAGCCATGGCAGGAAATCAACTTAGTTTCGAAGAGAGAAAGTTTGTCCTGAAATGCTATTGGAAGACCGAAAACGCCACTGAAGTGCAACGCCGGTTCACAAGGGAATTCGCAAAACCGCCACCCACGCGCCGGACCATTGCGCGCATCAGAGACAAATTTGAAGCAGATGGAACCGTACAGAATACCAACAAACAACGTTCAGGACGACCACGGACATCTACGTCCCCTGAAAAAGAACTGCAGGTGCAGGAAACACTCCTTCGATACGCACAGAAATCACTTCGCCAAACTGCTCGGGAAACCCACATCTCAAAAGATAGCGTGCACCGCATAATGAAGCGTCTGCATTGGAAATGCTACATTCCAAGGCTGTGTCATGCTCTCAACGAAGACGATCCTGACCGGAGAGTCGAATTTTGTGAATGGTACCTGGCAAAATGTGCAGAAGATGTCGAGTTTGCAGACACAATTGTGTGGAGCGATGAAGCAATTTTCAAATTAAATGGTACCATTAACCGTCATAATTGCACGTACTGGTGTCCTGCAAATCCTCACGTAACAATTGAACACCATGTAAACTTACCAGGAGTAACAGTGTGGTGTGGGATATCCGCATTGGGCATCATAAGACCTTTGTTTTTCAACGAAACTGTCAATGGTGAGAGCTACCTCAACTTGCTTCAGGAATTTGTTGGTTCACAAATTACAGAGAGGTTTGGTGATGACGGCGATATTTACTTTCAGCAAGATGGAGCTCCTCCCCACTACCATCGCGATGTACGAGCTTACCTCGATGCAGTGTTTCCTGACACATGGATTGGACGAAGGGGCCCCAATGAATACCCTGCGCGTTCCCCAGACCTAACACCCATGGACTTTTTTTGTGGGGATACTTAAAAGACAAAGTTTATGGCAACAAACCAACGACAATTGATGCATTGAAATTGGAAATTGAAAGACACTGTCGTGATATTCCTAATGACATGTTTCGCGACGTTTGCGAATCCCTTGGTGCGCGTTATCAGCTTTGTTTGAACAATAATGGTCATCAGTTTGAACATTTGCGAACATGATTCTTCAATTACATCTGTCTCATGTATTCGATGCTATTTCATTTCACTCTATGTTCATGAATAAAAGTTTTCTCGTCATTCTATGAGTGAGTACATTTTTTGAGACACCCTGTATATACATATATATATATAAATATATATATATATATATATATATACATATAAATATATACATATATACTTATATATATAAATATATATATATATATACATATAAATATATATATATATACATATAAATATATATATATGTGTGTGTGTGTGTGTGTGTGTGTATGTGTGTGTGTGTATGTATGTGTGTCGCTCTTCATCTGTGGGTATCACATTGGTGAAGGAAAACTATTCTTCATAAGTATTCAGATAGAGTACTTTCCGTTCAAACGTATCGCAGGTAAAATAAGCAAATAAATGACATCTACAAAAAAGGCGATACATTTAGTACTATTAGGGACTGGCTACAGACTCTGGGGTCCTGGTTTCGAATATCGCTAGGTTCAGCTATGCTGAAACACGTGTCCATGGATAATAATATATACATATAAATAATATATATATATATATAAACATATGTATATATATATATATATATATATATATATATATATATATATATATATATATATATATATATATATATATATATATATACACAAATCTATTCGATAACACCAGAAGAGATCGTCGATCTTCGGCTACGCCGTAAGACTTCGACTATGAAGAAGCAAAGGGGAAAAAAGGAAAATATTGCCCGTATTACCATGAATAGGGTTTTATAAAACCGAGAATTTGGATGAAAAAAAAAATTATTTAATAAATATTTCATTTATTTGACAAAATCACGCGTCAAGTTGTCTGGTTTCTCAATTTTCAAAATATATATAAATATTATGGTATAACTTCCTTTACTAAGGCTGGGCACTCTGAGTGAATAACAAGCAGTACTACTAGCTCCAATGCGAGATCCAACACGATTTATTGTTGTTGTTGATCGCTCTTCGCCGCTTGCTGTGAAAACCCTAACCCGACTTCGTATTTACAATAGTTAAATTCCTCCTAAATTGTAAGCTAATTTCTGGTTGCCAGCTGGTAACTCTCTTGACTGCGAATCAGTGGCGATTTGTGATCGGAGTTCGCGCCCGTCGAAAATTAACTTCTTGCACTGAAGATTGCATAAGCATGAAACATCGATGTCTGTAAATAATAAATAATTAATATATATATATATATATATATATTAGTACTTCATATATCCACATAAAATATTATAAGGAGATATAATTTTTTTATGTGTCAGTTTTCTAGTATTTACTTCAACAGTGCTCGATACGTAAGTAGAGCTAGGTAGTAAGCAATGAAAATATATATGGCAATCAAGCTACACAGAGGCTCCCGTGTTTCATCCCCGGGGGGGGGGGGGAATCGTCAGGCTAAATGTGTAGCTTGATTGCCATATATATTTTCATTGCTTACTATATATATATACGTAAGTAGAGCTAGGTAGTAAGCAATGAAAATATATATGGCAATCAAGCTACACAGAGGCTCCCGTGTTTCATCCCCGGGGGGAATCGTCAGGCTAAATGTGTAGCTTGATTGCCATATATATTTTCATTGCTTACTATATATATATATATATATATATATATATATATATATATATATATATATATATATATATATATATATATATATATATATAGAGAGAGAGAGAGAGAGAGAGAGAGAGAGAGAGAGAGTTCTTTAAGCTAATGTCATTGTTTTATAGGGACTAATGAAAAACCCCTTTCTGGATTTAGGGTGGGCTATCTACCCTTTTCAATAGAATACGTTGTTTGTTTTCTAAACGCGTTTTATTTCTATCTCTGTTTGTCAGAGTGCCTTACTTGGTGTCGCGCAAGGTACAGCAAGTAAGTAGAACTCATGGTCACAACACTCCTTAAATATTTAAAACTACAATATTTTCCTTACGCCCACCGAACTGACTGCATCCCATTATGTAGCCCCCGCCCTGACGCTTTTCGCAAATGTTAGAAATGTTTCCCTTTTCTTTTCTCTGTCTCTACCTTATTTTTCTACTCTTCATTCTTTTCTTTTTACTTTACCCCCCCCCCCCCCACCTCTCTAAATTCACGCTAATATCACTGTTATATTTACGGATTATCCTTATTAGTTACTAGGGGAAATAACTCTCTTTATTAACGTTGGATTATCTGCCCTTGACCGGGCATGACGTCAGAGTCTTAATATGGCGACAATAAAATGTATTGTTTGTTGTATGAAATGTTTCGCTTTTATTTTTTCTGTTTATTTTTTTCTTCTTTTTCTTCTTTTTTCTTTTGTTACCCTGCATCCCCTCGCTCACTTTTTCTCTCTCACTCTTTTCTTTTTCTCCTAATTGTATATCTTTTGTAAATTTGAAATAAAGAAAATATTTTCGTAATTTTATTTAGCAAATTTTTAAAAAAATCATTATTGTCTGATGAAGTTTTTTTTAAAACGAAGATAAAACGTAAAATGTCACTATATGAGTACATTTTAATGTACTGTTTGTCCGTTTATTTCACTTATTGAAATCTAGGTGCATGTACACGGTTTCGGCCGAACGGGAAATTATTTTTGTGTGAAAACAATATCATGTACTTACTCACTGGTATTTTATTGTTCAATGTTGAAAAAATTAGGAAAAATTATCCGGTAGAACTTTAATTACAAATATTTTTATATTTTCCGTAACGTAGGAGTAACTTCGATGACTATGCCTCCATTTGCTACAGTGCGGCAGAAGGCAAGGGCAGATAATTTGCAAGGCGACAAGCTAGGCAGCCTCTTACACGAAATTGCGGAAAGATACCCAGTTTCAATTTAATTACTTTAATTTTATTTACTCATACATTAAATATAGTCATTACAATAAATTATTTAATTTTATTTACTTATTTACTTTCACATTAAATATAGTCATATAAATAAATTAAGTTTTTTTTATCAATGTACTTGTTTTTTGTTTGTTTTTTAAATGAGTATTACTGTAACGCTGGTCGAATGATTCGAATCTCGGTCATCGTGACAACCATATTATAAATACGAAAGAATTAAACCCTATATTTTATTTACAAACATAGTAAGTCTCAGAAAGTGTTCGATCTACCAAGGGGGAGAACTCGCAACATTACTAAATTGTTTTTGTTTTTCATATTTCTCTACAAGTGCTCAACTTGAACGTAGCTTTAATAATTACTTGTTATAAATAAGTATTTATTATATACACACATACCTGTTCAGTAACAATCATCAGTGTGGCTAATATAACTGTACCGCCAGTCGAACGATTTGAAACTTGGGCTCAAGTAACTTCAATCTAACGATATGCTAAGAGAGAGAAGTTTCACAATATTGCTTAATAAGAAACTTTTCATATTTCTCTCAAAGTGCTCGACTAGAAAGGAGTTTTAAGAATTTGTTCTATAAATGAAACTTTATTATCCACAGACATATATGCTTCATGTTTACTAACAATATTCAGTGTGGCTTATATAACTGTACTACCGGTCGAACGATTTGAACCCTGGACACGAGTCACTATTAGTAAACTCCATAACTTATATGATATGTATATACAATTATATTTTATAAATAAATATTTATTATCCACAGACATATATGTTTCATGTTTATTAACAATCATCAGTGTGGCTTATATAACTGTACCGCCGGTCGAACTATTCGAACCCTTGACCCGAATAACTGCAGTCCATATATAACTATATATAAAGAGCGGTGAAGAGAAAACAGAGGGAAGGGAGAGAGAGCGAGAAGTAAGAAGAAGAAGAAGAAGAAGAAGAAGAAGAAGAAGAAGAAGAAGAAGAAGAAGAAGAAGAAGAAGAAGAAGAAGAAGAAACACAGATGTTTAATATTTTACTGAATCTTTGACTGTTTTTAGATTTTTGTTTTAGAAAAAATGAGTGTACGAAAATAGTCTTTGAAAATAATTGGAACTGCGTGGGTGTTGGTATTTTAAAAAACAAAAACAACCTTCGGTAAATTGATATTCCATGCAGCTTTTATTGTTGTTGTTTTGTTTTTTTTAATAATTTTTAGGGCTAAGTAACTTTCTTGTGGTCCTCTGTTTCTTGTTTGAAGTATAAAATGTTCACCGAGGCAAAAAAAGATTTGCGTGATAAATTGACAGTGGAATGATGATGAATATTATGAGAGGATTGACATTGATAAACGGAACGAAGAAACTGTTATTAGTTACAAGGACGGTTTATAGCGAGTATTTGTTGACATTGGATTTAAAGACAATCATGTTGGAACCCGTAAAAAATCAGCCTTGGGGTAATCTGTTCAACAGATGGAAAGTTCTTGGAAAGAAACCCTGTTCATGAAATTCCATTTGATGTTAGGCACATGGATGAAGAAAGGAAAGTTCTTTGCAGGTTTTTATGTACTAACGAGTCACTGTTTATCAAGGGCCAAAGGCCACTCGAGGATGAGGTTGTGAAAGTAAACGAGTTCTTGCTGTGAATGTCTTACAAGGAGGAACCAGAGAATGGAGCTCAGTCGAGCACCTTCAATATAAATAACGATAGAGTAGAGAAAGACTGGCAACGTCTCATCTGTGAGAAAAATGAGTGTGGAGAAGGAACGAGATAATCCCCACTAGATTGTGAAGTCGATGTGTACTCTGTCAAGGCAAAAGGGGTGCTTTGAGCTGCAGATCCCTAAAATATAACTGGTGATACCAGATCAGGCTGCCCTGTGGCTCCCTGAGACGAAATTCATTACATTGACGTTTTTTTTTTTTTTTTTTTTTTTGTAAAACTTAATTATGTTCTACAAAACCAAAAACAAAAACAACAGCCCCTCTCCCTTTCTCCCTCCCCTTTTTTATTTTATTTTTAGAACTTGAAGCATAAATCTTTTACTATAATGACCAGATTCGGCATTAAATAACCCAAAAAGGGTTGATATGCCGTAAAACAAAACTACCAAACCAAAAACGATGATTAAACATTTGAAGATATAAAGAACTTGAAGCATAAAAACTTTTACTATAATGACCAGATTCGGCATTAAATAACCCAAAAAGGGTTGATATGCCGTAAAACAAAACTACCAAACCAAAAACGATGATTAAACATTTGAAGATATAAAGAACTTGAAGCATAAAAACTTTTACTATAATGACCAGATTCGGCATTAAATAACCCAAAAAGGGTTGATATGCCGTAAAACAAAACTACCAAACCACCTAAAATATAAAAACATTATTTAAAAATATTTTTTTTTTCAAATGAAAAGGTTTCTTAAATAAACTTATGTGTACAGACACATTATTTTTAATGAAATAAAATAAAAAATAAAATAAATAAATAAATTGCATCAACCATTATTTCTAAAACGAAATAAAATATCCAGTATTAACAAAATAACATCTGACAAGAAACAAATACCAATTAACTTGAATAGAAATGTGAATTATCTTGTTAACAAGCAATAAATTTAGAAAAATTCTTCAAAAGAATGTCCCAAATAATATCTTTAAAAACCGAAACCATACCAAAATCTAAAGATGAAACAAAAACATTCACACATTTTGAATAGTCAAATCCGACGCTCTAAAAAACACCTCTAATTTCTGGTCAGTCTCAACCATTTTGACCAATCGTCACGTTGTTCTTTCACCGTCCACCTAACAAACTCATTAACCCTTATCCTCGAGTGGCCTTCGGGACTTGATATGTGGTGACGAGTAAGTACATGAAAAAAGGACAATGTCGCTACCCCTAAATATTTTTGGACGCGTCTCAAAATACGACGCTTGCTTCCAACTTCAGAAAGGTGTGTCACATGGCCAGAAAGTGTGGGGGGGGGGCATTAGCTCCACCGCGGAGCACACTGATTAGGTACAAAAATGAGCTATGAGCGGACACTGGTAGGGGCACCTCAGGCGATCGACAAAAAAATGCTCCCTCGAAAAAAAAAAAGGTAATGCTTAAGAAAGTGCCCCCCCCCCTTAGACTGAGTTTGACCAATACCTAATCTCAACAAAAAGGGTCTGGTGTTCCAAAACACTCCCTAGTTTATCCGATTGATGGTAGTTACTTCCCTCTCACTGCATGGAGGTGTGGCACAAGGCCGAGAAAGAAGACTAAAAGAAGAGGTGTTCTCTGGCTTGACACAAAAATAGCCTGGGCAGCGCTGTCCGCATTCCCCGGTAGGAATACCTCAGGCGAGTTTTAATAAACAAACATTTTCTCAAATCATCATCCTAGCCTCAGTTCAGTCTTGAGAGACAATGGATACGCCCTGTAAGGTTTGTTGCGCGTGTAATTGTGAAGCAAGGGTTACGCAATCTCTAACCATACCTCTCCTGAATCAGCACTGCTTAATTCCAGTGACAAACAGAAGTCCAGGACGATTGGGGGAAAAAAACGCCGAGATAAGCGGAGAGCACATACAGCACCTGGAATTCCCAAACGGTCACCCATTTTTGTACTGACCAGGCCCAACGTCGCTTAACCTCGGTGATTTAACGGGAACCGGTGTGTCAACGTGATTAGTCCGAATGTAAAACATAGGAGGGTGCATACCATAAGATTTAACAGGACCATAGCTAACCCGATATTTTTGTACCCAATAGAACAAGACCCAGCTGATGCCACGGCGCTCCTCCTCCCCCCCCCCCGTCGGACTGATTGCCGAGGACGCATCCTTAGTTTGTATGTAAAAAGCCGCGGGACAGCTGCAACTGTAATTGTAATTCCTTCCCGAATGTAAGCCATTTCTATCCTCTTTTTGGTCAGGCGCTCCCAACAGGCAGTTCTGCATCCGGTGAACCTTTACACAATGTGCAAAACGTATCAACACACTAGTTGAATACCCGTTCCAGGGTGAGTATTGATTTACTCCTCTCCAGGAGTTAGGCACAAGGCCAGTTTTTATCTTACTCCCACAAGTAATATGTGACCCAATGTCGGGTCGAGAAAGTGGGGGTTTATAAATTGTCTGGGCAGCCCCGTCGGCATTCCCCGGTAGGGGCGCCTCAGGCAGTAAGCAATAAACTTACTCCTCCCCAAAGAGGGGAGGCGAAGCCTGGGAGGGTGGATCTCCTAAAACTGCACAAGACAGACCCATAGACCGGCGTAAATCAAGACCCGAAGGCCAAGACAACACCAGTCTATGGGGTGCAGTATCCATTGGAACAGATACTACACTTTGATCTTTGCCAAAAGGCCAAGAACTGTTTCCTGCTGTATTGATTTACTCCACTCCAAAAGTTAGGCACAAGGCCAGTTTTTATTTTACTCCCACAAGTAAGATGTGACACAAGGCCGAGTCGGGAAAGTGGGGTTTAAAAATTGCCTGGGCAGCCCCGTCGGCATTCCCCGGTAGAGGCGCCTCAGACAGTAAGCAATAAACTTACTCCTCCCCAAAGAGGAGGCGAAGCCTGGGAGGGTTGACCTCCTAGAACTGCACAGGACAACCCTATAGACCGGCGTAAATCAAGTCCCGAAGGTTAAGACAACACCAGTATGGGGGGAAGTATCCATCGGAACAGATACTACACTTTGATCTTAGCCAAAAGGCCATGGTAAGGTGAGTAGAAGCAATAAATATAGCATTAATTTTACATTTTAACGTTGTTTTCTGTTTTGGTTACACCTTCCTAAAGTGTATAGTTTTAAAATAATATTAATGAACCGACGTTACACACCCTGTTGCCTAGAATACATATTCCACTATTCATAATAATAAGTTCTATAGTTTAGAGTTTTACCTAGCACATACATATTATTTTTTATTTTCTTTCGGAAGTATAATAAAGTTTTCTTTGTTTTTTGATTGTAAATATATTATTTTCGAAAAATAAGTAATCAAATATGATTTGATTGTTTGGGGAAAAATATTTTTTTAAATTCCAAAATCATATATTTAAAATATTTATTATTTAGTACTTTTTATAAGCCCGGTATAAATTCTGTAGATTTTTACCCTGTGGGTGTCTATTTTACCTTGATTGCAATATATATATATATATCTTTTGTTGGATTGCTTCATATATATATATATATATATATATATATATATATATATATATATATATATATATATATATATATATATATATATGAAGCAATCCAACAAAAGATATAAGCGTCAACTAATATCTTATAATTAGTGAAACATCCGGATAAAAACTGAAGCTCAATATACTGGATAGAGCATTAATATTATAATATAAAATGAAGTAATAAAATAAGGTGTCAATCAAATTTTATTAGAATTCAAAGTTCAAGCAAAGTATCCTTAAGTCCTTAGCTCATGTGTTTTCAAAGATAATTCTTTTCTTCAGAGGACCATTACCGCAGTTATACTACTACAGGTAATAAAATTACGCTTTGAAAATATATAAAATTATATACACAAATACATAAAAATACATAACATCAAATATATCAACCCCAAAACATGTTGTTGAATGCATACAATCTATCCAGGTCATACAAATTGAGAAACATAATCAGGAAAGACATTACTCCAAGTTATAAACAGCAGTCCATATACGTGAAATTGAAGGAGCTGACAAAGTTATCCATTGTTAATGATTAATAAATCAAATAATATAGAAAGTTCAATTAAAATTCCAAATTTCCGATATGGGCAACCCAAATCAAATCAAAGTTCGTTGTTCAATTAGAAAACCCGTTAAATCCGAATTGAGCGAAATAAGACTGAATCCCGGTCGCATCTTGCCAGCAGAGCGAAAAAAATAAGTAATCTTCTCTCCCCAGCGATTCAACCAGACATGACAAATCACAAATATATGTGTGTGTGTGTGTGTGTTTGTGTGTGTGTGTGTGTGTACATACGCATACGTTTCATTCTTTTCGGGAATCGTCAGTGTAGAGATGATTAGTCATACCGATCGCAGGATTCAAAACACCAGAACACGAGTCATGACTTAACTCAAATTCCGACGCCTTAGCCCACACGGCCACTATAAACAATCTGATAAATCAGTAATAGTTTAAACCTGTTAAGGAAGCCGTCGTCAAAGGTGTTCAACGACTGAAGGAGCATGCAATAAATCTACGACGACGGCTGTGTTAATACTATTACCTACAGTGCTCAGCCTATGTTGTGGGCTAAAAATAATATAAATATTTGTTTATCTACATACGTACACGTTTCATACTTACACATATGTATATGTATATATATATATATATGTACATATATATATGTATATATATATTGATATTTTGCATGTATGATGAAGTAAACAAAATAATTTACACCTACATACACACATACACACCCACACACACACATAT
>OY744547.1:56409881-56422381 GCA_963556195.1 Sepiola atlantica
CGTCTAGCTACAACCACAGCAAAGAACGTTCCTTTCTTTCTCTCTTTCTCTCTTACTTTCTCTCTCTCTCTTTCTTTCTTTCTTTCTTTTCTTTCTCTCTTTCTTTCTTTCTTTCTTTTCTTTCTCTCTTTCTTTCTTTTCTTTCTCTCTTTCTTTCTTTCTCTTTCTCTATCTCTCTATCTCTCTCTATTTACCAAAACCAAACGGAACTTTCATGAACAAAGTTTCTTTCCTAGAACATCCCATCTGTGGAAAAAGATACCACGAGTCTGTTTCCTTACCGATTACAGCATGGTCGTCTTCAAGTCTAATGCGTACAAATACTTGTTAAGCCATCATCTTGGATAACCAATTCCTCTTAGAAATCTTCTGCCCATTCCACACATTTTCATTCATTGTTTCCGGCCCAATTGTGCCGGCCACCATTGTCCAACTGACGATCGCTTTAATCCTTATCCTCGAATGCCCCCGGCCTTGATAATAGTGACTCATGAGTAAAAATATAAAAAAAAGAATATGAAAAAGCCTTTTATTCTGTTACGTATTTAAAATGACTGTAAAGAGGAAGAAAAAATAAAAAAAGAAAGAAAAACAGAGAAAAGAAAGAAAGAAAGAAAGAGAAAAGAAAGAAAAACAATCTAGTTCGGGGGAGTTGTTCGGTCCGCTTTAGAAAGCCGATCTGATAAACAATCATCAAAGGAAGACAACTAACGACGCCAGTAAGCGCTAAAAATAGGACCGTCATTCCTTTCGGCTGGGGCTAGTGTTACGCCACCATGAATCAGATACATAAACGAGATCACTGAATGACGTCAGAGAGGCAGGATATTCCTTACAATTCTTCATTCATTCTTCGAAGATCCTCTGACGTCAGCTGACACAGTTTTCAGCGAGAAAAGGGATATCCCTAACACACAACGAATGAGGACAAGCATGCCGTTACTATATAAGGAACCGCCGGCCCCAATGTCAAACGTCTTTGTGATGTGGTGTCGGTTGTACACACTTGTCCGCCTGTTTCCTTCAAGATAAGCTAACAATGTTATGCTGTGGTAATCCCAGCTAAACTTTATAAAGACACATATATTATCTTCTTTCTCTCTATAACCCCTCCTTATTCCTTCCCTCCCTCTCTCCGTCTCTGTCTGTTTGTCTGTCTGTTTCTCTCTCTCTCTCTCTCTCTCTCTCTCTCTCTCTCTATCTCTCTCTCTCTCTCTGTATATATATATATATATATATATATATATATATATATATATTATTTATCTTCCTCCCACAAGGTTAGATGTGACACAAGGTCGGGAAAGTGGGAAAGAACCAGCGCTCGAGAATTTGAGCACTCTGGCTGTTTAAAAATTGCCTGGACAGCCCCGTCGGCATTCCGCGGTAGGGGCGCCTCCAACAGTAAGCAATAAACTTACTCCTCCCCAAAGATGGGAGGCACCTCGTAGAACTGCACAGACCGACAACCCCCAATAGACCGGCGTAAATCCAGACCCAAAGGCCCGGACGATACCGGTTTATTAGACATTATATATAGGAAATGAAAAAGGAAAAAACAAGAGATATTTTTTATATATTCATCAAGGTTTCGTCTTTATTGTAAGACTTCCTCAGGATCATAATTTTAAGAAAATGTCATGCAAGTACATCGAAATATTGGGTTGACATGATGGGTTGATGAGGAAAAGTAGTAGCCGTGGCTACTAAGAGCGCTGGACCAGGGTTCGGGCTGCGAGAAGTCAGTCAGTCCTCATCAACCCATCATGTCAACCCAATATTTCGATGTACTTGCATGAAATTTTTCTTAAAATTATCATCCTGAGGAAGTCTTACAATAAAGACGAAACGTTGATGAATATATAAAAAATATCTCTTGGTTTTTCCTTTTTCATTCCCCATTACGTCGGATTACTCTCATCCTTCCTTTCTCATATATATATATATATATATATATATATATATATATATATATATATATATATATGTAAATTCCCGAAACCGTTTTTCATAGTAAACAACTGATGATCCCTTAAATAATGTTAGAAGCAAACTAATATAATAACTGTAAAAGTTAAATTGACTTACATAAGTGATTTTCCACTGAAAGACTTGGGACTTAAGGTTTTTTGGGTTTTTTTTTTTATATATATAGTTTCAATGGTTGAGAAACTTCCAAGACTATATATATATATATATATACTACAAAATGTGACTCGTTGGGTTACCCAAGAAAGTCATACCTCTGACTTTCTTCGGGCAATTGAATTATTATTGTGTAGGCTGCTTTAATGTTATATATATATATATATATATAAATATATATATATATATATATATATATATATATATATATATATATATATATATATATATATATATGAAGAGTTCGAATGCAAAACGCAATAAACGCCATTTTTAAATCACAAAACTCTCCCTAAAAAAAAGTGTTGCATTTCAATACTCGACAATACCTCAAAACAATGTGTTACATAAAATGATACCGAAATAGTTTATTTTTTATTTCAATTAAAATCAGCTTTTATTCAAAGTCTAGATTTAATATATTCGTGTTTTTATTGTTTACGGTCTCAATTTAAACAAATTAGATTTATCGCGTTTTGCGTTCGAACATGTATATATATATATATATATATATATATATATATATATATATATATATATATATATATATATATATATATATATTATTATTATCATTATTATTATTATTATTAATGATATATATATAATGTTATATATATAAATATATATATATAATAGAAAACGAGAGTAATATAATGAAAAAGAGTATGGTATATATATACCGAGAAAAATGCATGTTCCTCCTCTGTTGAACACTGTTTACGACAGTTGACTATTGTTGCCTACTCGGCATAATTTGATTAAACTCTCACGTTATTTTACTATTACATTTCTAGACAATGCGTGGTGGACACATCGGTACGCGCTTCGACTACTGAGTTAAATATGAAATATTTAGAAAATCAACACATATGCTGATGATACAACTCTCTATACTTTTTAAAATTAAGCGTGACAAACCAATAGAAAATGCTATTTCATCTTACGTGTTACAGACGAAATGAAAATACATTTTTAAATTAAGCGTGACAAACCAATAGAAAATGCTATTTTAAACTTACGTGTTACAGACTAAATGAAAATGCTTTTTTTTTAATAAAGCGTGACAAACCAATGAAAATGACATTTTAAACTTATGTGTTACAGACCAAATTAAAATGCTTTTTAAAATTAAGCGTGACAAACCAATGAAAATCATATTTTAAACTTATGTGTTACAGATCAAATGAAAATACTTTTTTTTAAACTAAGCGTGACAAACCAATGAAAATTATTTAATCATACGTGTTACAGACGAAATTAAAATACATTTTTTAATTAAGCGTGACAAACCAATAGAAAATGCTTTTTGAACATACGTGTTACAGACCAAATAGAAATACTTTTAAAAAATTAAGCGCGACAAACCAATAGAAAATGCTATTTTAAACTTACGTGTTACAGACTAAATGAAAATATTTTTTTTAATTAAGCGTAAAAAACCAATGAAAATGATATTTTAAACTTATGTGTTACAGACCAAATAAAAATACTTTTTAAAATTAAGCGTGACAAACCAATGAAAATGATATTTTAAACTTACGTGTTACAGACAAAAGATAATGCTTTTTCACAGTTACGGTTTTCACAAAGTGAAACAAATGGTTTACGACATGAAAAGAAAAGAAACTGGAATCTCAGTACGATCTTCATCATTCCAGTAATTGTAAGAATAACTGGACTAATGAAAAAGAATTTTAAGAACTATCTGGCGAATATACCCGGTGAACCAAGTGCAAAAGAGATACAAACAATTGCACTTAAAGGGACGGTCAGAATCTTTAAAAGATATCTCGGCTGAAGTGTCTTTAATAGCGGGGGCATGTCTGGCATCCGGCAGGATGCCCCATCCCTAACAAAAAATATATAAGATATTTGAAAAAAAGGAAGTAATTTTAAAATACTATTTCAAACATAAGCGTGCCATTGCAACGAAAATAATATTTTAAACGCCAGTTATTTTGTCGTGGAAAAATCGCTTAATAAAAGGCACGAAGCAAAACACTTGTTTTTCATGCGAACAAAAAAGTACAAGTAATGATAAGAAAAGAGATTCGCAATATTATCATTTAATTACGCAGAATCAAATTCTAAACTTATCAGACATGCACGTCTGTAAACCCCCAATAGCATCTGCAACTCTCTCAATCGGCCATCTGATATAAAATACGGCTAAGTCTCCCAATTACTCATTCTCGCTCATGATATGAAAGTCACCGGTTTGAACACTTTTGACCCCTCTGTCCATAACACATCCTGTTTACAACGTATATGTAACTAATATATATATATATATATATATATATATATATATATATATATATATATATATATATATATATATATTCGATGAAAAATGCCAGTATACTGAAATCATATGCCCTTGATAGGGTTAAGATGAAAATTCACATACACTAAATGTACAAAAGCAAGGAAATTCCCAAATTTTTACACTTTCGTTGTCATATCAACCAAACCATTTCATTATCACATCACTACAGTATAAATCTCTATACATTTGCACTTGGTTCACCGGGTATATTCGCCAGGTAGTTCTTAACATCCTTTTTCATTAGTCCGGTGCTCTAAAGAAAAATTCCTACCAGTAAAATACATAGCCCTGCTGTGCTCGCATAATTCTAATGATCATTAAAAGTGTAACAATTTGGGAATGTCCTTGCTTTTGTACATTTAGTGTATATGAATTTTCATCTTAACCCTATTAAGGGCATATGATTTCAGTATACTGGCATTTATCATGGAATGTCACTACTTTTGTAAAGGCTATACCTCAATACAATGGTCATTTTTAATGTTTTTTGGAATGTTCTGGAAAACTAACGTATATGGTAAACTGAAATTAAAATGCCATCAACTAGATCCTAGAACCTCTATCTCTGTCAAAATCAGCTGAATCCATCAAATAGTTGATGAGATACAGGGTGGCACATACGTACGTACGTACGTACGTACACACAGATAACATGATTTCATGATTGAACTTTCTTAATCTCTGGGTTGCCTTGAATAATGATACTGAAATTTTACACAATTATAGAACCTATCAAATAAAAATTTTGTGCAAAGTTTTAAGTAATTTTGTTATTTGTGTTTGAGTTATGATTGATCAAAGAAATGAGATTTCCAGCATAGGCCATTCGTGTAGTTTATTAAGGGATAGACCGCTCTCGCGCCTCCCTTAGTATATATATATATATATATATATATATATATATATATATATATATATGTGTGTGTGTGTGTGTGTGTGTGTGCGTGTGTGTGTGTGTGTGTGTGTATAATAGAGAATGGAAGTTTGCTTGAAACATTATTGGGAATAGTAGTAATATGTTAAGAAGGCTGGGAGCGATGCAGAGTGCCGGATAGATTATAAGCTGGAAAAAACAAAAATAATATATCGAAGAGGGACTTACTATAAATAGTAAGTCCCTCCCTTCGATTTATTATTTTTGTTCTTTCCAGCGTATTATCAATCCGGCACTCAACATTGCCCCCAGCCTTCTTAACACACACACACACACACACACACACACAGACACACATATATATATATATATATATATATATATATATATATATATATATATATATATATATATATATATATATATGTATGTGTGTGTGTGTGTGTGTGTTAAGAAGGCTGGGGGCAATGTTGAGTGCCGGATTGATAATATATATATATATATATATATATATATATATATATATATATATATATATATATATATATAGTATTTGATGTACTTACTAATAACCAATCTTATTTCAAACGTAAGCGTGACATACATACCGACAGACGATAGAGGCTTTGATAAAGATTATAGAATGCATGTAAGACAACGGAAATGTTAATTCAATATATTATAAAATAATCTCTCTTAAAACGTCGAATTATTGTATTGCGACATATGTCATACTTACGCCAATTTTCATGTATAGTTGAGTTTTATATCGTTTATTCGCGGTAAAATCAAAGAAATATGTTTCTACGCCAAGAAAGAGAAAACGAAGCATAAAAACCATATCCTCTCACCTGAGAAAGAAAAGTGATTTGCAATGTTATTATTTAATGACGCAGAACCAAATTCCAGACTGATCACACCTGTGCGTTTGTGAATTATGTAAATATGTAACCACCTGGTCCGATGTCTATACTCTATTTGTCTATACTCTATTTGTTCAAGGCTTTTTAGAGATGTTAACACTGAAGTCTAATATTATGTTTGCGTTGTTAGATCCATTTTCACCGACAAGTTTTTCAGGCTGTTTACATGCAATCACCCAAAAATGTAGAATCTCATTTTTTTTTTATTTTAGGGTGAACTAGCAATAGGGTGCAAAAATAAAATGATACCGAAATATCAAATAATGTCAGGTGAAAGTAAATTCTAAAAAACAAATGTATTTTTAAAACACACACCTACACCCACCACCCATATATATATATATATATATATATATATATATATATATATATAGTCTTGGAAGTTTCTCAACCATTAAAACTATATTTAAAAAAAACAAAAAAACTTAAGTCCCAAGTCGTTCAGTGGAAAATAACTTATGTAAGTCAATTTAGTTTTTACAGTTATTATATTAGTTTGCTTCTAACATTATTTAAGGGATCATCAGTTGTTTACCATGAAAAACTGTTTCGGGTATTTAATAAATATATATATATATATATATATATATATATATATATATATATATATATATAAAGAAAGGTGTAGCTTTCTTATCGAGTAGAAGAGGTTCTGTTTACCTGGCTTGAGGGAGAGTGATTACCTTCGAATGTAATTTTATTCATTGGAATAATTTTTATCGGACCCGGAAGAAAAAATGGCCGAATAAATCAGGTCAGTTTAAGTTTATTCGAATTGGATTCAGCGGAGCTTTCATTTAACCAGGGAGTTATGGTTTGCACTACTCCAATCAGCTCATAAGAACCCTGAATTTGGAACATTATAATATTCAACACCAAGTGAGTTTTCTGAACTTTTCATATGATTTGGTTTCTTTATCGTTTTATTAATTTGCATAGACCTTGGATACATTTTTCACTGTCATTTACTGCATCGATTGCAAACAGATTTTTCGCCTGGATAACTTTTTCATTTTTGGACTACTACTCACCACCTGGATCACTTTCTAATCAACCTTTTGCATATCTTTTCTGAATATGTTTTAAATTGTATGAACTGTATAGCTTTAACAAAAAAGTATGTTTTGGGTTGATATATTTGTTGTTTTATATACTTTTATGTATTTTTATATATATTTTTATATATTTTCAAAGTTTAATTTTATTACCTGCAGTAATGTAATTGCGGTAATGGTCCTCTGAGGAGAAGAATTTTCTCTGAAAACTCATGAGTTAAGGACTTTAAGGTACTTTGCTTGAACATTGAATTCTAATAAAATTTGATTCGCACCGTATTTTATTTTTTCACTTTATATTATGCTATATATATATATATATATATATATATATATATATATATATATATATATATAGAGAGAGAGAGAGAGAGAGAGAGAGAGAGAGAGAGAGAGAGAGAAAAGAGGGTAGTGCAGTATTAGTGCAGTTCCAACGAGAGAAAAGTATATATGTAAAGGAGTAAGGCTACTAACATTTATAAAAGTTTTTTCAGCATTTATTTATTAATTTGTTATTTTATCAGTTTATAATTTTATATAACGCGTTTCACGCGGTGGTCCGCTCTCATCAGATATGTAAATCTAAAATGGATTTCGACTGGTAGTAATTATCATCCCCTACACTGTAGATTGCGTAAGCATGAAACACATGTACATGTGGGTACAAATTTAAAAAGATATTTAAATAAAAATATTGTTATAGCCCTAGACCGAGCCTCTTTCAACAAAGACTGGGCCTCTACAAGAATTAATAATAAGCTATCAATCTTAGCGGAATGCAATGTTCTGGCTCTCGGTAGAACACTATTATGATTAGCTTACTGTGTATGTCCGAGACTCGACTTTTTTTAAGTCTCATCCTATTCGTTCCCTTAGTAATTGATAGTGGCCGAGGGGTGGAATACCAGGCTGCAAAGTGTAAAGTGTCTTTGTAACTAGGTTTGAATCTTTCGACCGGCACTAATTATCATCTACTACACTGAAGATTGCATAAGCAGTAAACATGTGTGTCCGTAGGTAAAAATAACAAATATTAAAATAATATATATATATATATATATATATATATATATATATATATATATATATATATATATATATATATTCAATCCCCTTTAAGTGCGTCTGGACTCACCTATATTTTGAGCACTTTCTCCACACTGCTCCCACGCAAAGAGTTTTCTTCACATTCTACAATTCATTTGAGTTCTTTTCAACGGAAATTTACCACCCGGACAATCTGCATATATTTTTCACGGAATTTTTCTTTTCATTCACTGCGTTTTTTTAACAAAAATTCCTTTAATAATAATTTTCACATTTTTCAAATATTTGAACTTTGGTTTTTTCGAAAGCCAACTTATCCATCTGTATTTCTCCTCTGATGATAAGATTTCGATCTTTGAAAAGCCTTGGCTTAAGGAAAGAATAATAAACACTAGTTTATTACTGAATACACCTTGCATTGAACAATTGAAATTTGAAATAAATTTGGACAATCGTCGCATATTTATCACTCTTTTTTCTTCTATCTCTCTCTCTCTCTCTCTCTATATATATATATATATATATATATATATATATATATATACCCTACACGCTTCTGTGTCACGAAATTAAATGTAACACAGGACCCCACACTCTTCGCCCCGTGGGTATCATCGTCGGCCACTCACGCACAGGTGTTTGATATCCCGGTCGCGGTGCCGAGTAAAACAGATATCTCACTCTGATCCGGTGTCACTGAACCACTTGTAACATAGGTGGTCCACTCGTGTCTTTATCTCTGTACTCACACGTCTGGTCCTCGGCGCAGGAATCCTTCTAGACTGTGAACACCCTCTTTGGCGATGATCGTCAATAGTGGCTGAAAAAAAAAGAATGATGTGTCGAATTCCTCCTGTCGGATGAATGACGATTGCTTCGTTGGTCCGCTGTGAAGGCAAGGTTACTCAAACAACAAACTGACAATAGGAATAATTTACCAACATCGGTTAGGTCTTTTCGTAAGCAATAATTATTTAGCAAGATAAACAATTGGTTTTAAACGTTAAATCAAAGTCTGTTTATCGAATATGTCTTTGTTTACTAACTATCTCGTCGTCTCTCTGTGCGTGAAACTCCATTTACGATTTTCAAGTTGTTAATTAAGTTGTAACTTATCTGCTGAAAACGGTGTGGGGGACACTATCGTTAACACCACCCAGAAAAGAAATTGTTCGCGCAAGCCTCTTGTCTGGCGATCGCTCGTCCCCGAGCCCGGGCTAACACCTCCGTCTAAGCAGCGATCCAAAAACTAACTGCCTGTAACTGTCTTCTCGTTCCAAATACAAAGGTCCTTTCCCCTCCCAGAGGGGCATATTATCACACCTTTTCTTTCTGCAACCTCCCTCCTCTCCGGTCCTTCTCCCTCTCCCACCTATTTCTCTATTCCTTCTTTCTCTCTCGGGGCCAGGGTGGGGTATACTGACTTACTCTCCCCCTCTCTCTCTCTCCTCCCTTTTTCTGAGTCTTTCTTCATCTCCGGGTGGTTTCGGGCTCAGTGGTACGACAATTGAAATTCTTCGCTTGGGCCTTCAGATATTATCTACATCAAAGAAAACCATTATTCTCTCTCTCAGACCTCTGCCCTAATTAATGATGACAGCCTAAGGGGCGATCTCCACTCCGGCCTCGCGCGCCCACCCACATAGTACTGACACACGTATGTTTTTCGTTGGCGATAAAAAAGATTTGGCCAAAATCCGGCACACCTGTTTAAACTCGGCCTGTGTAAGATTTAAATGCAATTGACAATCTCTCATGGCCTTCTCCGACAGCCCGGCACCACCTTCCCAGCTTGTTTTGTATAGCCGATCCCGCGGAAAATATGTACTAGTTCTTAGATCTCCACTTGTTTCTACGTAGGGACCCCCTCCTCAAGATGCATAAAGGGCAGATTCTGTCGGTTACAATCATTGTTTCACATATATAATTAAAACATGATAAGAAAGTTTATTTTTCAGAATCTTCTCCGTCAGTGGCTGATTATGCTATACCTTTAATAAGGTCGTAGCTGAAACGTGTGTGCACATATGTAGCCAAAATATTTGTATAAATAAAAATGTATACTAAGATATACTTCTTCGTGTTAGTGAGCACTATCTTATAAACACCGTAGTTTTATCCTATGAACAAAAAACCTTACGAATATAGTAAAATGAAGAATTTATGTTACGCATCTTGCCCATCCTCAACTCCAGGGGTTTCTTCCTTGTTTAACCATGGGAAATGGCAAGGAGAGATCCACATCTGCTAATGCGTAAAGGGCTCATTACCAGGCGGATGGACCTAACCACCGCGTGAGAATGAATAATAAATTCAAATCAACGAAGAGCTGCACTTCCTTTAGTAGCATGAGCTGGGTGTGTATGGGGCAGAGAAACGCCCATCGACCCACAGAACAACTCAGCACAATATCTCGTCAAATGAAAAGTTCATGAAACCGATCTGACCAATCCCGAACGCCAGGGTTGTATTATTGGCCTTCTGGCCAGGCTCAAAGTGTAGTATCTGTTCCGATGGATACTGCACCCCATAGACTGCTATCGTCTTGGCCTTCGGGGCTTGATTCCGCCGGTCTATGGGTTTGTCCTGTGCAGTTCTAAGAGGTCAACCCTCCCAGGCTTTGCCTCCCCTCTTTGGGAAGGAGTAAGTTTATTGCTTACTGCCTGAGTCGCCCCTACCGGGGAATGCCGACGGGGCTGCCCAGGCAATTTTTAATGGCCAGAGTGCTCACCTTCTCGGACGCTGGCTTTTCAAGTGCCACTTTCCCGACCCGACCTTGGGTCACATCTTACCTTGTGTGAGTAAATAAAACTGGCCTTGTGCCTACCCTCCTGGAGAGGAAGTAAATAAATACTCCTTGTTTAACCATGGGAGGGGGTGATAAGAAGAGAACCAAACCCGTTAATACGCATTTAGACAAAAGGAAAGCGTAAGGCAAAGATGCTCTGCCTTAAATAATTTTGGTTCTACAGCTGGTACTGAAACATGTTTTGCAAATGTGTAGCAAAATTATTTTTATATAAATAAAACATCTTTATTATAAAGAGCTCTATTTATTATTGAGCACTCTTATATAAACACAGTAAAGATTCTTGGATTTTATTAAAGTTGGCCAATTGGTTAGAGCGCTCGGATTTAGGTTAAAAGTGACTCGTGTCCGGGAGTTCGAATCGTGCGACCGGCTGAAGAGTGTACCTTCCATACTGATGATTCCATTAGGATGAAACATATACGCATGTGAATAATAATGAAAAATATTTATTATTAAATAATAATTAGACTGTTACGTAGCTATATGGTATGTTTCGACAACGTTTATTGACTACTCTCTCACTAGTCCACTGATTGACATGAATATAATTTAATTCCATTTTTTATGTGGTAATTTCTCGTAGCCATTTTGGTTAGGCGATTACTTGCGGAGTCTAGGGTGATTCTGTAACTGGGTTCGAATCTTCTGAAATCACCATCTCCTACACTGATGATAGCGGAAACTTAAAACGTCGACGTATGTAAGTAAAAATAATTTAATGTTTCCTTAAATAAATATTGTTACATTTCCCTTTATGAAATTGAAGTTGATCCCCGTTCGAGGAGTTAAAAATAGACCGTCACGAAGCTATATGGCATGTTCCGACAACGTTCGTTGAACACTCTCGATTGTCTACTGCCTGTGCCGGCTTGGCAGGAATATAATGTAATTCCCTTTCTTTACGTGGTAATTTCTCGTGGCCGTTTGGTTAGAACAGTTGGTTGCATATTCTGTAAACGGGTTCGAATCTTGCGACCGTCGGAAATTAGCATATCCGACTCTGATCAAAGCGGAAGCTTCAAACGTCGGCGTATATAGATAAAAATAATTTAATATTTACTTAAATAAATATTAGTGTGTGTGTATATATATATATATATATATATATATATATATATATATATATATATATATATATATATATATATAGTGCTTGTTGACAATTCCTCCGCTATGAAAAATGATTTAATGTTTTCCGCCGACCGTCGGGAATTAACTGAAGATTGCGTAAGCATGAAACATCGGTGTATGTAGGTAATATATATATATATATATATATATATATATATATATATATATATATATAAGTCAG
>OY744547.1:56427381-56439881 GCA_963556195.1 Sepiola atlantica
GGATTGACTTCCTCATCTTGACTGCTGTGTTCGCAACGTTTCGGCCGTTCTGCCCTCCGGCCTTCATCAGGTGTCCTGTATCGAGCTCGGATTCCATTTTTTGCCTCTGGGACACTCTCGTTAATTCTCCGTCGCTTTCAGTTCTGCTGCTGCCACTGCTGCTTATCGCCGTATTGCTGCGGTCGCTGAATGTTACTTTCACTGCCTTCGCCAAGGATTGAACTTAGCACCTCTAGATAACTTGCAACTTTCGACCCAACGGCTTAGAATCTTGGGTGAAGGCAGTGAAAGTAAAATTCAGTGACGGCAGCAAGACGGCGATAAGCAGCAGCAGCAGCAGCAGCAGAACTGAAAAACAACGGAGAATTCACAGGTGTGTACCAGAGCCAAAGAATGGAATCCGAGCGTGGTACCCTTGTGATAATAAAGGGATTGGGTTCGAGAGTCCCGCCAGACGGTTCCCGAGTCCGATACAGGACACCTGATGAAGGCCGGAGGGCAGAACGGCCGAAACGTTGTGATAATCGCAGCCAAGATGAAGAAAGTCAATTTGAACACTGAAATCCATAAACCCTCACAAAATTTAAAAGTCAATTTTATACTCTACCAGGGTAGTAAAGAGTGCCCTGAGCGACACCTCCCCACTTGTGGAGAAAGGTGCTCAATCTCGGGGCGTTTCTGGCTCATATTCGCACTTTCTATTGCGATTATTTCCTTTTTAAGCAGATTTACACTTTAGAATGTTTCGTGCTATCCATCTTTTACTAATAACATACTTTGTGGGTCATTCAAACAATAACCAACCAAAAGACACGTGAATTCATCAGAACATTATGTGTATACAATAGAAGAAGTCGTTGAACAATAACCAATAGACACTAGGAGCTTTGAAACAATTTGAGTGATGTCAACGTCTCAGTTAGAGGGTGACCCTAAAAAATGCCACCCATGGAATCGCCAATAAAATTAACAATGTTTTCTTCAATGCTACCGTGATTGATATTAATATACTTCAGTCTATGTCTGACTTGTCCACCAAGTCTCAGTCATGAATATCCAACAGTCTTTCTTTGATCGTCGTTCAATCATAAGCACCCCTGGATACAACGTGCACAATTAAAGTTTTCCAGCTTTTGGGGCTAGGAAGCGAAGTGTATTATCTGTTCTGATGCCACACTAAATCTATTTTATCCTCGGTCAGTGACGTCATTCTATACTGAGGCAATTTACATTTTTGTTCCAATCCAGAGTGACCCTTTTTCGGGAACTGGAGTTTCCCCACATTAAAAACCGATCCTGTGTCTAAATTTGTCCACGTGGGGAGGCCACTAAAAAGGAACTCTCACACACGCACACCTCTCTTAGCAATGTCCTGATTTCGGCTTTGATGACAACGTCCAGTTTAAGAAAAATATGGAGATAGTTTTGATAGTTTGGGGGTTAGGTTTTGGTAAGTGTGAAGCCCCTTCAGAACCACATCTTATCCTAACAGGAACGCTATCCCCTTTTGTGTCCACCCTATAACGCATATTTCTGTTATCATTCTGTACATGTTATATATTCAATTTTTAGAGATGCACACAGTATTAATTAGGTGAAATAAAATCTTATTAATTGAAATAAATTCCTGTAAATTGATAGTCTTTGATACAGTCGAGGATCACACGGGGTTTTCAGAAAATTAAGGTGTAGTCCTGAGCACTATTTCTCCAACATTTCTTATACTTATTAATATGTGTATTCCTATTTTTTTATTTTAATAATTTCCTAATTATAAATAAAATAAAGTAAAACGTCGCATTTCCTTTTTCTGTGGATGTCAAGCGCGAACGAAGACCCCGAAATATTGTTGTAGCCCTTAAATCAAAATGAAATGTACTTATCCACAAACCTTATGTAATGCAGTGTATAATTGGGGTCAATCTCTAAACACTAGGAAGAGTTCGTTAACAAACTAATAACATCAAAACAGACAGGAACTTAAACTGTACACAGGGACACACAAACCAAATAAAAAACAAGATCCTCAGAGTTTTAGTATTATACTAGAAAAAAAATGACACGTTGGGGCATCCATTGGGTTCGGGTTAGATTGTTTAATCGGGAAAAATGAGTTTGTAATGCCAGTTTATCTACCTCCCACAGCGGTAAGATGTGACACAAGGTCGGGAAAGTGGGATTAGATAAGCCAGCGCTCGAGAGGTGAGCAACCTGGCCATTTAAAAATTGCCTGGGCAGCCCCGTCGGCATTCTCCAGTAGGGGCACCACAGGTAGTAAGCAATAAACTTACTCCTCCCTAAAGAGGGGAGGCAAAGCCTGGGAAGGTGTACCTTCTAGAACTGCACAGGACTGACCCATAGACCGGCGTAAATCAAGCCCCGAATGCCCAGACAATACGAGTCTACGGGGTGCAGTATCCATCGGAACAGATACTACACTTTGATCGTGACCAAATTGTAATGCCAGTTTTTTTTTTTAAATAAAATGATGAATCTCAAATTAATCTTTCTTTTCACTATTTAACTCTTTCTCTCTCTGTTTGTCTCTCCAGCTATGGGTTGAATAGTATTAATACTAGTTTTGAAGTTCCCCATTCTGTATTCCAATCTTCTTGTTTATAGCTAGTTTTATAACATTAGACTTAACTAACCCATAGAGAGAGTGACAGAAGCGAGAGTGATATACATTGTATTAAAAAATAGCGGGTAGGAGCCAAATTGAATAAAGTATTTACTTACTCCTCTCCAGGAGTTAGGCACAGGGCCAGTTTTATCTTACTCCCAAAAGTAAGATGTGACCCAAGTTTGGGTCGGGAAAGTGGGTTTGAAAAGCCAGCGCCCGAGAGGTGAGCACTTTGGCCATTAAAAATTACCTGGGCAGCCCCGTCGGCATTCCCTGGTAGGGCGCCTCAGGCAGTAAGCAATAAACTTACTCCTCCCCAAAGAGGGGAGGCGAAGCCTGTGAGGGTGGACCTCCTAGAACTGCACAGGACAAACCCATAGACCGACGTAAATCAAGCCCCGAAGGCCAAGACAATACCAGTCTATGGGGTGTAGTATCCATCGGAACAGATACTACACTTTGATCTTAGCCAAAAGGCCAAAAATTGAATAGAGTAGAAGGGACAGATTAATAGCCAGAAACATAGCAAAAGATCGGTGACATGGTGAGCAAATATAAAATGACGGCCAATTAGAATAATTAAATTTGATTTTTTTTTTAACATAACGCAATCCCGAAACCAATAAATATGTTAACATGTATTTTGGGAATTAAAACGTATAGGAAGAAATCCTTAGAGAAACAAATGTTTATTAATTCAACTTTTTTTATAATAGCTTATGGCCCCCTTGGAATACGCAATCGCCGCCGGAGAAGAATTCTTGCAGATTTTCTTTTTGATGTTAAGCAAAGATCGAATAAACTTTGGTTGTTATTTTATGTATTCTTGAATCTTGTTTTCGTTTTTTCGCATACTTCAGAGGAATCTTCTGTTCCCGTGTCTGCAATTGAATAAACACAGTGAGGATGCTGGGGAAAAAAGCAAAGACTTCCTCATTCACAATGGCGTCAGATCTTATTCGTGATAAGGTTACGCACGTGTACGTCGACCATTGTTCGCCTACACCGATAGCGGGAACCGGATTCGTTAGTTTTACCATCTGAATCAGATAAGAAACCATTCTTTTAAATGAAGAGACGGATATTATAATAATTTAATAAACAATATTAAATTAGACTTTTGCTGTATCTATAAAAACATATGTTTTCCGTTCACTATATTAAAGTCAAATTTACCACATCCACTCATAATATAATACGCACTTTCTCCGTGTGTGTGTGTATGTGTGTCTATCTGTCAGTCAGTCACAAGAAATTAAAAATATTGCATAAATACTAAATACTAAATTCTCAACAAATAAAGCGAATGCCATGAACGGAAATCGAAACCGAAACCTTGATGTTCTAGGAACTGAGTTATTTAGATTTTCTTATGAATAGATCTTAAAACATAACCCTGACAAAATAGTTATAGTTTTTACGTGACGTCGTAGATTTATAGTTTACGTCATGTTTCAAAACATGAATTCAAATATAAGCGATCCTAAAAGTAAATAAATGAATGGTTAAACATTACCAATGGCGGTTGTAAATTCTTTTAATAGTCCGAAACAATTTATTTGGCTTTAACCGCGTATTGGCGTTAAAAACTATTTAATATTTAGTATAAACTAGAATTTGGGCATATATATATATATATATATATATATATATATATATATATATATATATATATATATATATATATATATATATATATAAGATAGATGAAGGAAAATGGATAAACCTGTACGAATGACAAATTTATTTCAACTTCGATTGTTCAATGTAAGGTGTACTCTATAAAAAACATGTTTATTATTCTTTCCTTAAGCCAAAGCTTTTCAAAGATTAAAATCTTATCATCAAAGAAATTACATAGATATATAAGTTTACAGTGGAAAAGCCAAAATTCAAAATTTGAAAAAATATTAAGTAATGGATTGAACTAAACATCTTTCTATTGGATTAACTGCATTCTTGAACTTTTTCAATGCTGCCTTTACGAAACCCCTTCTTTTCCATCTGTAAATCTCTTTCACTGGACACCTCATCAACGGACATTTACCAACTGGACAGACCCCATATGTTTTACACGCACATTCTCACTCTCCATTACTTTATATTTTTTCAAATTTTGAATTTTGGCTTTTCCACTGCCAACTTATCTATTTATGTAATTGATGTAATTCCTCTGATGATAAGATCTTAATCTTTGAAAAAGCCATGGTTTAAGGAACGAATAATACACAGGTTTTACTGAGTAAACCATGCATTGAACAATCAAAGTTGAAATAAATTTGTATTCGTACATGATTATCCCTCTTCTTTTATCTATCTTTATAATTTCTCTATCTCGTATATTGAGCTTAAACCATTTGACTATATGGTCTATCCAAATAATATAAATTTTCTATACTCATCTAAAAAAAAAAACGAAAAAGAGAACACGTGCTCATATATGAATGTTTAAAATGCTTTATTTTTTATATTGGTTTACGAAAAAGTTCCATTGGGGTAATATAAAGTAGTATAAATGATTTTGGAAACAAATATTAATTTATTGAACAAAAGTAAATGATGTTGCAAATGTGCAACAAATGGAATAGTATTTTACATGTATAAAAAAACACAACAAGATATGCATCTAAACTAAGTATATTTTAGATACATTAAAATTTATATTGCATCTAAACTAAGTATATTTTAAGTACATCAAAATTTATATTGCATCTATACTAAGTATGTTTTAGATACATCAACATTTATATTGCATCTAAACAAAGTATGTTTTAAATACATCAACATGTACATTGCATCTAAACTAAGTATATTTTAGATACATCAAAATTTATATTGCATCTTAACTAAGTATATTTTAGATACATCAAAATTTATATTGCATCTAAACTAAGTATGTTTTAGATACATCAAAATTTATATTGCATCTAAACTAAGTATGTTTTAGATACATCAACATTTATATTGCATCTAAACTAAGTATGTTTTAGAGACAACAAAATTTATATTGCATCTAAACTAAGTATATTTTAGATACATCAACATTTATATTGCATCAAAACTAAGTATGTTTTAGATACATAAAAATTTATATTGCATCTATACTAAGTATGTTTTAGATACATCACAATTTATATTGCATCTAAACTAAGTATGTTTTAGATACATCAAAATTTATATTGCATCTAAACTAAGTATGTTTTAGATACATCAACATTTATATTGCATCTAAATTAAGTATATTTTAGATACAACAACATTTATATTGCATCTAAACTAAGTATATTTTAGATACATCAAAATTTATATTGCATCTAAACTAAGTATGTTTTAGATACATCAACATTTATATTGCATCTAAACTAAGTATGTTTTAGATACATAAAAATTTATATTGCATCTAACCTAAGTATGTTTTAGATACATCAAAATTTATATTGCATCTAAACTATGTATGTTTTAGATACATCAAAATTTATATTGTATCTAAACTAATTATGTTTTAGATACATCAAAATTTATATTGCATCTAAACTAAGTATGTTTTAGATACATCAAAATTTATATTGCATCTAAACTATGTATGTTTTAGATACATAACAGTTTATATTGCATCTAAACTAAGTATGTTTTAAATACATCAAAACTTATATTTCATCTAAACTAAGTATGTTTTAGATACATCAAAATTTATATTGCATCTAAACGAAGTATGTTTTTAATAACTCAAAATTTATATTGCATCTAAACTAAGTATGTTTTAGATACATCAAAATTTATATTGCATCTAAACTAAGTATGTTTTAGATACATCAAAATTTATATTGCATCTAAACTAAGTATGTTTTAGATGTATCAAAATTTATATTGCATCTGAACTAAGTATGTTTTAGATACATCAAAATTTATATTGCATCTAAACTAAGTATGTTTTAGATACATCAAAATGTATATTGCATCTAAACTAAGTATATTTTAGATACATCAAAATGTATATTGCATCTAAACTAAGTATGTTTTAGATACATCAAAATTTATATTGCATCTAAACTAAGTATATTTTAGATACATCAAAATGTATATTGCATCTAAACTAAGTATATTTTAGATGCATCAACATTTTTATAACACCAACATTTATATTACAGTAAAACCTCCACGCTATGTACTTTTTATCTGCGGAGGATTGGTCATAGCGTAGGATTGGCCATAGCGTAGGATAAATTAGATGACGTTGAAAATGTTCTTCATTAAAGGATATAGAAAATGAGTATAGGTTTGGCCAACTATAATAATATTTTATCAAGATAATTAACCCGTAAATACTTTATTTTTATATATTGAATTTTAAAAAGTAAAACACGCGTCATAGGGGTTAATATAAAGTTGTACAAATGATTTTGGAAAAAAATATATATTTATTGAACAAAAGTAAATGATATTGCAAATGTGCAACAAATGGCATAAAATTTTACATATATAACAAAACACTATAATATATGCATCTAAATAATCATAATACACTAGAGAATCATAAAATAATGTTTACTTACCATTATGATGACCATATTTAAAAGTGTGGGCTGTTAAATTAGGCAGATGACACATTAATGGCACTCGCCCGTGACATCGAAAATACTAATTACCTATTTAGCAGAGGTGTACTCGCACTTGCAGCCAAGGGGCATTGCAGGTGTGAAACAAGTTGCAGGTGTGAAACAAGCTGCAGGTGTGAAACAAGTTGCAGGTGTGAAACAAGTTGCATGTGTGAAACAAGTTGCAGGTGTGAAACAAGTTGCAGATGTGAAACAAGTTGCAGATGTGAAACAAGTTGCAGGTGTGAAACAAGTTGCAGATGTGAAACAAGTTGCAGGTGTGAAACAAGCTGCAGATGTGAAACAAGTTGCAGATGTGAAACAAGTTGCAGGTGTGAAACAAGTTGCAGGTGTGAAACAAGTTGCAGGTGTGAAACAAGTTGCAGATGTGAAACAAGTTGCAGATGTGAAACAAGTTGCAGGTGTGAAACAAGTATCAGATGTGAAACAAGTTGCAGGTGTGAAACAAGTTGCAGGTGTGAAACAAGTATCAGATGTGAAACAAGTTGCAGGTGTGAAACAAGTTGCAGTTTGACACATTTTCGTTGAATATTATATTAAATGGGCATTTTTTTGGAATGTGTCATATTTGAAACAAAAAGCATTTAAGGGTTAATACAAGTCTTTTACAAGTGTGTTTATAGATTACAGCGATATAACGTTGAACGATCGAAAACATTATTTATTGTAAAGTGAAGGAGTGATAATTAGGCGATGGGATCCTTTTACAGGATGAGGTATGATTTGGTTCGGTCTTAGGAGGTGCATCCTCTCAGACATTACCTCTTCCTTTGGGATGAGAGTGGTATTACCGACCGCCTGGATCGCCCCTGCCGGGAAATACCAGCAGGGCTGTTTTTAGCTTCTTTTTGTATCCAACCAGAGTGACCCCTCCTAAAGGAGCTAAATTTGGTATTTGTAAGGGAATGAGCACCTAACGGATGTCAGTTCTTATAGAGTCAGTTCCAAGTATTGACGGAGAATCCCGAGCCGGTCCCGGAAATTGCCGAAGAGGTTTACCATTTGAAAGCCACCTTCTTTTTTTTTTTGAAAGGCTAAGTTCTTGACGATGGTGTAGTGTAGTTAAGAACAAAAGGGGTGAAAAAACAAAAAAAAAACAAACAGACAACAAATGACTGTGACCAAACTTAGCCAAGTTCGCGAGGTTTGCAACATGGCCGCCAATCGCCTCTAAATTTTATTTAATTTGCAGCCATGTTGAAAACTACGCGAACTTGGCTAAGTAAAAGTGATGATTACAAATGCATAGATAATAAATCTTACAATTATACAAGTGAATAGAAAAGTTAGTTTTCTGGCGTTTGGTTACAGTTATTGTTGTCTATTCTTTACTCCATTTTTTCGTGTTAACTATACTACACAATCGACATTTGTTTTAAACCTAAATCCTTACTCTAACCAAAACTTGACCTAAACTTCCGCATACTTTTAGTGTCGATTGCATTTTTACATCTTTTTCGCAACTTTCGAATCGTAAACAACTTCGGTCATTTTCGAGACTGATTTGGGATTCTCCGTCAATATTCGGAATTAACTCAATAAGAACTGAAATACGCTGGGTACCCATTCGTTATAAGTACCCCTGTTTACTCCCCCACCACACACACACACATTCTGACCTTGTGTCACATTTTGCAACGTTGGAAGCAAGTAAATCAAATCTTAGAGAGTCGGTTCTAAGTATTGGCGGAGAAACTCGAGTCAGTCTCGGAAATTGCCGAAGAATTTTACAATTTGAAAGTCACTTTCTTTTATTGTCTTTGTTTTTTTTTAGGAAGTAAATCAAATCTTTGCTGGCTATGTAGTGAAAAGGGTTTTATCTATCTCCCTCCCACGGCTCGAAAGATCAGGCACATTGTCAGGAAAGTGTGATTTTAAAAGCCAGCGCCCTATAGGAAGAGCACTCTAGCCGAACAAAAATTGCCTGGGCAGCCCCGTTGACATTCCCCGGTAGGTTCGCCACAGGCGATTAGCAATAAAATAACCTATTCTCAAAGAGCGAGAAGATAACGCTTGGGAAGGTGGACCTGCTAGAACTGCACACGGTTATATCTCAGACAGACAGAGAACAAGCCATCTTCATCAATGGCCTAGACTCTGCTAGTGTGATATTGGTAAGAACTAACCCCGGAGGGTGAAAAAGGCTGATTTGCCGCAAAACAAATTAAGAACGGGTGAATAAGCGTGAGGGGTAAGGAAGGACACAATCTGCAAACACATAGTTCTTTTCTATTAAAAAATAAAGAATTGGGGTTAGCAGGTAGGGGGCGTAATGACGTCACTCTCATCCACTTGACATATCAGTTTAAGAAATACGTCGACAGCTGGTCGTTTAAAAAAGATTCATATATATATACTTTTGTGTACGTATAAAATTAATAAATGCATATATATGTATAATATATATATATATATATATATATATATGTATAATATATATATATATATATATATATATATATATATATATATATATAAAGGTTTTCTTATCTTTTCTATCTTAGACGGTTTTTCCTCCCTACCCCCCGCTCTTCGTATTTTTTTTCTGTCACCATTGCTTTAAAAATAGAATCAAGTTTTACACCAACGCCATTCTTGTCCCAGACCCTAAACATCAATGGCGAGCCACAACTCAATAGTTAATTCTGACATTTTTATTTTATTTTTGTTTGTTCGTTTTTTTATTTAATTTATTTACATTTTATTTATATTTTATGCACATTTTATGTTCGCTTTTGGCTTTCTTCTTTCTTTGTTAAAATGAGATGTGGATGCAAGATGGTTATTCTTGACGGAAATACAACATAAAAAAGGTGATGGGGAAAAAGGGTGTAACGTTTGAAAAAAGGGTTTTAACTTAATAAATGTTTGTTCTGTTATGAAAATAAATGGAAGGTCATTGCTTATTTAATATCTCATATCTTTTGTTTCTCGTTTTTTTTTAGGGTTGTGTTTTTTTACATAATTTATCTGAAACAACAGAATTAAACGATAAATGGCAGATGGTCGTGTGTATGTTTATGTGTGTACGTTAAGGGTCTCATAACCCTTTTCAGGTCGTAGGGGCTCTGTACGGTGGGCACACAGAAGAGATGTTGCTAGTAGTGATAGGACGATTCTAAATATTTCTCCCGATTCCGATACCTATTCTGTATTAAATGTCCGATGCCGATACAATTACCGATTCCGATTCCAATTCAGTTAAAAATTTCTAAATATTTAATTATAGAGTTATTGTTTTTTTTATGTGTTCTTTTTTCTTTTGAATTACCATACAATCCTGTGTCATATATTTTAGTAAAAGAAACATACACTTAGGTGGGGGCGTACATTACTCGCATATATATATATATATATATATATATATATATATATATATATATATATATATATATATATATATATATATTTGTGGTTGGTTGGTTGTTTTGTTTTATGGCATTTTGGGTTATTTAATGCCGAATCTGGTCATTATAGTGAAAGTTTTTATGCTTCAAGTTCTTTATATCTTCAAATTTTTAATCATGGTTTTTGGTTTGGTAGTTTTGTTTTACGGCATATCAACCCTTTTTGGGTTATTTAATGCCGAGTCTGGTCTTGTTTTCTTCTCTTTTTTGTTTCTTTCCCCTTTAATATCTGTTTCTATTTAACTCATAGTTGGGACCCTAACAGGTACTACCACTCCGGGTCAGGGTGGACCTGGGAGTAATGGTACTTAAGAGGAGGCTCCACATTCCCCAAAGTCCGTAAGCCGGATCTCACCATCGGATGTAGTTTAAGGTCATATCCAGGACCGGGAGTAGGGTAGGAAAAATAAAAATAAAAAAGGGGAGGGAGAAAGGGAGAGGGGCTGTTGTTTTTGTTTTTGGTTTTGTAGAACATAATTAAGTTTTACAAACAAAAAAAAAAAAAAAAAAAAAAAAAAACGTCAATGTAGGTGAATTTCGTCTCAGGGAGCCACAGGGCAGCCTGATCTGGTATCACCCGTATATATTTGTGAGCTAATATAAAAAATATATATTTCAGTATATACTACTCATGATCAAAGTGTAGTATCTGTTCCGATGGATACTGCACCCCATAGACTGGTATTGTCTTGGCCTTCGGGGCTTGATTTACGCCGATATATGGGTCTGTCCTGTGCAGTTCTAAGAGGTCCACCCTCCCAGGCTTCGCCTCCCCTCTTTGGGGAGCAGTAAGTTTATTGCTTACTGCCTGAAGCGCCCATACCGGGGAATGCCGACGGGACTGCCCAGGCAATTTTTAAACCCCACTTTCCCGACCCGACCTTGGGTCACATCTTGCTTGTGGGAGTAAGATAAAAACTGGCCTAGTGCCTAACTCCTGGAGAGGAGTAAATCAATACTCATGATCAAAGTGTAGTATCTGTTCCGATGGATACTGCACCCCATAGACTGGTATTGTCTTGGCCTTCGGGGCTTGATTTACGCCGGTCTATGGGTCTGTCCTGTGCAGTTCTAGGAGGTCCACCCTCCCAGGCTTCGCCTCCCCTCTTTGGGGAGGAGTAAGTTTATTGCTTACTACCTGAGGCGCCCCTACCGGGGAATGCCGACGGGGCTGCCCAGGCAATTTTTAAACCCCACTTTCCCGACCCGACCTTGGGTCACATCTTACTTGTGGGAATAAGATAAAAACTGGCCTTGTGCCTAACTCCTGGAGAGGAGTAAATCAATACTCATGATATCAGAAAGCTCAAAGAGGTTATGTTACAAGCTTCAGAGCATATAGACTGTATAGTTGAATCCCAATGACATTAAAAAAAACAATCAAAAAAGCAGAATTTTCATTTGTACTTTCAATCTATTTATTTTCATAATTCGGCGAATAGCCGTATTTCTTCGTCGTCTCACAAACATTTTTTGTATTTATTTATTTTTCAAAATTAAATACTTTTTTTGTAATCTTACGCGCGTTTCACAGCAAAATCATGATAAATATGCAGATTTTCGTTTTACATTGGTGATCATCAGAGCGATAGTTCTTTTAATAGTAATATGGAAAACATACTATTTCAAAAACTGGGGGAAGGAAGACGGGAAAAGTCTAATAAATAAATATATATATATATATATATATATATATATATATATATATATATATATATAAAATATAATATAGTAACACGAAATTACATAATCATCGATACAATAATTTATTTCAATCTTGTGGTATTGTCAATCATCCAAGTGAGATGATTATATTTTTGAAAATGAGAAAAGAGAAATTCACACTCGACAATT
>OY744547.1:56449881-56482381 GCA_963556195.1 Sepiola atlantica
TTGGGGATCTTTCTATCGAACTCAAGAATCTGTACAAAATTTCAAACTCATCATTTTATTTTTTTAATGGAAATCGCTCCAGACAAGGCACGAAGCCACTTGATGTAATTAGCTAAAAAACATACTACTTCAAGGTCGAAAATGATCCAACGATAAGTGTTAGATTGATAGATTCCGACCCAGAAAACAGCAATTCTTCCCCCTTTGTCAGAAACATTGCTCATGGAATGTGAGGACTAAAAGACAAAATGAGGAAAGCGGGAGCTATGAGGCTGCCGAAAGTAAACCCAAGGTCCACTTTCTACTCTCCTTTATTTAATCTATTTAATATTTCTATTTAATCTTCGGGGTAGATTGTTCTCGGTCCGTCAGCCATAGCCCGGGTAGAAGTGTTAAATATTACGTAATCACAAGTTATTACGTAATTCAGTACAAAGCACTTTATTTAATCCACGGGGATGGATTGTTCTCGTTCCGTCAGCCATGCTTAAGTGTTAATTATTACATAATCACAAGTCATTACGTAATTCAGTACAGAATACTCTATTTAATCTACGAGGATAGATTGTTCTTATTTCGGCGAGTTTCATACCAGCCGAGGATACGTCGTTGGCATCATTATGGGAACTTTCGGAATGCCTCGATGGTGAGTAGACATGTCTTTTGTTGGAGTGAAGTATGGTCTAGTTCGGTTCTTGGACGTGCACTTTCCAGGTATTACCTCCTCGTTCGGGAGGGTGGGTTTTACGATCGATTTAAGTGCTCTTATTCGGTCATACCGACGCGGTGGTTTTCGACTATATTTCTACCAAACAAAGGGTGCCCCCTCAATAGAGCTCGTCGTTTTTCCCACATTTCCGGCCTTGTACCAAATCTTGTTTATGTTCATGTTCGTCCATTCACAAAGGTTGTCTATCCATCTTTTCTTTTGTCTACCTTTCGACTGTATTCCTTCTATCATGCCTTCAACACATATTTTGCATAGCCTTACACTGGAACGCTAAACGTGTTCAACCAATCTCAATACTTTACATTTGATGACAGGGGATATTGATGAAATGTCAGTGAGTTTCTGCAACTCTGCGATACTGATGTGATCAGATAGTTTATGATCAGTAATGAAGCGAATGATGTGGCTTTGGAAGGTTTCTACTTTTTTATATAATTTTTCAGTCCAGTTGACACATTCAAGTCCGTATAAGACTACAGGAAGGACATATGCGTTATAGATTTTCGTTTTAATTTTGTATGATATGCGTTTAGAAGTAACGGCGGTTTTGTTCTTATTGTAAAGGCGGCCCAACCTAAGCTGATTCTGTGATTTACAGCTGTTTGTTCGTTCGTTAGATGAAGACAACTTGTGTCCAAGGTAACAAAACTCTGTAACTTGTTCGATTTGTTGGCCGTTAATGTTGATGTTGAGGGAAGATTTTTTTATCACCATGCATTTAATCTTGTGCGTGTTAACCAACCTTTTCCGAGTACTTCACAAGATTATCCAAAAATAACTGCAAATCAACGCTGGAGTTACTTTTCGAAACGTATTTATTTAAAACTGTAATGTGTTAGTCAACGCGGCAACTTAATTTGATTTTAGAACAATTCATTTTAAAATATGTAAATCGCAATGTTTTACCTTAGCGACATCAGATTAATTACCAATCTGACGACCTCATAGTGTAATGTGTGTGAGAGGTGATAACGTACGTACAAACACGAAATGCCATAGCATATTATTATATAGATATTACAAATTTAGACATGATTAGGTTTAAGACTTCAAAAATCAATACAAGAATTGTCCACATGGACCCATGGCGTAACGGTTAAAAACGTTGGTTTACAATCAGTTTCAGAGGTTGACGGTTCAATCGTTGCTACAGTCAAAAATAACTTAGAATAACTGTAATTTACACATCTGCCGGTTACAATAACTTGTCTTCTATCACCACTGCAAAGAATCTTCCATTCTTCCTCCGTGCGCCTAGCATCAAACGGAACTTCCATGAACAGAGTTTCTTTCCAAGAACTTTCCATCTGCGGAACACATTACCACCGGACTGCTTCACTGCAGATTACAACATGTTCATATTCAAATCCAATGTCAACAAATACTTGCGCTAAACCATTTTCATAAGTCATCAAACGTTGTCCATTCTATTCATCATTTTCAGTCCTCTCATAATATTCTTCATCATTCAACTAACAATCAATCAATCTCATTAACCCTCATTGTCAAAGCCCCCCACGTTCGTCTATATCATCAATACAGCATCACAATCTCTTTTCGTCTGAGAGACCAAAGAGCTCCCCTTTCTGTCAGAGCTCCCCTTTCTTGAACACAACATTTCAGTTTTCAAGTCCAATGTAAACAAATTCTTGTTGAGCCGTCCCCTTAAATAATCAAATTCCAATCTTCACAGTGTCACCTCACCCTAACCCTAACCCACCTGACAAACTCATTAGCCCTTATCCTCGAGTGGCTTTTGGGCCTTGATAAGCAGTGACTCGTTAGTACATAAAAAAAATGCAAAGAACTTTCTTTTCTTCATCCATGTGCCTAATATCAAACGGAATTTCCATGAACAGAGTTTCTGTCCCAAAACTTTCCATATGTTGAATACGTTGTCAAAAGAGTGTTTAATTGGTATCTCATGACTATGAACCAAATTCAATGCTAATCTGGAATATTTTAATTTTCAAATGGGAGGTTGTGTCCATATTATGTCCCTTAATAAAACTGTTTGTTTTTTTTATCAGTGGTCATGCATTTAGTCATAAACCAAGCAAACACTTTGGCCCAAGATCGTCAAACTTGGAGGACACTCAGCCATGTTAGTGCGTATTCTTCAGCTAGCGGTAAAAAAAACGTTGACTAATAATACCATTTCTTGTTGCTGTTGGAATAAAGTAAATCCAACCTTCTCGTCAAACTTGGAAATATATATGTTGAACTCCGTAACCAATACGGAATTTCTAAGTGAACCCAATTTATTTCATCCAAAAAGAGGGAGATTGTTCTTGCTCGGTCTGTCATTTACGAATTTGACATAAAGATTCCCAAGTTAAACTAGAAGGTTCCTAAACTCGAACAGATGCAACTGAATAAGGTCGGACGTTACATCGGCCGAAACGTTTAAAATAGTTGAAAAATCACAATAATACACATTATCAATCCTCATCTAAAAAAATTACAAACACAATTTAGGAGAAGCTGGATTCCGTACATTATAATCCGATCATTGCTTAATTCGGCCCTCGTGGGGAGGCAAATAAATACGGATATTTTATGGAAATATATATTAAAAAAAAACAATTTAACATTTTATATTCTTTGAACTACTATTTTTATGTAAGGAAATTAACATCTTTGAAGCACGGATTAGAATGAATTAAAGTGAAATATTTTGAAAATCAACAATCGTGCAATTTTAAATGAAAAATTCATTCATTTATTTTTTTTTTTGCAAGCTTTCGTTGTAGAACAACTTTGTCAGGCGAGACTGTTTTATAGTTTTTTTTTCTTTTTTTCCTTCCTCCTCATTTTGATGGTATTAACCCTGAGGGGTCGAATCACAACACGAACAGAAAGACGTCAAGTTCTTAAGACGTTAGGAGAGTGTAGTCCTGGCGATGTTATGCGCAGATTGGCGCTTTTTTAAGTAAGGAAATTAACATTACTTTTTTATATTGGTAGTTGTATTCACAACGTTTCAGCCGATGTAACCACCAACATATATCGTGCATCTATTCGAACTTGAGAACTTTTCTAGTCGAGATTTTGGATATTTATTTTGAAATGGGTGCCGTTTGAAATTTCGTGCCATTTCCCGAGTTCGACATGAAGATTCAAACGTTCGAAAAGATGCACCTTTTATTTATTTACTTTTTTTTATTGATGGGTCACAACTTATCAAGGCCATGGAGCCACTCGAGGATAAGGGTGAGAAGGATTGTTGGTTGGATGATGATCACCACCACGAGACGATTGGAAACAGTTGCTGGAATGGGTAGAGGATGTTTTAAAAGGACTTGATTTTCAAATAGGATGGCTCGACAAGTATTTGTTTACATTAGACTTGAAGAAAACCATGTTTAAAGCATGAAACCTGAAAGAATTGCAGAAAAATGAAAGTAGTAATTAAAGTAGAATTCGCTCAAGTACCGGAGTAAATGTTTTTTTATAAATAACACTTTTTACTATATATATATATATATATATATATATATATATATATATATATATATATATATATATATATATATATATATATATATATATATATATAACTTCTTTGTAGTATAGCAGGAAAAATCCCAGCAGAGTGCCCGATTAATTAAGAATTAAAGTTTAAAAATTAAAAATTAAGAGCGTAATATTTATTTATTTTGGTACAGAATAATTAGTACAACATTCGTACCGTCGGTTTCAAACACGGATGATGATAACAGAAGCTGAAGAGAGCCGGATGGCTAAGTCCTTCCGTGTTTGAAACCGACGGTACGAATGTTGTACTAATTTTTCTGTACCAAAATATATATATATATATATATATATATATATATATATATATATATATATATATATATATATATATATATATCGCCGAAAGTTTTCATTAATAAATAAATAAATTACATAAAATTATTTTTGGAATTCTAAATTATCAAATAACTACAATAATAATGTTTTCAAAGGTGCCTCAACCCCTTCTATTCAAAAACGCGTCAACCACGCGAGACACGCATCATATTTCACTTTCTAAAACTTGTCATGAAAATCGGACGTGCACTTTAAAAATCAAACACACAGCTTCCTTCCTCTTTTTTCGGTGGGTTTCTTTCAGAGACAACACACGTTCGCACGACACAATCCTGCTTAAGATTTTCGGGTCCGAAATCCCTCGACAGACGCAACGAGAGACACACATGAATGACTAAACAAAGCGATAACATATACACACTGAGAAACAATGTTTAAAGCAGGAACACCTGAAATAATTGCAGAAAAAATGAGAGATGCAATCGAAGCGGAATGTTCTCCAGTACCGGAGTAAATGTTGCAGGACGTTTTTAGGTCCGTTTCCTCACGATATGAAAAGTGTATTGACCAGAACGGGTTGGTTTTAGGGTTGGGGTTAGGGTTAAGGTTCGTTTTATGAATCTTCTGAAATTAACCCAATTAGTCTTTATATTGATTATAAATAAATTTTCTATGTTTTTGTTAATTTTAGTGTCAGTTTAATTTATGTGTATTCTTACTGTTCGATCAATCTGTTTTGCAAGTCAAAATCAATAAATTGAACGAGTTATGACGATTCAAAGGGTGTATACATTATTGAGCGACACTCTGTATTGATTTACTCCTCTCCAGGAGTTAGGCACAAGGCCAGTTTTTTATCTTACTCCCACACGTAAGATGTGACCCAAGGTCGGGTCGGGATTGTGGGGTTTAAAAATTGCCTGGGCAGCCCCGCGGCATTCCCCGGCAGGGGCGCCTCAGGCAGCAAGCAACAAACTTACTCCTCTCCAAAGAGGGGAGGCGAAGCCTGGGAGGGTGGACCTCCTAGAACTACACTCTGTATAAGAAACATTAATAATGTAAAATGGATGTCTGTCTGATTTCAACCCCGACTTAATAATTTAGGTCAAAGTCACTTCGGATTTTAAAAATTAAAGTAATAATAAAAAATAAATAAATAATGGAATACATGAAAAAAGCTTAACGGTAAATAATATTTTACGTGATTTGAATTCATTTTTTGGCTGATATACAAAGTGTAGTATCTGTTCCGATTGATGCTACACCCCATACACTTTCATGAGCTGATCATGTGTTCAGTTTTCTAGGGGGTAATTTGTCTCTTTCCATCAAATAAAGCTGTGAAGAAAAGATGTTGACATTGAAGAGGTCTGGCTACCAATAGCTATGACCGAAACGTGTACTGCAAATGTGTAGCCAAATAATGTTTGTATGAATAAATTCTTTATACGTATTAAAATGGTTTTATTATAGTTAAATAGATACGTATGAGAAGAAATCTTCGAACTAGCCAGATGTATATAATACCTCTGGCTCGTTCTTCGTGTTTCTTATCTCACTTGAAATACAGTCGTCGACAATGCTAGCTTTAGCACCGGGTATGGATTTAGTTCAGGTCCAGCTTACTAATCCAAATATTACTAAAATGTTTTATTCATGTAAATATAGCAAGGGGCACTTTTGGGAGGGGGCTGAGGAACTCGAGCTAATTATAGCTACAACTAAAACATGTTCCGAAATGTGTAGCCATGCTATGTTTTTATAAATAACACTTTTTACTATATATATATATATACAATTCCTCTTAAATTCCAAGCTAAATTATATATATATATATATATATATATATATATATATATATATATATATATATATATATATATATATATATATATATATATATATACAATTCCTCTTAAATTCCAAGCTAATTTCTGGTGGCCGACTGGTAACTCTCTTGACGATTTGTGATCGGAGTTCACGCCCGTCAACCGTCAGGAACTAGCTTACTGCACTGAATATTGCGTAAGCATGAAACATAGATGTCTGTAGGTAATAAATAATTAATATTTATTTATAAATATTATTATATAGCTCCCTTTACTAAGGCTGGGCACTCTGAGTGAATTTAATAAAAAGCGGTACTACTAGCTTCATTGCGAGATCCAACACGATTTGTTGTTGTTGTTGTTGTTGATCACTCTTCGCCGCTTGCTAAAAATACTCACCGACTTGGTATTTACAAAAGTACATCCCTCGTAAATTCCAAGCTAATTTCCGGTGGCCAACTGGTAACTCTCTTGACTGTGAATCAGTGGCGATTTGTGATCGGAGTTCGCGCCCGTCGACCGTCGGCAATTAGTTTCCTGCACTGAAGATTGCGAAAGCATGAAAAATCGATGTATGTAGGTAATGAATAATTAATATTTATTTATAAACATTATATATATATATATATATATATATATATGTACGCCGAAAGTTTTCATTAATAAATAAATTACATAACATTATTATTGGAATTCGACATTATCAAATAACTACAAAAATAATGTTTTCAAATGTGTTTCAACCCCTTCTATTCAAAAACGTGTCAACCACGCGAAACACGCACCGGATTTCACTTTCCCAAAATCGACATGAAGATCAGACGTGAACTTTGCTCTACCCCTGGATGACCCTCGCGGTTAATATCAGTAGAATGACAAAAAAGAAAGTACTCTTTTAAAAAGGCGAATATCGCCGAAAGTCTCAGATATGTAAATGATTTTATTCATTTGACAAATATATATATATATATATATATAGATATATATATATATATATATATATATATATATATATATATATATATATATAACCTTATTATTGGTATTCTAAATTATTGAAATATATATATATATATATATATTATTAATTTTATACGTACATAAAAGTAATCCATGGACACGTGCTTCTGGCTCACAGCCGTCATCGGCATGGTTAACTTATACAAGAATCGAACCGTCGATATTGCTGTCTATAGTCCAGCGTCTTTACCATTGGACCAAGACGCCCTGTCTTGAAATATGTACGATTTTTATCACCTAATTATTAAATGTATTTTTATGCAATTATTTTTATTGGTGATTGCAGCGTTCGTTGTTTTTTTGCTTACTATTATTTCGATTATCTCACTTCCTAAGTGATTAAGATGCAGAAAAGTGCATTATTATTTAACGAAAAATACGTCCTACACAGTTAAAGGCGTTTAATAATGCAATTTTCTGAATCTTAATCACTTAGTAATTGAGACAATTGAAATGATAGTAAGCAAAAAAAAACAATGAACGCTGCAATCACCAATAAAAATAATTACATAAATATATATATATATATATATATATATATATATATATATATATATATATATAATATAATTAACGATAAGTGAAGTATCGTTAAAGTGATCTATCGTGATGAAGTAAAGATCAATACGTTGAGTAGAGCAATCAATTTAAAGAAAGAAACACGAAGATAAAAAATTGCACAAATTTACATAAAATTACATAAAATTGATACACATTTTATTACATCGAAAGTTCAGATGCAAGGAGTTACATTAATCCTTAAACCATGGTTTTTCTCTCGGCCATTTATTTCTTAATCCCCATTATATTTTCAAAGTAAAATACAACAAGTAATATTTATTTATTATAAATATTATATTACCGAATTTTATCCTCTGACGAGAAGAGTTTTATCTTTGAAAAACCATGGTTTAAGGATTAATGTAACTCCTTGTATCTGTATTTTCGATGTAATAAAATTTGTATCAATTTTATGTAATTTTATGCAATTTTTTTATTTTCTTCTTTCCTTATTTAAATATATATACATATATATATATGGAAATATATATGCGTGTGTGTATATATATATATATATATATATATATATATATATATATATATATATATATATATATATATATATATTTATATTTAAGAAAATTTACCAGAACTGTTCGATGTAAAAGCTCGTTAAATGTTAACATTTAACAACAGAACATATATAAGTAAACTATGGTATTTTAAATTGCAACAATCACGTCTTTATTCATATATTTAATTGCCGAATTTAAAAAAATAACTCTTGACAAATGTTTCGTGCAGAAACGAACAACAATAAAGATACAAAATGGCGGGTTGTCTATGAACGGATCTTATTGTAACCTAAGGGACTTTTTTCAGTGAGAAATACATAAAAAAAAATTTCGGGTTGTTTTTTTTTTCTTGAGGATTTTTCTCCGGAAGTAATTAGTGAAAGATCCTGATAAGTATTTGTTTATTAAGCGCTAAGGGAAAACATGTGAAATATAATACATTTCCGCGTGTTTTAATCATTTGCTCAGAGATAAAATAATTTTAAATATTCTCGATGTTAATGCGTGTCTGTGTGCGTTCTCTGCACAGACTGCGATCGTCCGCTCGTTGTGCTGGTCTGAAGTTCGTAGCTCAATTTCTACACCGGTCACAGTGTCCATTATTTGGTGTCAGTCAGTGCTGTAACAGAAGGATTCTCCCTCAAAATAAAATTACAATTCCAGTTTAAAACAAGTAACTAAATTTTATTTTATAGACGTTACAATGATATGCGTTTTTCTACTGCACAACAAACTTGCAAATGAGAACTCTTTGCCCGACCAAATCAACACACAAGTCCAACCGAACACACTCTATCAGTTAACCCAACCTACCATTTGTCTGTTAGAGCACACAAGCCATAACTGCCCTTGAGACGCTCAGCCATCTAACTGATCCTCATCTGGAATATATATCAAGGGAGGCGCGAGAGCGCTCTATCCCTTAATAGACTTCAAAAACGGCCTATGCTAGAAATCTCATTTCTTTGATCAATCATAACTCAAAAACCAATAAACGAAATTAGTTAAAAAATGTTCACAATTTTTTTTTTTTGGAGCGGTTTTATAAGTGTGTAAAATTTCAGCATCATTAGTCAAGGCAACCCAGAGATACAGAAAGGTCAGGCATGATTTTGTGTTATCCGTGTGTACGTACGTACGTATGTGCCACCCTGTATCTCATCAACTATTTGATGGATTCAGCTGATTTTTGGCAGAGATAGACGTTCTAGGGTCTAGTTGATGGCATTTTAATTTCAGTTTACCATATACCTTAGTTTTCCAGAAAATTACAAAAAACCTTTAAAATGACAATTTTATTGAGGCATAGCCTTTACAAAAGTAGTGACATTCCATGATAAATGCCAGTATACTGAAATCATATGCCCTTAATAGGGTTAAGATGAAAATTCAAATACACTAAATGTACAAAAGCAAGGAAATTCCCAAATGTTTACACTTTTATTGTCATTAAGGATATGCGAGCACAACAGGGCTATGTATTTTACTGGTAGGAATTTTTCTTCAGCACACCTCACACACTTCATCCACTCATGCCTAGAGATTTATACTATAGTGATGTGATAATGAAATGGTTTGGTTGATATGTAGTCATACCCTTAATGACAATAAAAGTGTAAAAATTTGGGAATTTCCTTGCTTTTGTACATTTAGTGTATATGAATTTTCATCTTAACTCTATTAAGGGCATATGATTTCAGTATACTGGCATTTATCATGGAATATATATATATATATATATATATATATATATATATATATATATATATATATATATAGGCATCATCTTCTCTTGCGGGCAAGTATTGTTGAATATAAGAGACAACTCATGTCTAGATATCCTTTGGTATATCCTTTCTAATCTAATCTAAACTATGGCAAATTCATCAGCCAATTCCCCTCAGAAACTAAGATCCTGATTCGGACTATTGAAAGGATCTACCAAAGGATATCTAGACATGAGTTGTTGCTTATAGTTAACAATATATATATATATATATATATATATATATATATATATATCTCACTTAGATTACGCCAGAAAGGAGACCCAGATATCAACTTAAAAAGCATAATCTTCTGCCAATCTATGGATATAGCAAACCCTAATGAAAGAGAAGAGAGAAATTGAGGAGGGCACTTTTGGGAGTTGTCAAATTAAATATTTAACAGAATTCGATCTGGATATCGATATTGTACTAAAGAGTTTATTCTATTTTTATTTTTTAACAGTTGAATTGAGAAGATAGTTAAAGGGTAGATGCTTAAGGAGGCATAACAAACTAATAATAAATAAATAAATAAATAAATAATAATAATAATAATAATAATAATAATAATAATAATAATAATAATAATAATAATAATAATAATAATAATAATTGTAGAGGGTCGAGGAGGATGAGAAGACCGAGGAGGGACAGCACAAACCAGACCTCCACTGGAAAAGTTCGGAGAATGCTGGGAGCTTGGGGAGGCTTATTGCCACTCAAATCCCAGAGAAGACCAAGTGTCCTTACTAGCGAGAAATCAATGGTAAGAGACTGTTGCGATACCGCATCGTTATCGAAAAGAAGGGAAGAATACTGGTAATCTGGGGAGGCTTGTTGTCACTCAGACTCCAGGAAATACCACTGGTTGTTGTCGGTGAGCAATCACTGACGATGATCTGTGTGAGATCTCCTAGTGAGTACAAATAATAATAATAATAATAATAATAATAATAATAATAATAATAATAATAATAATAATAATAATAATAATAATAATAATAATAATAATAATAATAATGCATAGCGGGGTCCGTATCTGGACGGCCATTATTTTTTGGAACATCAAATGGGTCATAACCACAGCAGGGCACCTTGTATCTGTGGACACATTACTTTTTCATAGGCTTCACCTCTCAACATGAACCCCCATTTTAAAGAGACACTAACATTTCCAGAAGGAGATCAAATTCTGGGTGGCCAAAACTCGAGATCAGATATATTTCTAATGGCTTATGTGGTTTCTCTTCTATTTGTCAAATATTTGTCACTTGCAGTAATCCTGTTTTTCGCAGGCATCGCACAAATGCAACCCAATAAACATGCAACTCAATAAACATGCAAACCAATAAACATGCAACCCAATAAAGATGAAACAGTAATAAAATGCATTCAAAACAAGTCGTTTCATAAATCCAACTTCAGGATTTTCAAACATTGTTTGACCCGCTAAGGGGAAACAGGTTAAATATAGTACATTCTAATATGATTCGTCACGTTTACCACGTGTTTTAATAAATTGTTCAATGATAAAGTAATTTATTGTTTTTTTTGGGGGGGTGAGATCAAAGTGTAGTATATGTTCCGATGGATGCTACACCACAGAGACCGGTACCATCTTGGCCTTCGGTCTGAGGGATTGTCCAGTGCAGTTCTGGGAGGTCAACTCTCCCAAACTTTGCGTTATCACCCTTTGAGAAGGGGTTAGTTTATTACTAATCGCCTGAGGCGCCCCGTACCGGGAATGCCGACGGGGCTGCACAGGCATTTTTTGTAGGCTAGAGTGCTCTTTCTCTTGGGTGCTGGCTTTTTAATACCACTTTCCGACCTTGTATCACATCTTACCGCTGTTGGAAGGAGATAAATACAAAAAAATAAAAAAATAAAGTAATTCATTGCCAGGCAACGCCGGGGTGACTGTAATACATAGCCAAAGAAATATGAGCTACATGTACTTACGCTTGCGACACGTGTTGAATAGAAACCTCACGAGTCCATATTCCGGTCTATGACACCAAACTTAATATCATCTAGATCTGTATCTCAGGATTATATACTAACAGATAAATTGCAGTTTCTTTGCGTCCCTTTGGGCAAAATTAAGATTCAAATTGCTTAGAATCTTCTGAATTTTTACTTTTATTTCAAAATATATTATTAATTCAGCATAGTTTAGAGTAGAGAGGGCTTAAAAATTAAATGGGCGTATAATTGTGCGAGTAGGCTTAGCTTAAGTTCCCGTGACGTTATAAACACGTGTCTGTGGATGGGTATATTTTAATATATATAATCTCACTTGATAAACGAAAATGGCGATTTCCACGTCAGCGTAAAACAAGATTTTTCCCATAAAAATAATTGAATCCTCTCTGATACACCGTAAATAAATCAAACAAATGAATGTCAACATTTGTTTATAAGCGATGTATATATCTGCCGTTTATAAGCAGCCAAGTTAGCTCAGGGGGTAGAACATCGGGTTGTTACTATAGGCAGTTGTTCGGAGTTCAAATCTCGGATATGTGGTGTAAACGTAGGAGTTTTACATGTTGGCCGGTCATAATTAAGGAAGGTGACATTTTGTATTCAGCACCGTCCTCTTCCGGAAGACATGCGCACGGGGTAGCTGTCGTGCCTCTACACCGCCTGCTTGCCCAGAGGCGGTCTTTTCGAATCAGTCAACATGGGAGTCGGACGTTTGTTCCGCTTGTGATGGACGTTGGCTCTGGGGCAAGTAGCTTGGCAAAAATAGAGGTAAGCAACACATAGTTCTCTAAACCTATTTGAATTTTTACTCTTTTATAATTTGCTTTGGTTTGTCTTAGAACATGTTTGTAAGACTTGTTTATTTTCATGTATTTCAAGTTTTACGGTGAAAAGATGTTATAGTTCAGCGTTGGCCACGTGCACGCAAATGAATACATATTCATCAGTATAATTCGTGTCCGAGATTTTCGCTCCAGTTTGCTTGCTGTTACATGTGGTTACCCGCACTGATGAGTATTGAAAAGACGAAACACGTGTCTTTGCATATATATATATATATATATATATATATATATATATATATATATATATTCTGCCAGACTCCCTTCACCCACCCCGACAACAAATGAATGCTGACTAAAAATGTGTTACATCAAAAAACAAATTTCCTTTTTTCTCTTCCTCCGTCTCGCCTCCCTCAACATGGGGAAATGTCGACAAGACTACCCAATAGATGTAAAGATTCAAGAGGAGGTCAGAGATATGTGGATGGAAATATGTAAACATTTCTACATCTCATTTGATATATACTTTTCCCCCTGCTACGCACGCACCTTTCATTACACTGAGGAAGGTCGAAGGAAGTGATCAAAAATTCTGTGTTTTTCAAACAGACATTTTTAAAAGACATTTTCTATTCCGATACGTAACCAAATAAGAAACAAATAGAAAGTATATAAACATTTATATGGAAATTGATTGTCTTTTACCGTTTAAAAACGTTTTAAAACGCAGTTAGATCCATTCAAATCATCAGTGACTCACGAAATGAAAACAAATCAAAGAATGTAGTTCAAAGATCACCGGTAGCATCTTCCGGTGAATTTGTCCAAGCGTCCCTTTTGGAGTAAAGTACCGCGTCAATAGCGGTTGACTGTATGTTTATATGGGTCTTAATCGTAAGTAAGTATTATTTAGAATAATTTAATTGTTGATAACGGATGCTGCATGTTTCTCTGCATCAATGATGTATTCATATTTAGGGGTGATGGTGTGTGGTGTGTTTATTGGTCGGTGAGTGGGTTAGATTTCAGGTGGGGATGTATTCATGTTATTAAAGGGCTTATATTTATTTATTTTGGTGTTCTTTTTTTAGTGTAAAACATTTGTTATAATGGTAGTTTATTAGCTATGTGGGGACTTACTGTTAATGGAGGGGTTATCCTTATAGGTTAAAATGTTTCCTTAGTGATCATTTGATTACTATACCTTGATTACCATATATATATATATATATATATATATATATATATATATATATATATATATATATATATATATATATATGGGAAATGAAAAAGGAAAATCCAAAAAGGATGGGTTTTTTTTATATATTCATTAACGTTTCGTCTTTATTTGTAAGACATCCTCAGGATGATAATTTTTTTTTAAATGTCATGCAAGTACGTGAAAATATTGCGTTGACATGATGGGTTGACGAGAAAAAGTAGTAGCCACTACTGGGTGCTCGGGCCCGAGGTCCGGGCTTAGTGAAGTCAGTAGCATGGAATAAAATTAATGAGGATGGTTCTGAGTGTGTACCCAAAATTTTTACGTATTTGCATGACATTTTTCTTAAAATGATCATTCTGAGGAAGTCTTACAAATAAAGACGAAACGTTGATGAATATATATTAAAAAAACATCCTTTTTGGTTTTTCCTTTTTCATTTCCCATTACGTCGGATTACCTTCATCCTTCCTTTCTCATATATATATATATATATATATATATATATATATATATATATATATATATATATATATATATATATGTGTGTGTGTGTGTGTGTGTGAAAAGAAAAAAGGAAAAAATAAATACAGGAATAAATCATCAAGAAACGAGAGATTTTACCGGTTACGATCGGATCAACGAATGCCCTTAAAAAAAGTGAAGATTTTAAAATTTATTGAATAACGGTAAAAAAAATAGGAAAAAAGAAGAACGCATAACGAGTTGTTTTTGACGTATGCGACAAAAACATTAAAATGGGAAAAGAGGGGAGGAAGAAAGAAAGAAAAAGAGAGAAAAAAGAAAAATAATTTTAAAAACATGGACGAAAAACAGTGAAAATTAATAATTACTTTAACCGGGATCGAAGTTTGTAATGTAGTGGCGAGATATATTGCATTGTTTCAGTGCGGTTTATGCCAGATGTTGGCCTAAGAAATAAGATCCAAGTCTAAAGTTTACGTTAGATGATGATGATGGAAGCATTACAGCGTTTTCGATGTACTTTCGGCGGGGGAGGGATGATTCGGTTTTGAGGAGGGTGCGGTTTGTAAAGTCAAAATTGTGGGTAAAATTGGTTCTGTGTATGACTTTTACCCAGAAATTTAAATGATTTATTGTTATATAAATTCGGTTTTCATTTTGTCTTTTTCACACATCCTGTCTTCACGGCATTTCATTTTATTATATATAGTGTATTTTATCCATATATATATATATATATATATATATATATATATATATATATATATATATTAGGAAGTAGTAATACATTTTTATTAATGTGGAAATAAAGTATAAGTGGGATATTGTTTTTTTCTTTTTTTCGCAGTGTTTTTTGTTTACTTATTTCCCATAAATAATTAAATAAATTCTCATATAATTTTTAAATTAACATTTTGAATAGTTTTTAAAATTGTAAGCGTTTTTTTATTGTTGTAACAGACACTTGATTTGTAGATAAATAAACAAACAAAAGAAGAAAAATACATAAAATTATTCCTTCGACGTAATAATAACAATGAAAATAAATGGCACACATAAATGTAACTGCGGGAGACATCTACGTGTTAAGCGTTTTATTGGATTAATTAATAAGGAGAATGAAAATAAATGACACACATAAATGTAACTACGTGTTAAGCGTTTTATTGGATTAATCTGGACGCTGCCTTTTTCACATCGCCGCTTGAAGCCATTCTGTTTTCTTCTTCACTGTCTGGAAGCTTCCTTGGTATGAACACATGAACACGGACCACATAAAATATCTAATATATAAAGTAGAGTGAGATTTTCCACTGTTCTCTTGACCCGTATAGCTTTCAAACGAACACTAGAGATAAAAATATGTTTAGTCAGTATCATAGAAGAAGCTCCTTTCCTTCAATAACTACAAGAAACCTCTTCAACCACCGATTGTCATGACAAAAAACACCCTACCTGAGAGTCAATCATTAAAACTCCTCGGCCTAACCTTTACAGGTAACATGAATTGGAACACATACATTGAAGACATTGCCAAGGCTGCCGCAAAGAAGGTTGATTCCCTCTACCGTGCTAGTAAACTCCTCACACCTGACATTATCCTGTATCTCTACATAGCCACCATCCTCCATGTATGGAGTATTGTTGCCACATATGTGCTGGTGCATCATCTACTACTCTCCCTCCTTGACAAGGTCCAAAAAAGAGTCGCCAATCTTATAGGTCCCTCACTGTCAACCAAGCTCCAGTCCCTGTCCCATCCCCGCAATGTAGCATCCTTGTGCTTGTTTTACAAATACTTCAATGGATTATGCTTCGATGAATTGGCTACTCTGGTGCCTCCTCGACGTAAATTCACGAGACCAACTCGACAATCAACTAAATCTCATCCATTCACTGTGGAGGTCCCCAGATGCCGGAGAGCTTTCTACTCCCTCCCTGCCCCCTGTTTCCCCGACAGTACTGAGATGCAGAAATTTAAAATTATTGTAAACAAACATCTCGCTGCGCAGATCCCAATTTAGGTTGACCCCCCCCTTCTCCCCTTTTCTTTCTTCTCAGTAGCCCCTTACGTCTACAGTGGCGGCCTGCCTTGTTTGGGGTGAACTACGTTTTAAAAAGTATTGGTTAATGTTGTAAGAACATTCAATTTTCAATCACATTCATTGAGTTCACTATTTAGTCCGGATCAATAATTGAAAGTGTTTTTATCCTATGAAGAGAAATGTGTCGGAGATTGTACTATCTCATAAACGTGTACGAGCCTTGTCACACATTGTATTATAAAAACAATAATTCATCAACAAACAAATCATTTACATATCTATTAAATCCAATATAATTTATTTCGGTTTCGTAGAAAACAAGTCAACCATTTTAATGAATTATTTTCTTAAATAAAAATCCTACTTAAAAATAATATTACCGTAACTCCCGGGCAACGCCGGGTAGGAGCAGCTTATTTTAAATAGTAATTTATTAATTCGACAAGCAATCACATGTATGTAGCTTCATAATTTCCTAGAAGTGTTTCTTATTGTGTTATTGCATCCTTATCCACGTAACCCTGGGAAACAGTATTCCAATGCCCGATGCTTCGTGTTTCCCGCCAACTAATTGAAATTACTGACTTTTTTTTAATGGAATTATCTAATTCAACAGTGTACACTATTATCTTGAAACAAATTGTCACCAATGTAATCGATAATAACATTCACAATCCTTTCTGCAATCCAACAATAGTTGATATAAATAAACTTTAGTCTATGTCTGACTTGTGCACCATGTGTTATACATGAATGACTTGTTCACCATGTGTTATACATGAATGACTTGTTCACCATGTGTTATATATGAATGACTTGTTCACCATGTGTTATACATGAATGACTTGTTCACCATGTGTTATAGATGAATGACCAACAGTCTTAGTTTCATCGCCGTTCAATGATACGACGTGTAAAATTGTCTATACCTCTGACACAACCTGACCTTACGGGTTGTGTTGTTTTTCATAGCAAGTCCCGGATACGTCCTCAACAATCACTCCGACAGAGACTTAGCCATTTGAGTTAAGTAGCGTTTTTTTTCTGTCAGGATTATGTATTGTTTTATAGAGTTCTAGGAAGTCCACCCTCCCAGGCTTTACCTTCTCTTTTTAGAAGGGATTAGTTCATTGCTAATAACCTGAGGGCCCTTTACCAGTGACTCACGAAATTAAAACAAATCAAAGAATGTAGTTCAAAAATCACCGGTAGCATCTTCCGGTGAATTCGCTCAAGCGTCCCTTTTGGAGTAAAGTACCGATTCTTTTCTGACCCGATATTGGCTGTGATGGCCGTCTTCAATTCCGGTAGATTCTGCAGACTGTTTTGATAGACATTATCTTTGAAATAATATTTTGTACAGATAAACTTCTGTCTTGTCCACCAAGTTTCAGTCATGAATGTCCAACAGTCTTTCTTGTATCGCCGTTCAATGATAAGCACACATTGGATATGACGTGCAAATTTGTTAATAGTGGGCTGTTCAGGCATTTTTGTAGGTCAGAGTTCTCTGCTTTTTGGACGCTGGCTTTCGAATCTCCACCTTTTGACCTTGTGCCACATCTTTCCGCAGTTGGAGGGGGGTAAATACTAACACTGATACACTCCTCGCTTGGCACATGGGACTCATGGTCCCGTGAATGTGGAGACCATTCAAGATCACACCTACTTATGTCACGATTACGGAAGTGGGGCCCATATCATTCATTCATTTATTTCGTGGGAATCAGATGATTCCATAGTTGCCATTGGTTTCCCCGATATCTTTCTAGTTAGAATTCTTTCTAGAAAGACGTCGGGTGCTTACGGGAGGGACCACGTGAAGGTTGCCAACATCTTAAGTAAACGCGTTTCTCTGAGACAAACGAGATTCGAACTTGGCACACCTAGGTGGTCAGTCCGTGTCGTTAACCACTCAGCCGCTGTCACCTCCCACCCATATTATTGAAAGCCGATAAAACAAAGTCTGTTGGACATTAATTGCTGAAACATAGTCGGCAAGTCAGGCATAAACTGAAGTTTATTTCTACCAAATATATTGAGTTTCAGAAAGGACTGTGAATTTTATTAACTATCCCATGGGTGGTATTTGAGAAAAGAGGTCACTCTATATGAAACACTTTCACGATTTCATTTTAAATCTAAGGGTATTTTTATCGATCACTAGGAGGTGTTAAGGTCTGGGGAGTGTGAATCCCATTCAGGATCACACGTCCTACGAATGAGACGATCACTAAAGTGTCCTTGCAACGATTTAATCGAGTCGTTTGAAATGTGGGGAGTTGCCCGATTCGGTTGAAACTACTGTTCATCCCTTACAACGCCACTTTGTCTGACAAAGGCTGCCAAAATATTTTTGACAACTAGGTAGATAGATATAAAGATAGATTAATAGATAGACAGATAGACAGATAGACAGATAGGAAAACAAATTGAAAGATATATATATATATATATATATATATATATATATATTAGTACTTAATGTATCCACATAAAATATTATAAGGAGATATAATTTTTATGTATCAGTTTTCAGTATTTACTTCAACAGTGCTCGATACGTAAGTAGAGCTAGGTAGTAAGTATTTAGCCTGAAGATCAACCCGGGGATGAAACGCGGGATCCTCTGTGATGCTTAATTGCCATATATATTTTCATTGCTTACTATATATATATATATATATATATATATATATATATATATATATATATATATACGTACCTATGAAAATAGTGACAAAAACAGTGGTGTAGATGAATAGCAACACACTGAGATAAATTTGAAAGTGTGACCGCTATATATATATATATATATATATATATATATATATTTAGGCAGAATCTTCTCTTGCAGGCAAGTATTGTTGAATATAGGGGCAACTTATGTCTAGATATCCTTTGGTAGATCCTTTTGATAGTCCGAATCAGGAGATGGACTCTTACAGGTACAACCACTCCATTCATGGTTGGGCATTGTTTTAATTATATGCATATTTAGACAGCATTTCTCTGTAAAACTATTTTCGTTGTATATAACAGACAACTTATATCTTGATATCTTTTGGGGGATTCCTTTCGATTAGTCGAATCAGGCTATTTGTTTTCGTTGGAAAATTGCCCGGTGAATTTGCTATAATCGTTGGTTTCCCAAGTTCGAACCCACCCTGATTACCCTGAAGATGGACCCGGATTGGCTCGAAAGTACTTGGAACACAAACCATTATGGCCGATTCATCGATCATTTCCCAACCGAGACAAAGACCCTGATTCGGTTAATGAAAAGGATCCTCACAAAGATATCAGGACATAAGTTGTGTGCAATATTCAACGATATATATATATATATATATATATATATATATATATATATATATATATATATATATATATATATATATATTAATCCAGGTACAATAAAGACATCCAAATAATTTTAGCCGGGCTTATAAAGAGTGTTCAATATCAAATAGAGCTTATATATATATATATATATATATATATATATATATATATATATATATATATATATATATATATATATATATATATATATGATTATTTTTATTTATAAAGACATGTACATAATCTGCGACACTGGCATGTAATGTTATCCATCAACAGCTGTTTAAAACTGAGATCCTATCAGGTAGACAGAAAATCTGATCCATCCCTCAGAATTATTTCCAAATATGATCAGAGGGAAGCCTCTGTGTAGCTTAATTGCCATACATATATTTTCATAGCTTACTACATATATATATATATATTAAATTCCCGAAACAGTTTTTCATGGTAAACAACTGATGATCCCTTAAAATAGTGTTAGAAATAAACTAATATAATAACTGTAAAAAATAAATTGACTTACATGAGTGATTTTCCACTGGAAGACTTGGGACTATATATTTTTTGTTTTTTTTGTTTTTAATATAGTTTTAATGGTTGAGAAACTTCCGAGACTATATTTATATATATATATATATATATATATATATATATATATATATATATATATATATATATATATATATATGATGTGAAAAAAAACGAATCAAAGGTTTCTTTTAAGGCGAGGAATGCGGCCTACCACTATCTTTATGCAAGACGGGGTATTGCTTCATTACGTAAAGGTGGTAAGTTAGGTATTGGAAGCGTCCTCCCAGAAAGAAAATGTTATATTAAAAAAGGCAAGAGCAATTGTCTGCCTTGCTCTCCCGACCTCACGCCAATAAACTTCTGGTTTGAGGGCTAGAGTGTTTCACTGCTAGCAACCGAAGAAACTTCGGGAACTTCAAAGTCGGATTGAAGAAGAAAGCACAAGTTTCACACGTGAGGAACGGAACGGAACTGTGGCTTCGTTTTCGCTGAATGTAAAATATCGTTGTTTTTTTTAATGAATGTGTTTTTGAAAACCTCTTGAATAATAATTTCCGATTATAGTTTTCTCTGCTATATATATTATAAGAACATAGAAAAATTGCATGAGAATATTTCTCTTCGTTTTGAGAGACATTGAATGAAAGCTTGCAAAAAAAAAAATTAAATAAATTAATTTTTCATTTAAATTGCACGATTATTGATTTAAAACCATTCCTATGCGTGCTTACAAGATGTAGTCAATTTCCTTACTTAAAAAGCGCCAATCTGCGCATAAAATCGCCAGGACTACACTTATCCTAACGTCTTTTAGAACTTGACGTCTCTTTCTGCTCATATCGTAATTAGACACATCAAAATGAAGAGGAAGAAAAGAAGAAAAAAACTATAAGACAGTCTCGCCTGATAAAGTTGTTCTGCAACGAAACCTTGCAAAAAAAATGTTAATAAATGAATTTTACATTTAAATTGCACGATTGTTGATTTTCAAAATATTTCACTTAAATATATATATATATATATATATATATATATATATATATATATATATATATATATATATATATATATATATATATATTGTAAGTTATGAAAATATACTTATTGCAATTAAGCTAAAATTAGGCCCTCGCGTTTCATCCCTGGAAGTAAAACTAACCGGATATATAGAAAATAGAACAGGATATAGGAAGTAAGCCAAACCACACCTTTGTTCGTGAGAAGTCCAACGATTGGCTTAGAGAACAACAAAGAATCTGATTGGTTAACTAGCTAGCCGTGTATATAAAAACACCCGGCAAAACTAACTCCATGCATTTTAGCCTGAAGATCCCCCCGGGGATGAAACGCGGGAGCCTCTGTGTAGCTTAATTGTCATAAATATATTTACATAGCTTACTACCTAGCTTTACTTACGTATCGAGCACTGTTGAAGTAAATACTGAAAATTGATACATAAAATTTTATGTGGATACATGAAATAGTAATATATATATATATATATATATATATATATATATATATATATATATATATATATATATATATATATATATATATATATATGTATTAGTAATCCAGGTATGTTTACATCCACATGGTAAAAGTCTAGTGATTCCTTACCGTGTTTATATAAAAGTGCTCAATATTGAATATATATATTGTGTGTCTAATAAAACAGCATTTTCTCATTTGGCCTTGAACAATGCGAAAACGTTCTCTGCGAATTTTTCCGACGTTAATTTAAAAATTATCTTCTTTCTCCAACGTTTTTGTTCATTTTCTTTTGACACTTGAGAATATTCTGAGAAAGAATCGAAAACGATCGAAATAGCTGTGTGTGGGGGGGGGGCATGTGTGTGTGGGCGTGTGTGTGTGTGTGTGTGTATGTGTAAACCTGATAAAGATATCAAAAGATTTATAACATTAGTTATTACAGTTTAAAAGAATTCAATGTTAAAAATGGTCTGGCGGACAATTGTATCAGAAACGATTATGAATCTTATTTAATTATTATTATAATGGATATATATATATATATATAATTAAATATTATATATATATATATATTATATATATATTAAAATATAAAAACATATTAAAAATATTAAACATAATTTAATATTATATATATATATATGATATTATATTTATTTAATTACAAAAATGGGATCCTTCAACCATCTAGTTGATAGTCGGCAACTCTCACCAGTGAGCCACGAGACATGCGTTGCTAAATGATATCTACAATATTTTATTATATAAACATTGACCGCCACCGCCACACACACACATATATATATATATATATATATATATATATATACATATATATATACATATATATATATACATATATATATATATATATATATATATATATATATATATATATATATATATATATATATATATATATATATGTGTGTGTGTGTGTGTAGAAGGATGAAAAGGAATTAGAAAAGCAAAAGTCAAATCTTTTTTTCAATTCAATTGCTCATAGCAAGGTATATTCCGCAAAAAGGCAATTTATTCAAGTTAATTTTTTCCTTGGGCCAGGCTTTTCAAAGATCAAAATCTTATCATCAGAGGAAGTCGCTGAGATAGATAAGTTGGCAAAGGCCAAAATTCAAAATTTGAGAAAGTAAAATAAAAATTGTAGGGAAAGAAACAATTTTTATTTTACTTTCTCAAATTTTGAACTTTGGCCTTTGCCAACTTATCTATCCCAGCGACTTCCTCTGATGATAAGATTTTGATCTTTGAAAAGCCTGGCTTAAGGAAAAATTTAACTTGAATAAATTGCCTATTTACGGAATATACCTTCTATGAGCAACTGAATTGAAAAAAGATTTGACTTTTGCTTTTCTAATTCCTTTTCATCTTTCTACATATCTATCTGCTCTATCCTGGATATTGAGCTGTATACTTTTCACAAAAGGTTTTACCTTTCCTTAAAGTTCGCTTTTGGTTCACCACTTTATATATATATATATATATATATCTGTACGTAGCATTTTACGAATGTTTTGTGTAGTACATTTTGAGAATTGTTTAATAGTTTTAAATGATTTCTTTTCTTTTCTTTCTGCAGATCTGCATCGTTCATTGTTTCTCGACAAAAAGTAAGTATAAATTTCTTCTAAATATTTTAACTTTAGGAGAGTAGAAACTGGACCTTGAGTTTACCTTCGGTAGCTTCGTAACTCTCGCTTCCCTTATTTGGGTTTTTAGTTCTCACATTCCATGAGCAGTGTTTCTGGCAAAGGGGGAAGAATTGCTGTTTTCTGGTCAGAATCTGTCAATCTAACACTTATCGTTTGCTAGTTTTTAACCTTGAAGTAGTATTTTTTAGCTCCTTATATCAAGTGTCTGGAGCGACTTCCATAAAAAAAAACGTTGATAGTATTCATAAGTCTAGTGGTTAGTTATACAGCGACCCCCACGTAACAATATCACCCATAAAATGTTCAATAAGATTCACTATCCTATCTACATATCCAATCATATTTGATACAAATACACTTCAGTCCATGTCTTACTTGCCCACAAGTTCCTGACATGAATGTCCAACAGTCTTTATATGATCGCCGTTTAATGATAAATATATCTGGATACGATGTGCAAAAGCCTCAATGACTCTGACACACACTTCTCTCGGCACTGTCCTGATTTTGGCTGTTCAGGATAAGTCTGGGGAGTGTTTTAGTATGTATTATCTTTGAGATTACTTCACAGCTATAAATGTGGGAGGTTAAGCTCCGGCGAGTGTGAAGCCCATTCAAGGTCACACCTCCTACTAATGAGACGATCACCAAAGTCGAGATCATATGATTTAACGGCGATAAAACAAAGCCTGTTGAACAGCCATGGCTGAAGCTTGATGGACAAGTCAAGCATCGATAAAAGTTTATTTGTACTAAATATAGTTGGGTTGCAGAAAAGAATTGTGAATTTTATTAACTTTCTCATGGGTGGGATTTGAGGAAGGGGGTCACTCTATATGAAACACTTCCCAATTTGAATTTAATTATAAGCGTGTTTTTTACGATCTCAAAGAAACGCATCTCATGATGTTCAATGATGTTTATTTTCAGCCTTGTTTTCTATTTGAGAAGCTTGTGGAGTTGTCCACCAGATGTCATAATGTCCTAATTACATAGACACATCAAAGTTTCCGGGATATAGATGTGCGTTCAATTTATTGTGCCGACTTCTCAGTCTCAACAAAACGACTTGTTTTAGCATTCTTGTTATTGCATATATATATATATATATATATATATATATATATATATATATATATATATATATATATATATATATATATATATATAGTAATCCAGGTAGGGTAAAAATCCACAGGGTAGAAATCCAAAGGGAATCAAACCGGGCTTATAAAAGAGTGCTCAATAAAAATATAGAGCTGTATTGTGAGTGCTTTTATTCAAACATGTACAAGGTCTGCTACACTGGCATGTCGATGTTATCGATCTACAGCTCTCAAGAGCTGAGGTCTCATCAGGCAGAGAATTTTTTTTATGATCCAACCTGGTCGTTGAATTCCAGGAAGAATGAAATCAAGCAAAGAAGAAGAGGAGAAAAAAATAAAAGTCATGTGACCGATTTATAAAAATATATTTGTCGTTAGAAATTCATATTTTCATTTTTTTTTTATCCAACGCTGAGCTGGGGTAGAGGGGGGCGAGGAAAAGAAAAGAAAAAGAAAAAGAAGGAAAAAATATATTTGCCGTTAGAAAAGTTTAATTTACAGCTATTTGTATTTTTATTTTTTATTTTTATCCAACGCTGATATATATATATATATATATATATATATATATATAGTTACAATTGCAAACAGCGATTTTCTAGCAACCTAGGTGTCAGAGAGTTCCAGTGTTAACCGTGTCGCCATATTATAACAGAGCGTCGAAAAACCCCGCCCGAATCAAATAAGCTCACAGGTTAAATATAACTACTTTTATTTCTACTTTGCAACGTCTCATTTCGGACTTCCTGTCCGTGACGTAATATTTGTACATGTAATTCTAACCTTTAATTAACTTCTAATGAATTTAAAGAAAAATGTTCCTAAACTTATCTTACGTAGAATGTTCCATGTTAAACCATGTTTTACACAAGCGAGACCAATATATTTATATCGATACTAGATGGGTTTTTTAAAATCTGTCTGTAAAAAGCAGAAATAGGGACATAGTTATTTTTTAAACATCTACATAATATTTAAACTAGATTAAGACAAAACGTTGAAAAACGCGTCCGAAGCCAATCAGTTCGCATGTAAAAAATAAGTACTTTTCTCTCTTCTTCGCCACATCTTATTTCGGACTTCCTGTCCGTGACGTCATATTCTGACATGTAGTATTAACCACTAACTTGACTTCTAATGGAAAATTCCATTTTCTCTTCTAAACTCTACTTTACGTAGAATGTTCTTATTTTAACATTATTTTGTACACACTTGACTAATATTGTTACATCGATGCGAGTGATTTTTTTTTTAATCTGGCTTTAAATAGCAGAAAAGGATAGCGTCTTTTTTTAAAAACATCTAAATGATATTTCAATGATGTAATCGCTGCTGAGATAGGTATATTTGATGAAAACACCACGCTCTATGCTTGACATGCAAGTAAATCGAATGTACACACATACAAGACAAAGAAGGTAGTCTCCCTTTACTGGGCTAGAAATCTGATCTCACCTGCCAATATCCTATATATCTATAAAAACCATCATTCGCCCATGCATGGAGTATTGTTGCCACATCTGGGCGGGTGCACCAACCTCCCCATCTTGGACAAAGTGCAGAAAAGAGTATCTGACCTAATAGGTCTCGCACTGTCTGCCAAGCTCCAGTCCCTGTCACATCGCTAAACTGTTGCATCCCTGTGTTAATGTTAACAGTACTTCCACGGTATTTGCTCCGATGAACTTACTGCATTTGTACCCCCCTCAACAAAAATACCTCCAACCTACTCGACTAGCAGCAAAATTGCACCCCTTCATCGTAGAGGCACTTAGATATCGGAAAATGTTCTACTCTAACAGCTTCTTTCATCAGATCTTTTGTCTTCGGAGTTTCCTCCCTGCTCTCTGTTTTACCAACCGTACGAATATGAAGAAATTTTAATGAAATGTGAACAAACATATTGCTGCTTGCCCTCCTTTATAAATCTGGCCCCTATCACAGAAGCCCCTTACGTTTCAGTGGCAATGTCTTGTTAGGGGTGAAATTTTTTTTTAAATTGAAAGAATAAATGAATTAACTTACTATACGCCCACCATGTCTCTAAACCCCACTAATTATACGCCCACCATGTCTCTAAACCCCACTAATTATACGCCCACCATGTCTCTAAACCACCGGGGATAGCTAGACACTTAAACAAGCGTTAAATGTAAGTAAATAAATATAATGAAATTCATATATGAATTATTTAGTAAAAACAGAAGTAATTAAATGGCTGCCACTTGAATTTGCCTACCAAGCCATAACTGGAGTTAAATTTGAGTAAAAAAAGACACAATCTCAAAATGGTGACTCCCAAGGGTTTAGTGTAGGCAAACAACTTGGTGACACACGACACACAGAGCCGTCTGTTAGCCGCTTAGTAAACTAGTCTGACAGCAGAGGGATTATTAAGTTCCCTTTCGTGATTTTTTTCCGGATTAAAAGAAATTACAGATGATCTGTTACCGGAAAATCGGTGTAACATTTGTATTTATCTTGCTTATAAGTTTAGGGCAGATGTCCTCATCTTAACTGCGTTATATTTAAACATAATTGTCGCCTGTGTTGAACTGGGGACCTTCTTATTGGATATTATATGACCTGCCTTGACAATGTACAAAATCAACTCCGTAGTCTCGAGGGTAATGATTGGCCAAACCCTCTTCCCGATGATGATGGTGGTGATGATGATGATGATGATGATGATGATGATGATGATGATGATGATGATGATGATGATGGTGATGGTGATGGTGATGGTGATGATGATGATGATGATGATGATGATGATGATGATGATGATGATGATGATTGGCCAAACCCTCTTCCCGATCTTCATTACTGATCTCCCGAATCGGCCTTCTTCCTATTAGATGTGTGTTGTGGCTGATTCTAAGGCCATAACTGCAACAAATAACGGGTTTACCTCCGTCCCACCGCAAGAAGATTTGAAACAAGGTCGGAAAATGGGGAGAATCAAGCCAGCGCTCATAAAAAAAGAGGCACTCTGGCCTCCTAAAAATTGCCTTGCCAGCCCCGTCTGCATTCCTCAGTCGGGGCGGCTCGGCCATTTAGCAATAAACAAACTCCACTATAAAGAGAGGGGCAACGCCTGATAGGGTGGACCTTATGAGAATATCCAGGATGAATACTTCACTCCGATGGTTAAAAGGCTACCGAAATGGCTCAGTTTCTGCCGGACTAAGTGTCGAGCTCGGAACCTCGACTGATATGTCCGTATTCTTTACCGGACGGCAAATGAATCCGACCAATAACGGGATTTACTTCCTTTCCACCACAGGAAGATGTGGCACAAGGCCGGAAAGTGTAGAGAGTCAAGCAAGAGCGCCTGAAGAAATAGCACTGTAACTTTTAAAAATTGCCTGGGCAGCTCCGTCGGCATTTCCCGGTCGGGGCGCCTCAAGCAGCAACCAATAAACTTACCTAACTGCAAAGAGGGGAGTAAGGCCTGGGAGGGTGGACTTCCTAGGACTATCCAGGTCGAATTCGTGACAGATAAAAGGCCACCGAAATGGTCTAGTTTCTGTCGGACTGATTGTCAAGATCGGATCCTCGACTGGTATGTGTCCGCAATCGCCACTGGATGCCAAATGAATGGCACCAATAACGGTATTTACTTCCTTCCCATCGCAGGAAGATGTGACACAAGGCCGGAAGGTGGGGAGAGTCAAGTCAGCGCCTCTAAAGAAGGAGCACTCTGACCTTTTAAAATTTACCTGAGCAGCCCCGTCGGAATTCTTCGGTTGGGGTGCCTCAAGCAGTAAACAATAAACTTACTTCACCCCAAAGAGGGGAGGCAAAGCCTGAGAGGGTGGACCTCCTAGGCAGTATACCTCAGCCCGGCCGATAAAAAGCCACCGAAATGGCTCAGTTTCTGCCGGACTGATTGTCGAGATCGGAACCTCGACTAGTATGTGACCATTTACTCCTCTCCAGGAGTTAGGCACAAGGCCAGTTTTATCCTACTCCCACAAGTAAGATGTGACCCAAGGTCGGGTCGGAAAGTGGGGGTTGAAAAGCCAGCGCTCGAGAGGTGAGCACTCTGACCATCAAAAATTGCCTGAGCAGCCCCGTCGGCATTCCCCGGTAGGGGCGCCTCAAGCAGTAAGCAATTAACTTACTCCTCCCCAAAGAGGGGAGGCAAAGCCTGGGAGGGTGGACCTCCTAGAACTGCACAGAACAGGCGTGCAGTATCCATCGGAACAGATACTACACTTTGATCTTAGCCAAAAGGCCTGCGTTGAGCATGTGACCGTTATCGTTACTGGTTGGCAAATAAATGCCACCAATAACCCCTACGACGCTTAGTCGTAACTGTATTTATTGTGCCTGGGTGAGTCCATTTATTTCCGAAATATATATATATATATTTGTTTTGGTAACGTTTACTCGTTTCACATTTTTTTTTGGGGGGGGGGGGGGTTCGTCCATTTTTGTTTCGTTCGATCTTGCAATAAAAATGCCCTACTTTTTTTTTCCTCCGTGTGCCTAACATCAGACTTAATATCCATGAACATAGTTTGTTTCCAAGAATTTCCAATCTGTAGCACACGTTTCTACGGGACTGTTTAACTGCAAGCTAACACACGATCGTTTTAAAATCCAATGTCAACAAATAATTTCCATTGCCACCAATCTTTGTTCATTTCATAAACCATTTTCAATCCTCTCATGATATTCTTCATCAATATTCACCGTAGAAACACGCAGACATTACAATATGATGTTAACAAACGTGACGATCACTATGGTCTATTTATCATAGATTCAAAGATTTTGGCGAAGTCAGGTGGGAGACTTATGGGACGATAATTTTGCGGGTCAGTTCTTGACAACTTAAGTTTAACTGCGTTATTTTGGTGCTTGTATAATAAAAAGCCGAAAAAAAGTGTTTTTGTCTTTTAGTGTTGGAGAGGCAAATAAGGGGCAGGTAACTCTTACCACGAATTTTAAACAAGATTTTCCAGTAATCAAAACTGATGGCTTTAATTGGCGTTGCACATGTGGCTACTGTGCAAGGAGAACGTCGATTAGACATAAAAGGGTTAGGGTTTAGGGTTAGGGTTTAGGGTTAGGGTAAGGGTTAGGGGTTAGGGTTAGGGTTTAGGGTTAGGGTTTAGGGTTAGGGTTTAGGGTTAAGGTTAGGGTTTAGGGTTAAGGTTAGGGTTTAGGGTTAGGGTTAGGGTTAGGGTTTAGGGTTAGAGTTTGGGGTGAGGGTTAGAGTTAGGGTTGGGTTTAGGTTTAGGGGGTAGGGGTAGGGGTAGGGATAGGGGTTAGGGTTAGGGTTTGGATTAGGGTTAGAAAAATATTGTTCGAAAGCTAGAGCTGTTGTGAAGAGTTACCTGCCCTTTATTTACCTCTCCAACACTAAAAGACGAAAAAAACTTTTTTTTCGGCTTTTTATTATACAAGCACTTTAATTTTTAATGTATTTTTTATTATAGCATTTTAAAACTAATTCTCGAACCCTAAACATATTCTGTAATTAATGTAGTTAATTAATAATGTCGGTTCTTTTGTTTTTTTGATAAACGAAACTTTCTTAAAGTGCAGTTACACTTTTAAAACCAATGACTCACGATGTAGGAATGATGCAATGATTTATTTAGGAACATCATAAAATATTTCAGCTATGTATTTGTTCTTTTAATTAGATCTTCGTTAAAAATCTCAGAAAAGCAATTTAATGCTTCGTCTGATTCACCAATTCCCAGTCGAACGGCTTCAATTTCCCTGTGGGAGTTTTGTTTTTTTAGATCCTGTGAAATTTGAATAAAAAAAAAACGTGCCGACTCAACAAAACTTTCTTTTAAAATAAAATATATGCCGCGATAAAAGAACCAGAATCCAATCAATGACCATGGACTCTCCCATGCCCTTGATCCAATTCTTTGGACACCTTATAAAAAGAAACAATTATTTCATTTCGTTTTATTTACCTACTTCCTGTCGGCCATCTTTTTTTTCCATTATTACGTGCCCGAAAAAAAATTACTAATTTTAGAAAATATCAATTGACTATCTTGAAGTTGTGAGCTCAAAAAATAGGCTGCCATTTTTTATCAACCAGTTTTGTCGTTTCTTCATAGCGGTGATAAGTCAAATTAATCTACTGTGGACATAGTTCGTTATATAAAAGGCTTGATCTTCTCAATAGGCGGCCATTTTCTGGTTTATTGAATGTTCAAGAAAAATATTTTACTTATTTTCTGATTTTCTGCAGATTTATTATTTTTTTCTTTTACAACATCCCGAAAATTAATATTTTTTTAGTAACTTAAAAAAACTCATTACAACCTACCACTAAACCTAAGTCCGGGTGCCCCCCCCCACACACACACACTTACTAAAAATACTAGTTCGTATAAGCTATTCTCTTTCTTTCTCGGTTCGTTCGGACCTGGTACGTGTAAGAGAAGGTATTTTTGTTTTGCTTTCTTTTTGTTTCTGAAAAAAAAAACTGAAAAAATTAAATAAGTGACATTCAGTGTTTTTACAGGTTTCACAGATGGGGGATCTTATTGTGGATCAGTCTGGGTTGTTTCGATTATCTTGGTTTGTAATTTAGTAAGAAATAGATAATAAGATCTAAGCATGTTTACTAAACAATTAAAGTGAAATATATTACAAATTAAACATCATAATATATAATACAGGGTGGGCCAAAATAAGGGTCCTATCTTTAAATTTGAATAACTTGAATTTGAATAAATTCCACTAAATAAAAGTTAAACTCACCAAACTTTATGTGTGTGTAGACTGACCCTTCCGAGATTTTTTGAAATAAACAAAACTAATTTTAGCCGAAAAACACTTCTTAAAACTAACAAAAACTAAAGTATTGTTTTTTACACTGTTTTGAGTTTTTTAAGCAAAAATAATGTTTTCTAAATGAGGATACGTTCCTTAGGGCTAATACGACTCATGCTTGCTTCGGAAGGGGTCCTTTATCTATTCTAAAAAAAAAATTTAAAAAAATCAATAAATAAAAAAGTTATGAATTTTTAAAAATAGGACCCTTATTTTTGCCCACCCTGTACTACATCATAATATATAACACTAGCTGCCTTTGCCGGCTCGCTATCTCTTCGCAAAATTTCGCTACTTGAAATGCTTGAAAACATAATTTTAAATAATAAACATATATTTCATAAGTTTCTTGTAAACACAAGACTAAAACGGTCGCATTTATTCATATAAATTGATACACATTAACATTTTCGTAATTTTGATACGAATGTATATATCTTTTACAAAAAGATTGTAATGAAATCAAAACAAACAAGCCGCGCATGCGTGGCCCCCCTCTGTATGTGACTCGATGTGGCGAGTGTAAAATGCAATAAATTTGGGAAATTTGGGGCATTTTTGAACTCCCCTTTGGCCCCCTGGGGGTGCAAACCAGAATTCTCTGAGGTCAAAGATGCTCATTTTATATCCAGAACAATTGCCTCTACATTTTGGCCAAGTTTCAGAAAAATTGAATGGGTAGATCAAACGTTATGGGAGAAAAGGGTCATTTTTGCCATTTTGGGGGCTTTTGACCCCCTGGGGCGCGAACCCGATTTTTTCCAAGGT
>OY744547.1:56487381-56499881 GCA_963556195.1 Sepiola atlantica
GAGGGGATCTGTTAACTATTCTGTTCCTACACCGTCTTCTTATTTCTTATTTTGCATGCCAATCGTAAACTATTGACAATTGTTTATGACAAATCCAAATCGCATTTTGTCACTTAATCGGCTTTGCTTGAACAATTACTAATAAGCTCTATTCACGTATTGAACACTGTTCAAGTAAATACTGAACATCTATACACAATATATAATATCACCTTGTAATTTTATATGTGTATAGGTATAAATGAAATAAAAAATTGTGTGTATATATATATATATATATATATATATATATATATATATATATATATATGGTGCTCTTATCGATCCTGAATCAGTTTTCGTGACGTTCGACTCGGAAGCGTTCGGCTGTCCTACGCAAACGCCCGAGAGTTGACGAGCCGATTTGTACCAGACGACAATTTTGATACGGTGCTGCGTCCTATGATAATAATGTTTTGCTTGTTTTTTTGTATTTTTTTTTTTTAGTTTAGGGTTAGGGTTAGGAGTTAGGAGTTAGGAGTTAGGAGTTAGGGTTAGGGTTAGGGTTAGGGTTAGAGTTTAGGTTTAGGGTTAGGGTTAGGGTTAGGGTAAGGAATTTTTTAAAGAAACAACATCTTTAACCGCCCAATTATTCTGAATCAATTACAAGGAACACATTTGAGAAAAAGTATTTAGAAAGATCTACTCGTCTAATATAAGCACCTCCCCCCCTCAGTGTATTTTTTTTTCGTTTGCGAAAAAAAAATGCGAACATTACAAGGAGTGTTACGGTAATTTGTAAAGTTTTTAAAAAAACAAAAAACAAATCTATAATTAAATATTTAGAAATTTAAAAATAATCGGAATCGATAATTGTATCGAAATCGGGAATTTAGAACAGAATTGGGAATTGTATCGGAATCGGGGAAAATTTTGAAATCGTCCTATCACTAATCAAAATCTTATTGGGATTGAGTTATGTTTTTAGACACTTTCTTTTTAATTGATCTAATTCGCCTAAATTTGCCAATAAATCATCAAATGACCTATCTCTTGCTAAAATTGTATCTACCATCTTCACCCTCTCTAAATACAATGTGTTATCAATCAGCTCTTGTTGTATACGTCGTTTAGTACTCTCTCTCTCTCTCTCTCTCTCTCTCTCTCTCTCCCTCTCTCTCTCTCTCTCTCTCTTTCTCTCTGTGTTTATTAGCAGTCGAGAGTAATAAAGAAAGGAATAAAAATATTAGAATAATTCGTTATAAAAAATAAAGAATATCACCACAATATTAATCAAATGTAATCGAGAGTTAGAGGATAAACAGGAGAAACACAGACCGTTCGAGATATACAGTGAGAAAAAGAGAGAGTGAGAAAGATATATAGCGAACAGAAAGACTAATTTTGGATTTTGTCTCTTTCATAAATTTAACTGGTATTGCAAACTCATTTTTTTTTCATAGTAGCTGGGTAAATTCTTGGCATCATTCTGGCAACCTATGGACTGTCTTGTCTCTTGGTAGATACTTCTTTTTAGGAATGAGGTATGGTTCGATTTGTTCAAAGAATCATATACTCCAGGCATTACCTTCTTCGGGAGAAAAAGCGGATATGACCTGTCGCCTGAGAAGCTCTTATCGGGCTATTTTTTGTACGTTTCCAGAATCGACACTTGGTTGACCTTACATTTAACTGACCATGTGTCGGATCATGCTAGCGTAGATGACACATAAATAAAGATTTTTTCTGGTCTTTTCTTTCATACTATGCGGGGAATTCTTGGTACATTCTGATTTTAGGGCCTGGTTTGTAAGAGGCTCGACCCGTTTTTTATGACTTAGGTATAGTGCGATTCGGGTATAGGAGTCCATCCTCCCAGGCATCACCTGGGGTTGTTTTTTTTTTGCCGGTCGCTTTTTTCCTGTTTCAAACAATCTCCCCCATGTTCAATGGATGATCCAACGGGTCAGTTTTTCTACTGGTTGAATAATTCTTTGTGGTAGAGAAATTCACCAACAAAAAAGAATCGCAGTGAATTCTATTTTTGTAATTCTTAAATATCTAAGAAAACATTTTTGGTCTGTGAATTTGTAGTATCAAATTGTCGGACCAAATTGAATTCTTGTCACGGTTTTATAAAAGTCAGTCGGGTAGCGCGAAACACCATGTTTGACCTTGATACGGCAACCGCTTACGCCCAAACGGAGTTACCTGATATTTAACGAAGGGTACAGCCCCACGTCCCTTGGGACTTCGGATTTATGCCCACCTAAAGAATGTGTGAAAGGAATTCACTTACTTTGGAAAAAGACCTAGAGCTTTAAGAGTGGTCCATTTACGGGTATGAGTTACTGGTTATGTCAGAGAGTTGCGGATGTGAGAGTTGACGGTGTGTACACAAGGAATGTGATTTAACTACGATCGACCGCCACATGCAGACAAATAGTTCGGAAGTGTGGGCGAAATAGAGAAGTAGACAGACAGACAGGGAGACGGATAGATACACAAACAAAGACCGTGTGAAGATTTAGATTTTAACAACATGCCGTGAACATACTCTCATTCGGTAGTATTTAAATAAAAACAAACAAAGTAAGAAGGGAAGAAAGAGAAGAGGAACTTATTTGAAATAAAAAGAAAGGAAGGAAGTAAGAAAATTAAGTAAAAAAAGAAAAAAAGAAAAACGAAAAAAGTTAAACCAGGAAAAAATACGCAATTGAAAATACACCAAATGAAAGAACGGTAAAAAGAAAAAAACAGATAGAAACGCGGGAGTGAAATTACTTATTTCTATTTGATAAAGAGATGTTTTCCGAAATATTATAAAAAACATTAAAAGCTGAGTTATATTATTCTTTAAATTTACATTGTCAAATCTTTTAAAAATAAAGTATATATATATATATATATATATATGTGTGTGTGTGTGTGTGTGTGTGTGTGTGTGTGTGTGTGTGTGTGTGTGTATCTAGGCAGCATCTTCTCTTGCAGGCAAGTATCGTTGAATATAAGAGACAACTCGTGTCTAGATATCCTTTGGTAGATCCTTTCAATAGTCTGAATTAGGATCTTAGTTTCGGAGAGGAATTGGCTGATGAATTTGCCATAATTGGCATTTTGCATAAATATTATGCTCTTATTAAATAATTGGTTTGGTAAAAAGAAATCTAACCGAGTGCTCAATTATTTAATAATAAGAGCATAATATTTGTTTATTTATTAATAATGTTGCAGGTAAAATCAAAATCGTACTATAGTTTTCAAGCCTGGAGCGGATACAGATCGAAAAAATTTTTTATTTCGGTTCATTTCTATTTATAAAAGAATTGCTCCCGGTCATTTTCAGCCAAAGAAACATTATTTTTCGATCTGGGCCTGCTTCAGGCTTGGAACTTACGGTACTATTTCGATCTGGATCCGCTTCAAGCTTGAAACCTACGGTACCATGCTTATTTGTCCTAGTTTTCTGTAAAATTATATTATATATATATATACAGGGTGGGCCAAAATAAGGGTCCTATCTTTAAATTTGAATAACTTGAATTTGAATAACTTCCACAAAATAAAAGTTAAACTCACCAAACTTTATGTGTGTGTAGACTGACCCTTCCGAGATTTTTTGAAATAAACAAAACAAATTTTAGCCGAAAAACACTTCTTAAAACTTACAAAAACTAAAGTATTGTTTTTTACACTGTTTTGAGTTTTTTAAGCAAAAATAATGTTTTCTAAATGAGGGTACGTTCCTTAGGGCTAATACGGCTCATGCTTGCTTCGGAAGGGGTCCTTTACTTATTCTAAAAAAAAATTTTTTTTTAATCAATAAATAAAAACGTTATGAATTTTTAAAAATAGGACCCTTATTTTTGCCCACCCTGTATATATATATATATATATATATATATATATATATATATATATATATAATGGATATTTGTCTGTCTAAAACCGAAACTATACTATTATTTCTTGATTCTCCATTATTTTATCAATAATTGAGATATAGTATCTGTCTTAAGCCAAAACTATAATATTACTATATTTCAATGATGGAGATTTGGTAGCTGTCTGTCTAAAGCCTGAACTATACTATTGCTTTCTTTAAATGCTCACTTGAGTTTACTATCTCAAACTAATATACTATCTTTTCATTTTCAATTGAGTGGGGATAGTCTAGTATATATTATGTGGTCAGCATACCATCATCCCAGGCATTACCTTCTTTTTGAGAGGGATGGGTAGTGTAGTATCTGTTCTGTGGTCATGATATTATCCTCCCTAGGGATTACCTTCTCCTTTTGGGGGAAGAGTAGTGTAGTAACTGTTTTGTTGTCATCATACCATCCTCCCAGGTATAAAATATCCCTTATTTTAGGGGAGGGTAGTCTTGTATATGTTCTGTAATTATGACACGACCTCCAGGCATTACCTCCTCCTTTGGAGTTTGTTTAATATCTATTCTGTTATGAGACGATTCTCCCAGGTATTACCTCCTCTTTTGAGTGTATTCTAGTATCTGTTCTGTTGCCATGATACCATCCTCCCAGGCGTTATCTCATTTATTGTAGGAAGTAGAGTAGTATCTGTTTTGTTGTCATGAGACAATTCCCCATGGATTACCTCCTCCTTTGGAGTTTGTGTACTATAGTATATTATGTTGTCATGAAACGATCCTCCCAGGCATTACCTCCTCCTTTGGGTGTAGTGTAGTGTCTATTCTGTTGGCATGAGACGATCTTCCCAGGCATCATCTCCTCCTTTGAGGGTAGTGTAGTTTTTGTTTTGTTGCCATGAGACAATCCTCCCAAGCATTACCTCGCTATTTGTAGGAAGTAGTATAGTATATGTTCGTTTGTCATATATACAAACAGAAATATGCGATCAGTGGGGGGGGGGGGGCTATATTATTGTTTTATTGGCACAACGTATATATATAATTTTTTTACTTTTTTCTTACAGCTTGTACCGGCAAAGCTGCGAACATTATGTTTGTACTTGATTCGTCCAACAGCATCTGGATTGTCGATTACGAAAAACAACTTGATTTTGTCGAGAAGCTCGTCAACACATTCGACATCGGACCCGACAAGGACCATGTCCGCGTCAGTGCAATCACCTTCAGTAGTTACCCCCATCTGGAATTCTCCCTGGACGAACACACGGATCAGCAATCGCTGAGCAGGGCCATCTCGGCCGTCCCTTATCGGACGGGGTCGACGAACACCGCCGCTGCGCTGTCTCTGCTCAGAAGGGAAATTAAACGGAGAATCAAGAACACGAACGTTCCTTTCATCGCCATTGTCATCACCGACGGTCTTTCCACCGATCCGAAGGCCACTCGGGAGGAGGCTGAACGACTACATCGTCTCGGGATTGTCGTGTACGCTATTGGGGTCGGTAACTATTACCGTTTGGACGAGCTGAATATCATTGCCAGTGATCCGGTTGAGAACGTCTTCCAAGTGTCCAGTTATTCTGCGTTGGAAGGCCTTGCAGAGACATTGAATATCAAGACGTGCAAAGGTAAGAATTCCCGGGAATCTTTTACGAGACTCAGCAGAGTAAAAACGCAAAAAAAAACAAATTACAACAAATAAAAGTAACTGTAAGCTGTAAAAGTTAGTTTCAAACTTGCATGTGATATTTGTTTGTATTTTAAACCCGTTTGAAGTGCTATTTATTAGAAATCAATAGTTTTGACACCGTAATTTCGAAAAAAAACATGGCCGATTTGGGGGGGATTACTAACGAAATCACTAGGAGCGACCATATTGTTTTTGTGAAAGCGTTTGAAAAAAAAAAAGACATTTTTTTTTACATCTAATGAAAACCCATTTATAATACGTAAAAATAAAAACAAATTACATAGGTAAGTAGAAAAATATCTATTCTCGTCGTAGGTCAACTTCACTTGTTGCAAATTTATGTTTTTAAACCCTTTCTCGTTCTTTTTTTGGACCCCGTTCGCGCCTCTGCTGAGTCTCGTAACATATACCCGAATTCCCTACCATTCCGTGTTTATCTATCGGGAGGCTTCAGGTAATATACATGTTAAATTTCTCCCTCTCTCTCTCTCTCTCTCTCTCTCTCTATATATATATATATATATATATATATATATATATATATATATATATATATGCTTCGGAATTTTTTAGATGAGGGTTGATAATTCGTAGAATTTGGCATATTCGGACTACTGTTCTCATTTTCGGTGTTTTTTATCACAACTTTTCTGTCGATGTAACCTCCGACCTTCTTCAGGTGTACTTTGTCGAACGCGGGAATCTGGACGGAAATCATCCCCTTGTCACAGTAACCCTCTTATGTTTCAGTGGCAATATGCCGTTGTCTGAGGTGAACCAAAGTAAAATAAAAATGAATCTTGTTACAGCGACGGTATGCATTAAAGCACAGCGCGCACCTCGAATATTGAATGAATGAAATGTTTATTTTATTCGATTTCTCTGTTTTTATATTTTTTAGATATTGAAATTACGACTACTGCTACTACTACCACTACTCCTACGCCGATGATGATGACTACCACACAAATCCCCACCACAACTACCACTACACCTGCGCCAACTATCACCACCACAACCACACCTGCCCCAACGACAACCACACCTCCACCGACTACAACCACTACCCGACCAGCTATAACCAGCAGAACCATCAAATGGTATACGACAACCTCACCACCTCCAACGACGATTATAAATAAACCGGAACGTCCGCAGAGAGACAAAAAAAGTAAGTATGTTTATATATATATATATGTATATATATATATATATATATATATATATATATATATATATATATATATATATATATATAGTGTTTTAAGGTTCATATTTTTTAAGAAGCATCTATTGTTAAATTTAATAAGGATGAGGTAAAATAAATACCTTTTGAAGCATTAAAGATGCGATATCATTTTTTTTTTTTTAAAGAAAAATAAATCGAAACCGATTTTTTTTTTATTATAAACTAGCATTTTTTTTTGTTAGTTTAAAGTTTAAACTTTAAACTAACAAAAAAAAATGCTAGTTTATAATAAAAAAAATTAAAAAAAATCGGTTTCGATTTATTTTTATTTAAAAAAAAAATTTTTTTTTTAAATTGATATCGCATCTTTAATGCTTCAAAAGGTATTTATTTTACCTATTCCTTATTATATATATATATATATATATATATATATATATATATATATATATATATATATATATATATATATATGTGTGTGTGTGTGTGTGTGGGTATATATATATGTGTATGTATATATGTATATATATGTATGTATATATGAAGAGTTCGAACGCAAAACGCGATAAATCCAATTCGTTTAAATTGAGACTGTAAACAATAAAAACACGAATATATTAAATCTAGAATTCGAATAAAAGCTGATTTTCATTGGAATCAAAAAGAAATTATTTCGGTATCATATTATGTAACACATAGTTTTGGGGTGTCGTTCAGTATTGAAATGCAACACCTTTTGTAGGGACAGTTTCGTGATTTTCAAAATGGTTTTTATCGCGTTTTGCATTCAAACTCTTCATATATATATATATACATAAAATATATATAAAATTTTACATGTATAACAAAACACAATATGCATCTAAACTAAGTATGTTTTAGTTAGATCACCATTTTTTAAACACCAAAGTGTATATTACAGTAAAACTCCCACGCTATGTACTTTTGATCTGTTCACAGCGAGGGTTAGCAATAACGTAGGATTCGTCATAGCGTAGGATAAATTAGATGACCATGAAAATGTTCTTCATTAAAAGATATAGAAAATAAGTATAGGTTTACCAACTATAATAATAGTTTATCAAGATAATTAACCCGTAAATGCTTTATATTTTTATATTGAGTTTTAAAAGGTGAAAAGCGTTTAATACGAGTTAATATAAAGTAGTACAAATGATTTTTTGGGAGAAAATGTGTTTCTTGAACAAAAATAAATGATGTTGCAAATGTGCAACAAATGGCATAGAATTGTACACGTGTAAAAACAGTACAATATATGCAGCGAAATAATCATAATGCACTAGAGAATCATAAAATAAATTTTATTTACCATTATAATGACCAGACTTAAAAGTTTAGGCGCTTAAATTAGGCAAATCACATATCGATGACACTCGCCCGTGATCACGAAGATTCTGATTACCTATTTAGCGGGTGTGCTGATGCCCCATTTTCGTTGAATAATATATTAAATAGACATTTGGTTGAAATGTGTCATATTTGAAACAAAAAAGTATTAAAGAGTTAAAGTAAATACAGGGTGGGCCAAAATAAGGGTCCTATCTTTAAATTTGAATAACTTGAATTTGAATAACTTCCACAAAATAAAAGTTAAACTCACCAAACTTTATGTGTGTGTAGACTGACCCTTCCGAGATTTTTTGAAATAAACAAAACAAATTTTAGCCGAAAAACACTTCTTAAAACTTACAAAAACTAAAGTATTGTTTTTTACACTGTTTTGAGTTTTTTAAGCAAAAATAATGTTTTCTAAATGAGGGTACGTTCCTTAGGGCTAATACGGCTCATGCTTGCTTCGGAAGGGGTACTTTACTTATTCTAAAAAAAAAAAATTTTTTTAATCAATAAATAAAAAAGTTATGAATTTTTAAAAATAGGACCCTTATTTTTGCCCACCCTGTATATATGAACACAATGGATTTATCAGGAAAATGACTATTGAGCAGCCGTAATCAGTATGGCTAACTTAGACAAGGATCGAACCTTCGATATTGATGTCTAGCGTTTTACCATTGTACCTAGAAATATGTACGATTGTTATCACCTAAATATTAATGTACTTTTATGAATTTGTTTTTATTGGTAATTGTAGCGTTTGTTGTTTACTCTTGCTACTATTTCAAAAGGAAGGATGAAGGTAATCCGACGTAATGGGAAATGAAAAAGGAAAAGCCAAAAAAGATGTTTTTTTATATATTCATCAACGAAACGTCTTTATTTATAAGACTTCTTCAGGATGATAATTTTAAGAAAAATGTCATGCAAGTTCGTGAAAATATTGGGTTGACATGATGGGTTGATGAGAAAAAGTAGTAGCCATTTCTTCACTAACAGCCATCCACATTATTTCCGTTCACCCCCACTCCTCCACTTTTTCACTCAGAATCATCCTCATTTATTTCATTCCATGCTACTGACTTCACTAAGCCCGGACCTCGGGTCTGCGCACCCAGTAATGGCTACTACTTTTTCTCATCAACCCATAATGTCAACCCAATATTTTTTTTTTCTTCTTCAATACTCGTTTGAAAAAAGAAAAAAAGATCCTCATAGAGAAAGAAGAAAAAGATACGAAGTTATTCATCTTTGTTCCCCTTCTCGTGTTTCTTTTTTCCTCTTTTATAATATAAATCACAAAAAAATCCTCATTATAGATAATAATGGCAGTGTGTCGAACATTATTTCACTGTTTATATATATATATATATATATATATATATGCATATATATATACATATATATATGTATGTATATATGTATATATATACATATATATATGTATGTAAATATGTATATATATACATATATATATGTATATATATGTATATATATGTATATATATGTATATGTATATATATATGTATATGTATATATATATATGTGTATATATATGTATATATATATGCATATGTATGTATATGTATATATATATATGTATGTATATATATGTATATAAATATATATATATGTATATAAATATATGAAGCAATCCAACAAAAGATATAAGCGTCAACAAGGATGCTTTGCATGAACTTTGAATTCTAATAAAATTTGATTGACACCTTATTTTATTACTTCATTTTATATTATAATATGTATATAAATATATATATGTATATATATACATGTATATATATGTATATATATGTATATATATGTATATATATATATGTATATATATATATATATATATATATATATATATGTATATATGTATATATATACATGTATATATATATATATAGAGAGAGAGAGAGAGAAAGAGAGAGAAAGACAATATATTATGTGATGTCTTAGATGTATATATTTATATTATTTTTTGTTTGTTTTCAGGTTCCGTTTCTTTTGGTTATGATTTGATGACGATGGGAGCGTACAGGGCGCGCATGATCTCACAATTTATCAGTTCTCTGCTTCCATACACCGGATACGGAAGATTTGGCGTCGTCTCCTATTCCGACTGTCCTGAAATTATGAATATCCCGGTCACATCGTTACTGAACACCACCGCCGAAGAAGCTAGCCATAGCATTCCGACCAACAGCCGGATGCCTGACCTGTCCGACGTCGTCCAAAAGATGAGGAAAGACCTCTATTCCGCGACGCGTCAGAACGTCCACCGCGGACAGAAGAGTCGCCAAAACGCGGTCCTCTTTGTCGACCCCGCGGTCACGACCATCACCCCGCGACTCATCCGAGAGACGAGGAAACTCAAAAGACAGGGTTCGAAACTGTTCGTGATCAACGTTGGTCAAGTGCAGTGGTCGCAGCCTTACCGGCTCTATACTATGAGTAGCCATCCTCCGTCCAATTATGTGTATAGTTTCCCGACATACCACCACCTGCTGCATAGAGTCCGACACACGCCCTTCAAATTCCGAGCACTGTGTAATGGCTACGTACCTTCCTATTATTACTAAAATGAAAATATAAAGAGAGAATAGATTACCTCATGAATGCCGACCCTAATAATTAAATCGCTAATTCGAGTTGGTTAACGTGAAATAGTCTACTTCATTAGCGGCTATTCCGAATTCACAACCGGAAGCCGCTATCAAGTAGACTATTTCTCCTCTACCAAATGGTCATAAACAACGTTTTTAAGTTTAATTTAGACGGTCTCAACCTATATAAATGATTAGTTTTAAAAATTAAAATTTTTAAAATCGATTTTTTTATTCGAATTATTTATTAATTAATTATTAATATTAATATTAATTAATTATTAATATTAAATATTAATTAATTATTAATAGTAAATATGAATTAATTATTAATATTAAATATTAATTAATTATTAATATTAAATATTAATTAATTATTAATATAAAATTATAAATTAATTATTAATATTAAATAGTAATTAATTACTAATATTAAATATTAATTAATTAGTAATATATAATTATAAATAAATTATTATTATTAAATATGAATTAATTATTAATATAAAATATTAATTAATTATTAATATTGAATTCGTAATTAATTATTAATATCAAATATTAATTAATTATTAATATTAATATTAATTAATTATTAATATTAAATATTGATTAATTATTAATATTAAATATTAATTAATTACTCTAGAAATATTATATTATTTTTTTACCCTAAATCATATTGCACTTTTATTACTGGTGATTTAACCTACTATTTTAAACTATTGGTTCTCATATTATATGCAATTCTGTACTATCCCTACTTAGGGAGGCATTGTCGCCCAGCATATGTGCTGCTACTTTAAGACGGCTTTACTTCGTCCAAAAGCGGCAGATGGTTTCCCTTTTCTCTCCATACGTTGTCAGCCATGTTTACTTTCCAATCACCCTACGTATATCTGATGCCAAGAAGCGTGGCCATTTATTTGAAGACCTCCATAACCTCTGGGAACTTCGCACATAGCCACTAACTGGTTTTCCTCTGTATTTAAAAGAAAAGCACTCATTTTTGTTTGCACAATAAAATATTCTTATTTTTGCCCTTTGACGAAATTCTGAAAAGAACGAAATGCGTCAAACTCTTAAGTCTTTCGATTTGCCCCAATGAACACATCCACGCTGTTCCTTAAAAATAATTTTTAGAAATGAAAATAAATCAATTACCGTCCTCAACTATTGCTGGCAATGTTTGAGGATATTTTATTGCCGGTATAACTTCATCATATGAATTCATTATATATATATATATATATATATATATATATATATATATATATATATATATATATATATATATATATATATATATATATAAGATTTCGATCTTTGAAAAGCCTTGGCTTAAGGAAAGGAAAATAAACACTGGTTTATTACTGACAACCTTGCATTGAACAATTGAAATTTGAAATAAATTTGGACAATCGTCTCATATTTATCACTCTTTTTTCTTCTATCTCTCTCTCTATATATATATATAAAGAGAAAGAGAATGAATACGGACAAATAAATAAATAAAAAGATTTATAACTTCATTCACTACACTACCAAGACTTCAATGTCAACAATGAATTGGCGTACGATCGCTTCAGAGATGATTAAGTATCATATTAAATTTTGTTATTATATATATATATATATATATATATATATATATTTAATTTTGTTATTATATATATATATATATATATATATATATATATATATATATATATATATATATATATATATCCAAGCAAGTGTTGTTTAACGTCACAGAACTTTCTCGTTTGTAAATCTTCTTCG
>OY744547.1:56504881-56512381 GCA_963556195.1 Sepiola atlantica
GATTAGCAATTCTTTCTGGTACCAAAGGTACTAAAGCTTTTTTTTTTTTTTTTTAATGCAACCTTAATTCCTATATAATTTTATTTCTAGCTACCATATCGTAGAATGGTTCGTAGGTGTAGTGTTTAGATAGTATTTTATTATTATTATTATTATTATTATTATTATTATTATTATTATTATTATTATTACTAGTATTACTATTGTTATAAAGAATTTTATTTGATATGCAAATTACCATATCACACGGTAGTCTTAAGGGTAGTATATTATTATTATTATTATTATTATTATTATTATTATTATTATTATTATTTTTATTTTATTTATTTATGTATATATAAGTAACATTTTGAGCTGAATTATTTCGACACTTGATTATTGGGGAAATGGTAGTTTTATCTGTACCATTGGAGAGCCATGCATATAACTGTCCTGTTTTTAAATCTCCGAAACAGTTACATGGTAAACAGCTGAAGATCCCCGTGTTAATATTAGATGCTTACGTTAAGGTCTCCTGCTTTTGTTTCACTGTTAGATACTTAATCCCCCTTTTTATTTTATTTACTTACTATTATATATTATTTATTTATGAATTTTCCAACAAATGTTAAGTCTACACTATTTTGGATTTAATTAGTTTCTCTGGGAATTTAAACTGCATTTTCCATTTATTTTTTTTTTGTTTTTTTTTTTGTCTTTTTGTTTAAAATAACTCAAAGCTTCTTTAGACTATATATATATCTGAAGAAGGTACGCATGAAAGCTCGAAACGCGTTATAAAATACAAAATTATAAAATGATAAAATAATAAAATAAACAGTTATTGAAAAATGTTTTTTACAAATGTTGTTAGCCTCACTTCTCTTTATATATATATATATATATATATATATATATATATATATATATATATATATATATATATATATATATATCAGTAATTTTAATAATAACAATATTTGAATAAGTAACAGTTATTACGGTAATTATACCCTTCACACCCTTCTTAATCGATACAATTCAGTTTATACAATTGTTTCGAAAACCTTTTATAGTTAAAGGTCATATAATTAGACAATCCGAGTAGCAACGATGGTTTAATAACGATAGTTAATGGTCATATAATTAGACAATCCGAGTAGCAACGATGGTTTAATAACGATAGTTAATGGTCATATAATTAGACAATCCGAGTAGCAACGATGGTTTAATAACGATAGTTAATGGTCATATAATTAGACAATCCGAGTAGCAACGATGGTTTAATAACGATAGTTAAAGGTCATATAATTAGACAATCCGAGTAGCAACGATGGTTTAATAACTCCTAAAAGCTTATCAAAAGCAATCAAAGTCTGAAACGATTTCTATAAATACATTTACCCCGACATCTAGTTGTTCTATTTTAGCCTGAGGATAGACTATAAATTCATGTGGTATATTAGTGGTGTTTCGGATAATCCCTTTGGAATATTTTTAATACTTTACTTAGTAGATCATCCGCGAGCCACAAGAAAAGACTGTGGGCCGGATTTGACCCGCGGCACTTAAGTTGCCCATGCATACTTTAAATAGTAGCTGTCTTTTTTGTTTCATTCGCACTTTCTATTTTAATTCTCCGTCCTTATGAAAAAAAACATTTTTAGTTGGGACCAAGTTTCCCGCTAAGAAGTTCTGTCCGTCCGTAATTCTCGGATGTTCAAGTTTGAAATATCATTTTCAGTGCGGAATGCGTAGATTCAATGGTCACATCTTACTAACATTTTTTTTTTAATTTTATTTTTTTAGCTGCTGTTTAGCTGTTGTATATACTCCCCCCCTCCTAGGGGAGGTCAAATGTCTCGTATGTCACGAGCAAATAAAATAAATGTTACATTGGTAGCGAATGTAAATCAACAATCATAACAGCACAAAGCAATACATCGTGTCTCTAGCGTTAAACTATAGCGCTCCTCTACGACTGAGGCGCTTCATCCATGATCATTTCATAGAGACAGAGTATTCTCGTCTGATCTAAAAGTCTCACAACAACCATAGAAAAGAAGAATATTCCGAATTTGGAGAAGGAACATTTATTAAGCTATTGACGTTGCCTTATTTTCTGCTAGTGGAGATCTGCGCCCTTAGCCCTTTAGTTTGTTTTGAACCAATTCTTAAATAGTTTCTTTACACGTGCTGTCTGCTTCAAAGCTTCCTAACGAACTCCCTATTTTCCTAAATCACTCTTCCTTCGAGCCATGTGATGTCACGTCCGTTTCTAACATAAAGCAGGTTAGGGTGACATCTAAGTGAATACGTTGCCCCCCTGACCATAATTTCCTGTGTATGTGTTAACGTTGCCCTGCGAATTTAAATCATCAGATATGTACTAGCGAACGCACACTTTACTATTTAACATAACGTGCACATGCATGTTACCTGTTCGGTCAGCTTTTTTATTGCGAGCCGAGGTTGCCATGACATCATTCTGGTTACCTCTGAGCTGTCCTTAACCATCATCCCTTCTTTGTCGGATCGTAAATAAGAATTATAATCTAGATGCTAACGAGATGTAGGTCAGGGCGCGGATAGAGTTCGCGTTTGGAATGCGACTGCGATCGTTTTGATAATTTCCAGGTTGGGATGAAATGAAAATATAAATATTCTATTGCTTGTCTTTTGCGGTATGAGGATTGAGGAACGTCATACCAGATGAGGTTCGTCATGGATTTGTTCCAACGGTGCGTACGGTGCTTGTTATGGCCAGCTGTCATACCATAACACTATGGCAACCAGCAAGCTCAGACCCTCTTGGTATCATTTTGGTAACCTAGGGGCTTTCATAAACTATCAGCCCCTTTTTTGTTAGCACCTGTTATCGTTCGGTTCGGTCCTAGGAAGTCATCCTACCAGGCATTACCTCTTCCTTCTGGACAGAGAGGGTTAGGTTTTTTTGTTTTATTTTTATCATAGTTCACCCCAAACAAGGCAGGGTGCCACTGTATATGTACGGGACTACTGAGAATTAGGAAGTAAGTTTTGGGGGTCATACTAAGTGGTGAGCCGTGCAGCAGAGTGGTCTGTATACATTAGTTTTAGTGTATTGCTGGTTTCCTTAGACGTCCTTACATAGGAATGCCGAATGTTGTATTCTTGGTTATATTTATGCCCTTCCAGAGGCGTCCCCTCGGAGGAGTTGGATTACCAACCACACCCCACGTTAAATTGACTTTATGTCTAACCTTGTGGCAGCGGGAAGCAAGTAAATAGTCATTTCTCGTGAATATTCCATTTATTTATTCAATTTTAACAGTCGAATTACACCGGAGTACACCTCTTTTGCGAGACGTCAACCAGGATTCACCTTGGCATAATTCTGCTAAAACAGATGCTGTCCTGAACCATCAGTCCATTATTTATCGGGGTTAAATATGGTCTAACACGGCTCTATAAGGTGCTCCATCACAGGCATTACCTCCTCCTTCGGTGTGGTAGTTTATTGCCGGTCGCCTGAGGCACCCCTACTGGGGAATACCGACGTGTCCGTTTTATTTTCTAGAGTTCGCTCTCGAGGGAGATGGATACCCCAGCCAGATATGTCTTAAGATGGAATACGGGCCCCACATCTAGTTAAGTGCCACATAGAGCACTCTTTCCTTCCCTGTACAGAGTACAAAAATCGACTGAAATATAGTGGGGAATTATATTTTTCCCATTACAACCACTTTATCACAGAAGAGATGTTGATAGTTTCTCTCTACTCTATTGTTATTTACGTGGAAGGTGCTCGGCTGAGTTTCAATCTTTGGTTCGTCCTTGTAACACATTCAGAGTAAGAACTTGTCTTCCTGCCACAAAAGAAAAAGGCTTTCATTTCTCCTTTCATGTGTCTAGCGTCAATCAGGATGATCTTGGAAAGAGCTTCTTTCCAATAACTTCCCGTCTGTGGAACACCTTATCGCAGGACTGCTTCCCTGCTAGTTACAACTTGGTCATCTTCAAATCCAATGTTAACTTATTCTTGTCCTAAACCACCCCATAAGTACTCAAACGCAGTTCGTGCCATTGATCAATATTAGTACTCCCATAGTGTTCCTCATCATTCGCGTCTCATTAACCTTTATTCTCGAGTGGTGTTAACTTTTATAAATGGTGACGCAATAGTCAATGTTTTTTTAATTCTAACCTTGCTAGAACGGAAATTCCCTGCATGCAAATTCCCACCGTTAAAGTTTCAAGTATTTCTAATCTGGTCGAAATTAAAATCTGAAAATTGACTAACGTCAGCAAAATATTTCGCCTTATTTAAGTAAAGTTTAAACTTACAACCGTTATTTTGGCGGTTTATTTGCTACGATAATCGGGAGGAAAATAAACCTAAATAAGATTGAATCTGCACGTTGAGAGATGAAAATGCTATTTGAAACTTAAGCGTGACAAACCGACGAAAATGGTATGATGATGATGATGATGATGATGATGATGATGATGATGATGATGATGATGATGATGATGATGATGATACCAATAAAAATGTTATTTCAAACTTAAGCGTGACAAACCGACGAAAATGGTCTGATGATGATGATGATGATGATGATGATGATGATGATGATGATGATGATGATGATGATGATGATGATGATGATCCCAATAAAAATGTTATTTCAAACTTAAGCGTGACAAACCGACGAAAATGGTCTGATGATGATGATGATGATGATGATGATGATGATGATGATGATAATGATGATTATGCCAAAGAGAAGGTCATTTAAAACTTTAGCTTTACAAACTTACGAAAATGCCAGACAGACCGTGAAAATAGTATTTTAACTGAAACGTGACGGACAGACCGATGAATATGCTATCTGAATCAAATGTTTGCTTGACAGATGATGATGATGATGATGATGATGATGATGGTGGTGGTGATGATGATGATGATGATTTAAGCGTGACAAACCAATGAAAATGCTATTTCAAATTTAAGCGTGACAAACCAATGAAAATGCTATTTCAAATTTAAGCGTGACAAACCAATGAAAATGCTATTTCAAATTTAAGCGTGACAAACCAATGAAAATGCTATTTCAAATTTAAGCGTGACAAACCAATGAAAATGCTATTTCAAATTTAAGCGTGACAAACCAATGAAAATGCTATTTCAAATTTAAGCGTGACAAACCAATGAAAATGCTATTTCAAATTTAAGCGTGACAAACCAATGAAAATGCTATTTCAAATTTAAGCGTGACAAACCAATGAAAATGCTATTTCAAATTACAGCGTGACAAACCAATGAAAATGCTATTTCAAATTTAAGCGTGACAAACCAATGAAAATGCTATTTCAAATTTAAGCGTGACAAACCAATGAAAATGCTATTTCAAATTTAAGCATGACAAACCAATGAAAATGCTATTTCAAATGTAAGCGTTACAGACCGATGTAAATGCTATTTATAAAGTTTAGCATGGCAGACTTACGAAAATACTATTTTAATACTTTAGTGTGACTGACCCAAAAAAATTGAAACCTTATGTATGCAAATCCAGCGAGCAAAAAACCTTTACCAATATTCTTTTGAAACATCTGAACATGAATGTTCTGGTTTTTAGATGCGTTTTCCGTCTGTCTGTAAAAAAAAAAAAAATGAAATCTAGTTATTTATTGCTGACTAAAATCTGATATTAAATATCGTCAGCAAACTGGAATTGTTCCGATTAAAAACAGTGTGTGAGGCCGGGCTGGGGGGGTAGCGTCTCTTGATTCTTGCAACATTTAAACCAAGTCCCAACAGATTTCTACACTAACAGATTCTCTGGGCGGATATTTGGTTAGTTTAAATAACTTAAAACAAATAAGGCCGCTCTATAAAACATGATTGTTCGCGGGTTTGTTTTTTTGTTTTTCACAAAGCTCCGTTGGTCTGTCCCCTACGTTAAAGGTTTGAATTGCAGTTTTGCCTCTTGAATGGACGTATCAAATTTTAGATGCGTCCAAATTTCCCCATAAGAAACGATGTCCGTCAGTCTGTCTGTCATGATTAAGTTCAAAAGACAGTCTTTTCATTAGTCTGTCATGCTTAAGTATGATATATCATAACTAAACGGAACTTCTATGACAAGGGATTTTTCCAACAACTTCCCATCTGACGAACACAATAGTACCAGACTGCTTCCTTGCTGACTACAACATAGTAGTCTTCAAGTCTAATCTAAAAAAATACTTGTCAAGCAGTCCATTTAAGTTTTCTTCAAAATTATCGTATTTATTGTGTATATGTTCTTCATACTTGTCTGGTATATTCCTTGCTTCCTTTGTTCCAGCTCGTTTGACTAGTTGGTCTAGTGGTCTTCATCAAATCGCTTTTCTAATAGAGCTTCCTATTCCAGTAGCTTCTTTCGAAGAACTGCAGGCTTGTGGAACTCTCTTCCTGTTGACTGTTTCCCTCCTACCTATAGCCTTTTTCTTTTCAAGACTAATGTCAATAAGCATCTCTTGTCTTTGCGATAATCATCTTTCATTCTTTTTAGCTGCTTACATCAAGTGGCTTCATCACTTGTCTCTAGTGACTTCCATAAAAATATAATACAATTCCTGGCATTTTCATCCATTCCTCTCATAGTAAGTACTGTGTTAAACAGTGGCCCTGTGGGGCCGGACGCATGCTGAAGTGGGCGTGTGTGTGAGAGATCGTTTAGTTTGGCTTGCGCGATTTAGTGCGGGTGAACCCGTACACCCGAGTGCAGTGTTGTTCTCACGGGGAAGTCAGGTGCTGTCAGAGCGAACGTTGACGAGCACCGGGTCAAGAGGTCAGAAAACATGAGTGTCGCTCGTGTGGATCTGTGACGTCACTCCTTCTTCGTGAGAAACTGGGAGTTTTTTACTGTCTGGTTTTGGGAATCGAGTCGAACAGACGATTTTTCTATGTAGTCTTCAAATGATTAGGGGAATTAAATTCCCTAAAAGAATACAGGCATGAGATTCCTTCTTTCCCCCCTCCTTGAATGACTAAGGACTTAAACTAGGAATTAACTACGATAAAGTAGTAATTTTGTCTCTCCCTTAACGTTGGTGAAACATCTCCGAGATCGACACGGTAGACTGAAGCCTGAATAAACCAATCAAAGTTTAAAATATTGTTTGTCTCGTGAATCGTGATATGAAGCTTTTTGTTGTAGCGGCGATGTTCACGGCAGTACAGAAGAGAAGAAAGAAGACAACCACTAGACGACACCCCTCCGCGCGACGAGGAAATAGATAAGGTACCAGAAATTAAAAGATATGCAGCGGAAGTGTTAAGGTATAGCTTGAATGCCTAAAGTCAAGGGAATTGACTTAGTGTTCAAAATAAATCCAACTTAAAATAATCCAAAAGTTGAGACTACTATGAAATAATAATAATAATGATGATGATGATGATGATGATGATGATGATGATGATGATGATGATGATGATGATGATGGTGGTGGTTGTCGTCGTAGATGATGATGATGATCATCATCATCATT
>OY744547.1:56519881-56564881 GCA_963556195.1 Sepiola atlantica
GAAAAAATGGCGATCGTGTGACTCCCTGTGCTAGATATAAGCAATGGGTCATTAACTCATTAACTATGCTCTTACGAAAAAGAAAAACACTCTCATTAATAAGAAACAATTTTTTTTTAAAGAAATTTAGAAAATCGGAATGCCAGAAAAACAACATACGCGCAGATACGAATATTTATCTAATTGTTGGATTTTCAGTGTTTGCTATCGATATCAATTTATCTGATGAATCAATATTTGATTCTGACTAGCCAATTTTCCTTTATTTCCTTCATGCTCTGTTTTATTTTACAAGAATATAATTATCTTGTCGAATGTTCAATAATTCTCATCGATATCAAATAATCTGATGAATCAATATTTGATTCTGACTAGCTAATCTTTCTTTATTTCCTTCAGACTCTGTTTTATTTTACAAGAATATAATTATCTTGTTGGATTTTCAATAATTATCATCGATATCAATTAAACTGATGAATCATTATTTGATTCTGACTAGCTAATCTTTCTTTATTCCTTTCAGACTCTGTTTTATTTTACAAGAATATAATTATCTTGTTGGATTTTCAATAATTCTTATCGATATCAATTAATCTGATGAATCATTATTTGATTCTGACTAGCTAATCTTTCTTTATTTCCTTCAGACTCTGTTTTATTTTACAAGAATATAATTATCTTGTTGGATTTTTAATAATTCTTATCGATATCAATTAATCTGATGAATCATTATTTGATTCTGACTAGCTAATCTTTCTTTATTCCCTTCAGACTCTGTTTTATTTTACAAGAATATAATTATCTTGTTGGATTTTCAATAATTCTTATCGATATCAATTAATCTGATGAATCAATATTTGATTCTGACTAGCTAATTTTTTTTTATTTCCTTCAGACTCTGTTTTATTTTACAAGAATATAATTATCTTGTTGGATTTTTAATAATTCTCATCGATATCAATTAAACTGATCAATCATTATTTGATTCTGACTAGCTAATTTTTCTTTTTTCCTTCAGACTCTGTTTTACTTTACAAGAATACAATAATCTAATCGGATTTTCAATAATTATCATCGATATCAATTAATCTGGTGAATAAGTATTTGATTCTGACTAGCCAATTTTCCCCTTTACAAAATGTTTTATTTTACAAGAATGTTTTTTTTAATTTTCTAATTTTTTCAATCATTATACTTTTAGTCACTACTTACCAAGGCCAAGAGCCACTCGAGGATAAGTGTTAATGTAATAAAGCAATTGTCAGCCGAAATTGATCAAAGCAGTGAACTAAGTTTGATTATTTATAGGGCGGTTCGCGACTGTACTTGTTGACATTGGATTTGAACACGACTATGCTGTAGTCTGCACGGAAGCACTCCTGCTTGAATGGGTTCGCTTGAAAAGAAGGTATTCTATAGAAAGTCTTCCTTGCGCTAGGCACATGGAGGAAAAAGGGAAAGTGATTTTCTGTTGTGATAGAAGACGAGTTTTAGCTGTAAATCATTTAGTTTCTTTTAAATAACACTTAGTTCGGTTCGGAATTTTGTTAACATGGAGACATTTTTCGCTAATTACCTTCACATCTTCAGCTGCTTAGGTTCTTCATAAAAAAATATAAAATTCTACATTTCTCTACCTTTCAAAGCTTTAGGATATATTATTTACACATGTTTAACAGAAATATTAAACTATTGATTTTATATATCTAATTCTGTGTCATACCTTTATATTAGTTGATTTTATTTCGAAAAACTACTACGAATCTTATCTTAGGGAAATTTCATGAGCGGCCTTCGTTGCGAAGTTTACCTTTTCTTTTGGACGCAGTAAGCTGCCTATTTTTACTTTAACTATTTTTACTTTAACTATTTTAACTTTAACTATTTTAACTTTAACTATTTTAACTTTAACTATTTTAACTCAGTTACTTTTTGCTGTTATTCTTTGCTGCCAAAAAATTAAACAATCACAACCTGAATATATATATATATATATATATATATATATATATATATATATATAAAAAATATGAAACTAAAAGTATACTTTTAGTAGATAGAACCTATAGTGAAATGGTTTAAGCTCAATATAAGAGATAAAGCAATTATAAAGATAAATGAAAGAAGAAAGATAAGCATGTACGAATGACAAATCTATTTCAACTTCGACTGTTTAATGCCAGGTGTTCTCGGTAAAAACATGTTTATTATTCTTTCCTTAAGCCCATATTTTCATTAGTAGTATTATAAGATTTTAATCTTTGAAAAGCCTTGGCTTAAGGAAAGAATAATAAACATGTTTTTACCGAGTACACCTTGCATTGAACAATCAAGTTGAAATAGATTTGTCATTCATACATGTTTATCCCTCTTCTTTTATTTATCTTTATATATATATATATATATATATATATATATATATATATATATAGAGAGAGAGAGAGAGAGAGAGAGAGAGAGAGAGAAATAATATCTTTAACCAGTAGACTATCAGGATAAAAACAAAGCGCAATATAGTGTATAGAGTAATAATACTCTCTCTCTCTCTCTCTCTCTCTATATATATATATATATATATATATATATATATTCAAAGATTAATATATATATATATATATATATACATATATATATATATATATATATATATATATTAATCTTTGAATATATATATATATATATATATATATATATATATATATATATATATATATATAGTACATGTGTTATATTAGTTTCTGTAAATGTAAATCCGTTAATCCGTTAGTGCTCACTAACAAGTAGAGCTGTTCTTTACTATGAACTTGTATTTATACAAACATTTTCGGTTACATATGTGCATACATGTTTCGGTTGTACTCTTCATAGAGAGTTCTCTTTTTCTTTTGGGTGGGGGGTTGTGAGATTTCTTGCCGTTTCAGTTATCTTTGGTGTGCGTGGTTCAATTTTTTTTAACTATTTTTATTGCGTCTTCTATGTGACTGGTAAGTGTTCGTGGTTTACGTGAGTTGGTTTGCGCATTCGACGATTTTGTTTAAGATTTCATTTGAGTTCATCATTGCCATCAATTGTATAGTCTCAGTCTTTTCTTGGATTCCAATTTCTCCGTCTTTTTCAATCATCATCATCATCATCAGCAGCAGCAGCAGCAGCAGCAGCAGCAGCATCGTCATCATCATCATCATCATCATCATCATCATTATCATCATCATCATCATCAGTGATTGCTCACTGATAATAACCGGTGGTGTTCCCTGGAGTCTGAGTGATGATAAGCCTCCCCAGGTTTTTGGTACTCTCCACCTCTTTTTCGATAACAATTGCAAATGACTTTCCGATATCGCAACAGCCGCTAACCATTGATTTCTCGCTGGTGACGACCATTGGTCCCCTCTGGGAGTTGGGTGGCAATAAACCTCCCAAGGTCCCAGTACTCTACGCACTCTTCTAGCGGAAGTCCGGTTAGTGTTCTTCCTCCTCCGTCTTCCTATCCTCCTTGACCCTTCCCGACTATTTTGTGTGGTATCAGCCGAGGCTGGAGCCACCACTTTTTGAGGAGGGGGGGCAGATTATGAAAATTCCTTGCATTTTCTGTTTCTTTCGGTTCATGTGCTAGTGTACCTCCTGTGGTTTTGTTTTTTCCTATTGTAACTTCCATGTGACTGGTTACCGTTCGTAACTTATACTGGTTGGTTTCCGCATTCGAGGATGTTCCTTAAGATTGCGGCTGTGTTGATCATTGCCGTCCTTTGTATTGTCTCATTGATTCCTTTGATTCCAATTTCTCTTTGAGATTTATTTACAGTCTCAGTTCTCTTGAGTTTGCCTTGTTCTTTTTTATCAATTGTGCTTTCCATGTGACTGGTCATCGTTCGTGGTTAATGTGGATTGGTTTCTGCATTCGACGATTTTCCTTAAAATTTCATCTGTTTTCATCATTGTCGTCCGCTGTATGATCTAAGTATTCGCTTTGAATCAATTTTCAACGTGTCTGTTTTCTAGGGGGTTCGGGACTCTTCCTAGTGCTCCTACGATTATTGGTATTATATTGACTTTCTTTATCTTCCATATCGCTTTAAGTTCTCTTGCAAGTTCCGTGTATTTCAATCGTTTTTGTCACATTGATCTTCACCCTGTACATTGCTGGAATGGCAAAGTCTTTTTGTATTATTATTATTAAAGAAACTCCACACTTCCCAAAGCTCTCAATTTGGGGCCTCACCACTGGATGCACTGAATGGTCAGCTGGTGTGTAACGAGCTTAGCGGAAGTAATACTAGAAATCCACAAAAATGTTGATAATTAGCCTCAAATATTTACGAGATAATATCTTATCAGCAATAATACGCATATTTAAATATGGCCGCATTCTTCCCCCAGGGTGTTTATTTTAATTTATATTCGTTTTACTAGTGGAGCCGTACCGAACTAAACTTACAACATTTAGAATATCAAATCAAATCAAATTTATTTGTCAAAAAAAAAAATAGCAACAAGCCATGTAAAGAGACAGATGAAAGGTATTTACATACACATATAGTCTGAATGTGTGTACAATGATTGCTTAAAACCTGGATATGGTAGTCATCGTCACAACCTCCTTTGGTAGGTTGTTCAAAGAAACAGAAACACGGACAGAGAATGCTGCCTTTCTTCTGTTGAGTTGAAAGCGACGGTGGTGCATTTTTGCGGGTACCCGCGAAGACCACGACTTGGCTCCGGGTGAAAAACTCATTGAAAGGTAGATTTAAATTCCCGTTGATTATGTTGTACGCGAGAATCAAGTCTCCTCAGATCCTCCGCTGTTCAAGTGAAGATAGATTTTGTCTATGAAGACGCTCTTTGTAGGTAAGCGTGGAGAGTGTTATCACCATCTTTGTTTCGTCATTGCCGTCAGCTGTATGATCTAATTCTTCGCTTTGAATTAATTTTCTACGTTGAACAGGCTCTAGGTTTACGCTATCTTTTTAGGGATAAGGACGTGCTACTTGGATGGCATGCTCAAGAAATTTAGAAATTTGTTTAGCGAATTGGACTTCCGCCTACGAAGTTCGTGCTTCAGAATCGGCTGGTCAGCATGAAGTCCTTCTCGTTGGCAGCATCTGCAAAAATGGTTTACTCAATCTATCGCTCTAGATTGTTTCCCACTCCTGGCGCAATCCTCTACCTGTATGAAGCCAGATCCGTCATGAAATGAAGTACTGCTATCATATATGGGGAGATTCCGTTCGGTGCATACGTTTCTTGCCTTGATTGTGTACAAAACCGACTTCGTAATCTAGTGGGGGATGATCTTTTCTCTTCTCAACTGAGCTCCAATCGCTCGCCCCCTCCCTATAAAACATTAACAGTAAGAACCCACCTGGCTACAACACCAGCATAGAACTTTCCTTTTCTGTCTGTCTGTCTGTCTGTCTGTCTCTCTCTCTCTCTCTCTCTCTCTCTCTCTCACTCTCTCTCTTTCTGTATACCAAAGATCAACAGTTTATTTCCTATGGCGTACTATCTGTGGAATAAAATACCATGAAGTTTCTTCCCAGTCGACTACACCATGGTCGTCTTCAAATATAAGGTAAGCAAATACTTGTTGCACCGTTCTCTTGGATAAACATCTTCTGCCCATTCCACTGGTTGTGGTGGCGCTCCTCGTTAAACTGACAATCTCCTTGCACTTGAACTTTGATATGTAATAAAGTCTGATTCATTACTTATTTTATTGTGTCATTCAATCAATTATATGTATATATATATATATATATTTATATATGTATATATATATATATATATATATATATGTGTGTGTGTGTGTGTGTGTGTGTAACTCAATCTTTTGTTTCTACACATGGTTACACTATAGTATCTTCTCTTTCACAGCACAACTTATACTACATTCGAATTAATCAACATTTGTTTCTCTAAAGCTGTCTTTATATATTTCAATTACACAAAATACATACTAAAATATTCCTCAGTTTTACAATTGAGTTACTTTGAAAAACTTCCACTTTAATTTCACCATAATTTCTAATTAATTCATCAAATTCCGCATCACTTGCTAATTTGTTCTATCACTCTCACCATTGCTTAACGCATGTTGTTCGACAACCTTATTGTATACGGTACCTTTTACTCTCCCTGCCGTAACTCTCTCTTTCGCTTTTTCTACTCTTTCTTTCTGTGTGTTAATTGACAGTGGAAAGTAATAAAGGGAAGGATTTGAAAGACACGATCAAATGTGAACATATACTTTTCATAAACCGTACGAAAAGAAATCAAACTTAGTTCATTGCATTAATCAATTTTAGTACTCCCATAGTGTTCTTCATCTTTCAGCTGACAATTATTTCATCTCATTAAGTCTTATCCTCGAGTTGCTTCTGGCCTCTATACATATAGAAACCAGAAGCAACTCGAGAATTGTTGTCGATCTATCAGCCGTTAAAAACAAAAACAAAAACAGACCAGACGCTGAATCATTAAACGACACGTGAGACGCTAAACCGTTGAACAGTTAGATTGAAATGCGATTCAGATAATGGGGCTTCACATCAGTTAGGAGGGGGGGGGTACACAAAAAAAGCCGTCGAGAGAAAGGCCCTGAAACTGTGCGTATTTTCTCCTGATGACCCAATAGTATTTTTTTAAGTGGGTTCTTTTCTTGACAGAACTTCTTTCCCAAAAATGCTCTCCAGTTATGGGAATCGCTGAAATACATTTCTATGACATTCCAATCATAACTCCATCCTGTCAAATGTTATGTAATTCGGAAATTATTTCCGATCCAATTTCTTATCAGTATCCACTTATGCCGCTTGTTTTGTTGTTGTTTTTTTTTGGTCGGCATGATATTCCATTTTTTTAAATCTAGACATCTTTGTATTGATTGGCTTATTCGGACTACTATTCTCATCTTGGTTGTTATTTCCGCAACGTTTCGGCCGATGTAACCGTCGACCTTCAGTTGCATTTTTTTCGAACTCGTGAATCTTTATGTCAAACTCGAGAACAGAAATTCGAACTGAACCCTTTATTTAATCAACGGGGGTGATTGTTCTCGTTCCGTCAGCCATAACAAGGTAGAAGCGTTAATTAACTCTATATAAGGCTTAAGTGTGAAAAAGCATTTTGTTCCTTCTGTCACGTTTCAGTTTAGAATATAATTTGCTTCGCTTTATCACGCTTACAGTTAGAATAGCATTTTTGTCTGTCTGGCAGGCTGACGTTTGAAATACTATTTCCTTTGCCTTGCCATGCTTAAGTTTGAAAAGGTATTTTCTTTGGTCTGTCACGCTTAAGTTTGAAATATAATTTGCTTCCCTTCGGCGCACTAAAATTTGAAATACCATTTTCTTAATTCTGTCAGGCTTTAGTTTGAAATACCATTTTATTTGATATGTCACGCTTAAGTGAAATGACATCTTCGTCGCTAAATAGAAGCATCTTATTCTAGATTCACTCAAGCATCTCAATAAGATGTTCCGTCCGTCGGTGCATTTGTCGCGATTAAAGTTAAAATAGAATACTCGTCGGTCTGTCATGCCTAAATTCAAAATAGCCTTTCCATCTATTGCACTTCTATAAAAGTCCCCTAACGTCGGTCAGTCAGGCTGTGACGATTTGCCTTGAAATAGAATTTTTGTCGATCTATCAGCCGTTAAAAACAAAAACAAAAACAGACGAGACGTTGAATCATAAAACGACACGTGAGACGCTAAGCCGGTGAAAAGTTAGTTGTTTTTATTTTATTGAACAGTTAGATTGAAATGCGATTCAGATAAGGGGCCTCACATCAGTGAGGGAGGGAGCGATACGGAAAAAAGCCGTCGAGAGAAAGGCCCTGAAACGGTGCGTATTCTCTCCTGATGACCCGACATTGTCTGGAAGCTGAATGGAGGGAAATATATGCAAATGTGTAAAGTGTCAGAAATAAGTGTGGAAAATGTCAGCATATAATTATACATACATATTTTATTTTATTATATTTAAAATACATATATGTATGCATAAATAAACCTGTTATATGACCTTCCCGTCTTTCATCATTTTTAGCACACTTTTCATCCGCTCTTGAAAAAGCCCACATCACATCGGGTGAAACGTTGAGCTTATGGGTCTTCCACTGTTCCATTTTTAATTTCATATATAATAATATATATATATATATATATATATATATATATATATATATATATATATATATATATATATAGATATAGATATATATATATATAGTATATGTATTGTATTGGTTTCTGTAGATGTAAATCCGTTGAAACTCAAGTGTTTATAAAAAGTGCTCAATAACAAGTAGAGCTGTTTATAAGTATAATTTTGTATTCATACAAACATTATTGGTTACATATGTGCATACATGTTTCGGTTGAACTCTTCGCAGAGAGTCAACCTCATCAGACCAAGGATTCAGAGTAATTACTTTGAATCCTTGGTCTGATGAGGTTGACTCTCTGCGAAGAGTGCAACCGAAACATGTATGCACATATGTAACCAATAATGTTTGTATAAATAAAAATGTATATATATATATATATATATATATATATATATATATATATATATATATATATATATATATATACTAGTACACAAGGTAAGCTGTTTCTTCCAAACAACAATATCTTCTGTTATCAGCTCGCTTCATAGCGAGTGTCTGCTACTGTTCCGGTAGCTAGTTTCATTCAATAATAAAATTAAGCTCGAAATAGCAGTTTCTGTCAGTCTGTCAGTTCGAAAAGGTATTTTTATTGGTCCGTTACTTTATGCTTAGAATGGTATTTCCATTGGTTTGTCACGCTTAAGTTTTAAATGTCCTTTTTATTGGTCTGTTACGCTGAAGTCTAAAATGGAATTTTCGTTGGTCTGCCATGTTTAAGTTTGAAATAGCATTTTCGTTGGTCTGTCACGCTTAAGTTTGAAATAGCATATTCGTTGGTGTGTCACGCTTCAGTTTGAAATAGCATTTTCGTTCGTCTGTCACGCTTCAGTTTGAAATAGCATATTCGTTCGTCTGTCACGCTTCAGTTTGAAATAGGATTTCCTTAGTCTTTTACGCTTAAGTTTGAAATGGCATTTTCGTTGGTCTGTCACGCTTAAGTTTGAAATAGCATTTTCGTTGGTCTGTCACGCTTAAGTTTGAAATGGCATTTTTGTTGGTCTGTCATGCTTAAGTTTGAAATAGAATTTTTGTTGGTCTGTCACCTGTAGCTGTACATTTTACGGTATTCACCCTGGGTGGGTTGAACCGACTTCATCCGAAAGTGGAAGTTTCTAGGGAGTATCAAATTCACAAGCGGTCCCCAGTCGCATGCATATCCCAGTTACGGGAGTGTACGAAGTTGGGTTTTTGCAGTTTTGGGGGAGGGGTGGTCGACTTCCTACTACATACAGCACTTGGTATTCCCAAAAGGTCACCCATCTGCTACTGACCAGGCTTAACGTTGCTTAACTTCGGTGATCTAACGACAACAAGTGTGTCAACGTGATTATGTCGTACTGGTCTGTCACGCTTAAGCTTTAAATACATTTCCGTTGGTTTGTCACGCTTAAGCTTAAATATCATTTACGTTGGTCTGTCACGCTTATATTTGGAACAACATTTACGTTTGTCTGTCACGCTTAAGCTTAAAATACATTGCCGTTGGTTTGTCACGCTTAAGCTGAAATAGCATTTATGTTAATCTGTCACGCTTATATTTAGAATAACATTTACGTTTGTCTGTCACGCTTAAGCTTTAAGTACATTTACGTTTGTTTGTCACGCTTAAGCTTAAATAGCATTTACGTTGGTCTGTCACGCTTATATTTGGAATAACATTTTCGTTTGTCTGTCACGCTTAAGCATTAAATACATTTACGTTTGTTTGTCACGCTTATGCTTGGAATAGAATTTCCGTTTGTTTGTCACGCTTAAGCTTAAATAGCATTTACATTGGTCTGTCACGCTTAAGTTTGAAATAGTATTTTCATCGATAAACGCGTACATTGAATGGACTCATCTTCAGAAAACGATTTCTAATTTTGTTATTCTCTTTCTTGCGTCCACCGATGTGTGCTCTTCTAACATTCGATTGAATGAGCGGGATAGTGACGTCACGGTTCGTAACACGGATTTAGAGAGACCCAGGATTTAAAGAAATGGAGGATCTAAATGATTCATCGTTAAATGTCTTGTACCCCTTGCCGCGCCGAGAAAAAAAAATGGCGTCTCGCTTAGGAAGCTCTTGCCTCCTACAATCTTCGAAATTGCAGCATCTTTGTCAGTCATCGGCGTACGAGAAACGAGTCAGTCAGCAAGTATGTCGACTAGCCCGTCTTTCTTTTACGGGGGATAGGACCAAGGGGACCTAACCCAATCGACAGTGAAATACTTTCTTCTTTTTATTAATGGTGGAGATGGGAGTTTGTAAAAACAAAAAAGGCCTTGCCAATATCCTCCACTCCAGCCCCAACTTTGAACTTCCTCTCACAGCTTCCTCGAACATCTTTCAACCTCCTCCCACACAAAAGATGCCACTAGTGTGGGACGGTCATTGGCCCAACACAAACGCCGTTTCCTCTTCTTATAAAACGGCCCTTCTTACGCTTCGTGCTATCAGTAATGTGTTAACGGCTGTTTTGAAATAGAACTCGCTGTGTAAAAGAGACGTGACGCCCTCAACAATCGCGACCCCCTGAAGCGAAACCCTAACCCGATCATGTGTCGTCCCGCCGTTTTGATGATTATGTCATGGCTATTGATGGTAAGTAAAATATCTACTTACTTTATTCTTCGGGTAAACATTTTTTTATCAGTACCCTTACATATATATATATATATATATATATATATATATATATATATATATATATATATATATATATATATATATATACTAGACGTACCCACGAGCTGTCGGGCCACGACCACTATTTATTCCATTTTGGTTTCATTCGAAAATTCATTACAAAATTTTCTTTCTTCCTTTGTGTACCTAAATATAAACGGAGCTTCCATGAGCAAAGTTTATTTCCAATAACTATCCGTCTGTAGAACACATTACCACGGGGCTGCTTCTCAGCTGACTAGAACCTGGTCGTTTATAAGTTCAATGTTAACAAGTTCTTGTTGAGCCGTCCTCTTTGATAATCAGGTACTGTCCAGTTTCAAGCATCGTTACCAATCCTCACAGTGCTGTCTCATCGCCCATCTGACACTCATTAACCCTTGTCCTCGAATGGCCTTTGGGCCTTGATATGTGGTGACTTGTTAGAACATGAACAAATTCATGAAGGCATGATTATAAATAAAACACTTACATATACGTAAATAATTTTACCTAAATGATAAGTGGGAATAATTTTCCTCTTCACCAATGTGATGACCCTATATAAGAGCGTATATATTGTTAAATATAATTATCCATAAAAGCGATACACACCTTTCACTTACATTAGCAAGGTTTGGCTCAGCGGTAAACAAATGTTCTATTTTTATGAACATCGTCTGGAAACAGCTGAAGACTATTTGGATACCATTGTGTGGACTTTTGGGGGAATATGATTTGAAAATAATTTATATATAGATAGATAGATAGATAGATAGATAGATAGATAGATAGATAGATAGATAGATACAATTATATAGGGGCTAGCATAGTATACGTTGTGTCGTCATACCACCATCCTACCAGGCATTACCTCCTCCTTTGAGAAGCATTTTAGTATATGTTCGTTTGTTAATCATGATACTCATACCGAGCATTATCACCTCCTTTTATTGAGGGCGTTAATTCTTGCAGGCTTTACGTCCTTTATTGAAGAGTAGTATAGTATATTTTAATCTGTCATTATACATTCCTCCCAGGCATTACCTCGTTTTATATTGGGTAGCAATATAGTATATGTTCGTTCCTGATGATACCCTCTTCCCCGGATTACCTGCATCTTTTTTGGGGGGAAGAGGTGGGAGGTAGTGTTCGTTTGTCATGATAGCACCCTCTCACTCATCACTTCCTCCTTTGTGGGTCAGTGTAATATGTGTTCCTTCACCATGATACCATCTTCGCAGAAATATGCGACCAGCCGGAGCATTACTTGCTAGTATATATATATATATATATATATATATATATATATATATATATATATATATATATAGGCAAACATTATTAAATAACACGGAGTGGTTTTGTTTGATGCGACTTTTTTTTATTTTTTCAATTTTCCGAATTGTCCATCTAATGTTTAGGTCTAATTGATATAAATATGATCCATGGCTTTCTTGTTCCATTCTTTTTTCTTTTTTGCAAGTACTTTCGATTTGAATAATATTTAATAATGTTTGCCTAAATGAAAATATGCTGCCTAAATACACACAATATATATATATATATATATATATATATATATGACCAGTAGCGAATAGTCATATCTCTATGCTGATGAGTCCCGATTATAAAGGACGAAACGTATACGTACATAGATAATAAACAAAACGAATATATATATATATATATATATATATATATATATATATATACAGAGAATCAGACAATATTGGTAGTGTCGGTTTCGAATCCGACAAAGGGGTATAGCGAACCGACGGAACCAATGTTGTACTTGTCTTCTGTAATACATTAATCAAGAAATATTACGCTCTTATTTTTTTTAATTTGTATTTATAATCGAGCACTCTGTTGGGCTTCTCTCAACTGTTATATATATATATATATATATATATATATATATATATATATATATATATATATATATATATATATGTGTGTGTGTGTGTGTGTGTGTGTGTGTGTGTGTGTGTGTGTGTGTGTGGCGTGATGTAATGTTATGTCGGAGCATTATATTTATATCCGAAACTGATCCCTCACTTTGAATTCTAAATTAATTGATGTTTTGTCTGTTGTTGTTGTTGTTGTTGTTGTTTAACTTTCCGTCAAGTATTTCATTGTGTTCACACCTAATCGTAAAATCTCATTTATTGGAAGGGTTTACTTAGCGGAGAGTGTTAATCTTCAATAATACCAACAATGGTCATCGATTTTTTATTAAAAAATATATTCAAGTATATGACGATGGTCGATATCGCCTCAGAAACAACTGGAACTCTATAGAATATGAGGGGGGGAATGGGGGGGTCGTTTTGTTTTGTTTCTTTCTTTCTTTGTCCTAAGACTCACACTATTCGCTAGAAAATACTACATCTTAGACGTCTAACAATTTGTTTGTTTTTTAAACATAACTCAATCCAATAAGTGAGGAATATTTTCGCATGTATTTTGTATGCTTAAAAATATATAGGTAAAAAAAACTTACACACACAAACGCTCATTGACTTTACTGAATACTAGCTGTCCCTACCGGCGTTGCCCGGGATGCTGTGAAGTAATTTTAGTTTTTAATTTTATTTGTTTCCACATTTTTAAAACTTAAGGTAGATAACTCTTATTATATTCTTCAATTTAAAATAAGATTTTCCCCTCGCTGATTGTATTTTATTTTCGGGTGATTATTTTAAAATGCTTTATATTAGCGGTCGTCTAGTTCGGATTAAGTAATTTGTTAAGTTGTGAACTACGATATAATATTGTTAATAACAGGATACAGCAATAACAAATGACAACTGTCTACGTTTTATTTGTCTAATTAACTGATCATTATGAATTTCGAAGCACAGTTGCTAGGCGTAAGAGGACTAAATGTGGGCTATACAGGGTGGGCCAAAATAAGGGTCCTATCTTTAAATTTGAATAACTTGAATTTGAATAACTTCCACAAAATAAAAGTTAAACTCACCAAACTTTATGTGTGTGTAGACTGACCCTTCCGAGATTTTTTGAAATAAACAAAACAAATTTTAGCCGAAAAACACTTCTTAAAACTTACAAAAACTAAAGTATTGTTTTTTACACTGTTTTGAGTTTTTTAAGCAAAAATAATGTTTTCTAAATGAGGGTACGTTCCTTAGGGCTAATACGGCTCATGCTTGCTTCGGAAGGGGTCCTTTACTTATTCTAAAAAAATTTTTAAAAAATCAATAAATAAAAAAGTTATGAATTTTTAAAAATAGGACCCTTTTTTTTGCCCACCCTATATTAAGTTTAATTAAGTGTTATGCAATAGAGGAAACGAGGGCGTGGAAGCCATTCGTAAAAAATCTGATTTTTATGAATTTTTTACAAAAAAAATCCCGGTAATTGCAAACTGTTAGACATTGCATCAACAATTTTTCTGTTAATGTTTCATTGCTATTTAAATTGACACTAAACTTGAATAATGACTACAAATTATAAGCTTAAAAGTAGAAATTAATGAGATTGTTGGAATAATAGCCACCACTCCCACCCCCACCCTTCTCAGTCCAATGTGTAATGGTTACTTTTCTTCCTGTCTGGATTATTTCACTTATTGTGCACATATCAAAACAACCGTATCTGCTGTCACCCACGAATAAGTCATTAATTAATAAATATTCTCCACACTTTCTGTTTCTTTTGGGGTGTTTTAAAGGATTTTAGGTTGCATGATATGGGCACAGCCTCTCACTTAGAAATTTTAATATTTCAGAATTGCATTAAATTTTATCCATGAATTTAGACACGAATTAAGCAAGATTTTCCGAATTTCAATTTCGACCTTAGATCATGTAATGGATGTTCATCAACATTTTTATAAAGATTCTAAACATGAGGTTTAGTAGCATTATATGTTGATTTAAAACTTCGTAAAGGGACATAAAAGTGGTGCAAAACTGTTATGTTCGGGGTAATTAATTTCACTCGTCCATGACGGGTATTCTCTTGATATAAATTTGAAATATAAAGACGGTAAATTATAAGTTAAAAAAAGGGAAAATTTTACAATTTACCGTTTTTATATTTAATTTTTTAAAATAAATAAATAAATTGATACATGTATACACTTATACCGTCTCCTGTCATTTATTTTTGTTCATCCCATATTCCACCTTCCGTTTTTCAACATTGCATTTCTCCTGCCTAGGAATTCTCATCTTCATACATATATATATACATATATACATATATATATATATATATATATATATATATATATATATATATATATATATATATATATATATATATATATGTAAGTATGAAGGTGACATACATATATATATATATATATATATATATATATATAATATTTTACATATTTCACCTACGTACGACGTCGTTTCGAGCTTTCGGGTCTCATCAGTGCATGGAAATGACAATCTCAGACGGTCACAGAACGCTAACCCGGTTCGCAGAGACATCTTGAATCTGTACGCGTTTGATCAATCCATTAGGCAACGAGAGATTGTAACATGATAATGGAGAAATTAAGTTATATTTACGGTGAAAACGACGAGCGTAAACATCAAGACATCCGATAGAACTCAACGGAGTATTGCACTGAGGCTTTAAGTGAATGTCTATTTTAATCTCTCCAACAGTGCTCGACTTTATTTTACTTTAAGGGGCTTCTAATAATATTAAATAATATATATATATATATATATATATATATATATATATATATATATATATATATATATATATATCGTACGTAGGTAAAAATATTTTTTTTAATATCAAAAATAATTTAATAAGCCCCTTTCCAAGTAAAATTGAATGTTGAGCACTGTCGGAAAGATTAAAAATAAACAGTCACCTAAAAGCTTCAGTGCAATGCTTCGATTCTGTCGTTGAGTGCTATCGAATGTTTAGATGTCAACACTCATCGCTTTCAGTGTAAACATCACTTAATTTCTCCGTTATTACGTGACAATGCCCCGTGGCCTAATGGGACCTGGTCAACGCCTACTGATTCAAGATGTATCTGTGAACGGGGTTCGCGTCCTATGACCGTCTGAGATTGTTATTTCCCTGCGCTGATATATATATATATATATATATATATATATATATATATATATATATATATATATATAGTCTCGGAAGTTTCTCAACCATTAAAACTATATAAAAAAATAAATAAATAAATAAAAATAAAAAAATAAATAAAAAATAAAAAAAACTTATAGTCTCAAGTCTTCCAGTGGAAAATCACTCATGTAAGTCAATTTATTTTTTACAGTTATTATATTAGTTAGTTTCTAACACTATTTTAAGGGATCATCAGTTGTTTACCATGAAAAACTGTTTCGGGAATTTAAATATATATGTCCGTTCATAACTGTTATTACATTTTAGAGAAGTAAAATCCAGACAGAATGTATGGGATGGTCTGATATTAGCATGTACATGCGCATAAAGAGGCAGACAGACTGATTCCCATATAAAAATGTAGATGGTATGCGCAACAAGAATTCGAACCACTTTCTTGGTGGAATTAACATCCGACAACGTTTCCTGATCTTAATAGATTTCCTGAATGACTGACCGTAAATGACAAGTGCGTCTCGTTTTAAGCGCCATTTCCATTCGTTCCCAAAAAACAAAAATCTAATCAACTATTTTCACATGAATGCGGTTTATTCCCAACGGTCTCTTGACTGAAATATTTCGTTACAATGCCTTGTGTTTATTAAAAGTATATATATATAATAGAACTTCAGATCAACATGGTACCTTAGATTTCAAGCTCGAGGGGCTAGGTTTTCTTGAGTTTATATCACTATAGTTTGATCTAGCTTGTAAGCAACTCCACATATCAACATATTGCTGACGTAAGCCAGATAGCGGTTTATAATTAAACCCAAGAAAACCCAGAATTCTTTCACTTGGATCCACTCCCCCAGCTTGAAACCTAAGATACCATGTTTATATGAACTTCTGTAATATTTTCAATAAATATATGCATATGTACACACATTTTCACATAGGGGCGTAAGTTTCGTTGTGAATATTGACAAGGTGTATGAGGATCAGCAAGCCGAGTTCAACTCCTATTGAATCAACATGTGCTAATATAATTGTGAAAAGTATGAACCCTCAATGTTCACAATGGGGATGCGTAAAATTGCGGTATGTTTTATCTTAAATACTTATCAAGCATTATCTTACAATGGCAAGTCAGTGATGTGTTCAGAGTACCGGACGAGAGAAAAGTATGGCTAATAAAACATCGTAATAAATCGTTATAAATATTAACTGAGACAGCAGAAGTCATAGAACTACACAACGAGGCACTTGCCGAAGATGATAGCTACTCCGCTAGTTCAGTGGTTTTGTCAGGATATCCAGCGAGAGCTTAACGCGTAAAGTATTACTAATAAATTCGTGGCCAAATAATCCGTTATAAATATCAATTGAGCATCTGCACTACTGGAGATGAAAAGGGGAAAACTGGGGGCAGTAGAAGGCATGGATCTACAAAACAAGGCATTTGTTGAAAATAGTAGCTACTCTGCTAATTCGGTGATGTTATCAGGATACCGAGCGAAAGCTTAACGCGTAAATTAGTACTAATCTCCAATATAAGGGAGAGTTATGTGTTTGTTTGTTTGTTTGTTCGTTTGTTCGTTTGTTCGTTTGTTTGTTTGTTTGTATGTCTACAAAACGGTCCCGAGATACTCGACAGATACCGTGGTTCTTGGCCTTTTGGCTAAGATCAAAGTGTAGTATCTGTTCCGATGGATACTGCATCCCATAGACTGGTATTGTCTTGGCCTTCGGGGCTTGATTTACGCCGGTCTATGGGTCTGTCCTGTGCAGTTCTAGGAGGTCCACATTCCCAGGCTTCGCCGCCCGTCTTTGGGGAGAAGTAAGTTTATTGCTTACTGCCTGAGGCGCCCCTACCGGGGAATGCCGACGGGCTGCCCAGGTAATTTTTAAACCCCACTTTCCCGACCCGACCTTGGGTCACATCTTACTTGTGGGAGTAAGATAAAACTGGCCTTGTGCCTAACTCCTGGAGAGGAGTAAATCAATACTCGACAGGGACCGTAAACTTTACATTTTCTGTATCCTCCAGCTTTCGGATGCATAATATCCCAAAATTGGAAAAACAATATTTCTCCATGCCGAACCGACACGGAACTTCTCGGGGGAGGGGGTACCAAATGTCACTGTTTTCCCACACATCTTCACGTTGTCGCGCATGCGCACCGAGCCCGGGTTAAAACAGTGTTTAACTGACTTATTTTTCATCCGATGTATACTCTGATCGTTTGGGCCGTAGGATAATGATGAAGGACCGCGACCTCAAGATTGATGGTTCGACTCCCAGAATTTTTTTTATAACGGTGACCTAAATATACATCGAAAGAGGCAGGGACGACCAGGAAGACAGAGTTAGTACTTATTTTTTCCCTGGGCAACGGGTAGAGGGGGTAGGGAAGGCGGAGAAAGCGAGAGGGAAGAGAGTGGGGCAGGGGAGAGGGGGTGACCGGGAAAACAAACTTTTGCCCAGGGAAGAGAGAGATCATTACACTTTTATTTGCAGACAGAGAGGGGAAAACGAGGCGGTGGAAGAGCCCGGACAACCCCGGGTATCCCTGCTAGTTACAAATAAAACTGTGGCCAAATGATCCGTTATCAATATCAACTGAAATAGTGCGGTCTTAATTTATTTCAGCGGTACAAATCCCCCACAATTTCGCTCTATTTTTAATGCATTTCTAAAATCAAAGGCCAAAAACCAACAATAATTTCGTTGATCAGTCCCAGTCGTAGATAAACACGAACAGAACAAAAAAGAGCTTTGTTGTCAGTCTGCCAAAGTTTGATAGTCTGCCAAAATGTGAATGCCTGTGCAAACAAATTCCAAATGCATTTCAGTCGAAATGCTATTTTCTCAATGCAGCAAGAAATCCATACAAATATTTTCTCATATACACAAATAAACACACAGTCGTTTGTGATCTCGATTACGATATTTTTTACTTTTCATATTTATTTTGGCCACTAATCTGATTTAATTAGTAGTAATTAATTTAAACTTATTCTAATTAATTTAAAAATAAGTTAAACTATAAATTCTCATGACCTTACATAATTCCATTTGAGTTAGTATAAAATTAAAAAATTATTTTAAGTAAGTCAGCATGGAAATGTAAGCTTAGATAAAAAATAAAACTTACTTATATGAGACGAATGTTGAATTTACTCGCATAAACCGTATTTTCGGATCTTATATCACGTAATGATCTTACTTATTATAATAAAATTATCAACCTTCATTTAAAACTGTAATTAACGGCTTGGTATTTTAATTTTTATTAATGTTGTCCTTGTTATTATTTTCTCATAACTATCTTAAGACGTAACTACGTGCGATAGATTTAAAATGGCGACTTAATTGGAATTCTGTCAACCTATTAGCGGAGTTGGTATCACGCGTGAGTATTGTATGCGTTCTGTTTTTTCCATGAATTTTTGCACGATATAACATCATTATAAATGGCTTTTATTTTGGTTTCTGAAGAGCAGCGTGTAATTGTGTTTAATTGGAGCATATTGCAAGTTACGAAATAATTGTAAGACTATCGTTACTTCTATCATTGCACAAATAAATGATATGAGTAAAGACTGAATTTTGGTGATTGAAATTTAAATAACCATGTGTTTGTAGTCATTAAATAATTCCATTGTTACCTTAACCTGAACTAAATGATAAGAAGATTCCCATTGTGCTGAGGATTTTTATTATTAAAATAAATAAATAATTATTATTTAAATTTCTCATACATATGTAAATATTCGTTTATGTGAAGTTTTGGACCATGTTTCAATAATATGAATAATTCCATTAATTGTGCATTCTACTGAGTTATAATATATATATATACATATAAAAAAACTAAACTAAACAAAAACATAACAATTTAAAAATTAAAACCTAAAATAGAAATACAAGGAACCATTATATTCGTATGTGATTTTAGCTGTATACGCACCAGTTTCCGTTTTTTATTAAGTGATGGCATCAAAGACGAATGAATTTAAAAAGAAAGCGCTGTGATTTCTCTGTCTCGTGTCTGACACGTCCATTGCCAAGGTTAATCACTCAACCTTTCAATGTCTGCCGACTCAATCGTCGTAACCTTCTTTTTAAACAGCCATGGGATTCTCTTAAGAAAGCATCACCTGCTGTGACTCCTCGTCTGCGTTAAATAAATGTTATCTTAGACCAAATTTGTTTTATTCCTGCAAATAAAATATATATAAACACTTTTCTTCCAAGTACTGGCAAAGAATCCCATTCACAGCAAGAACACTCGCCTTACTACCACAACTGCAAAGAACTTTCGGTGCTTTGTTACATTAGGACCCGCACTAACTTTGCCCCCGTCGTTAGGGTTAAGGTTAGGGTTAGGTTAGGGTTAGCGTTAAAGTTTACGTTAGGGTTAGTGTTTAGGGTTAAGATTAGGGTTAGCGTTAAAGTTTAAATTAGGGTTAGTGTTAGTGTTTAGGGTTAAGGTTAGGGTTAATGTTAGGGTCATAGTAAAAGTTTGCTCGTAATGTAACAAAGTACCGAACTTTCCTTTCTTCCTCGGTTTGCCTACTGGTTACTACTTTATACGCGTATTTTTATATGGTTACAACTTTATATGCGTCTTTTTATATGGTTACTACTTTATATGCGTTTTTTTATATGGTTATAACTTTATATGCGTCTTTTTATATGGTTATAACTTCATACGCGTCCTTTTATATGGTTACTACTTTATATGCGTCTTTTTATATGGTTATAACTTAATACGCGTCTTTTTATATGGTTATAACTTCATACGCGTCTTTTTATATGGTTACTACGTTATATATGCTTTTATATGGTTACTACTTTATATGCGTCTTTTTATATGGTTACTACTTTATACGCTCCTTTTTAATATAATTACTACTTTATACGCGTATTTTTATATGGTTACTACCTTATATGCGTTTTTTTATATGGTTATAACTTTATACGCGTCTTTTTATATGGTTACTACTTTATATGCGTCTTTTTATATGGTTACAACTTTATACGCGTCTTTTTTATTGGGTTACTACGTTATATATGCTTTTATATGGTTACTATTTTATATGCGTCTTTTTATACGGTTACTACTTTATGTGCGTCTTTTAATGCGGTTATAACTTCATACGCGTCTTTTTATATGGTAACTACGTTATATATGCTTTTATATGGTTACTACTTTTATTCTGACTAGTCTAAATTAAATGGTATTATTATTTTATTTCCTATATCTGGGCTTTTTGTTTGTTTGTTAATAATCAGCGGTAGAGTGCGCAACGTTTAAACAATTGCCCAACTGCGCGTTATTTACACGTTAGTAATAGCAGTAGTGAAGTAGCAGTTGTAATACGGCATATCTTCGTCAGCACTGTGTAACAGTCTGCATAATACGACGGTGTCTATTTGCACACAGGTTAGTAGTTAGTAAATAATAACAACAGCACATATTCTATTTGGTTAATGTTTCTTTAATTGCTCTCAGAATATATAGTATTAATCTGCCCCATTGTCTTCCGCAGGGGGGGGAGAAGGCGTCTCTTAAATACACCCGATTTCTTTGCAGACGAAAACCAAAGAGAACGTCTCTAGCTCCCCATCTGCCATGTATTTGACTTTTTGTTTTCCTACGTCACTTTCTTTAACACGTTAGCTTCATTTATAACATCAGATTCGAAGCGGAAATGTCCTTCCTAAGCAATCTTATTTTAAAATAAAATATCTGCCCCCTACGTGCTCCACATATTCCACGTATGAATAAAATATCTGCCCCCTACGTATTCCACATATTCCACGTATAGTCTTGCAACAAATAGACAAATATGAGCGGCTCCAGCGATATTTATACTTAACGTATTTTCATAAGTCAAATAAGATTATAAACCGCATTTGTTAGTTTTCAACATTTGCTTTTTGTGTTTTTATTTATTATTTTATATATTATTTAACAAAGATGTTTTTAAAATAGTATATATTTGCGCGCGCAGCGGATTTTAAATAGGTAATTTTTTATTAAAAGATCTCTCTATATTTCCATCTGCCATATATCCTATCTCAACTACCTGTTTTCTTACCACACTTTCTTTTGGTCTGTTAACTTCATTTTTAATTGTATTTTAATTTTTCGAAGCAGAAATTTCCTTCTTAAATAATATGAATTCAAAGTGGAAACTTCCTTGTCTATTTCAGCTGCTTCGAAATAATTATTACATTTCAGTTAACGTCATCGGAAATATTTCTATGAAAACCTTTGAAAGTGGTCGTCTGACGATGTCAGGAGGTCAGATTTCACACGTGTGAACGGAAAATAGAAATAGAAAAAAGTATGAATCACGTGAAATGTGACGTCATCCAAACAGTCAGAAAAAAATTTGTCAGTAAGAGAAACCAGCTAATGTTGTATAATTAGAGAGAAGTGGATGAGATCTTGTGATTGACGACATAGCGAGAGTTAAATAAATAAAGGTCGACCCTTTTTTCTCACAGCAAGCGTCTGAGGTATACGTAGATTGGGGGCCTTGTCGATCTCTCCTATCTCCTAAAGCCAGTCTGAGAGGGAGAAGTAGGTGGTCATTTAATGTTGAACGATTAACAAGTACGGTTTAACGAGATTCTGGACAGGTGGATACAACATCAATAAATCTGTGAACTGTAAAAAGGTGTCGTTATCTTTTTGATAATATTTTGCTGTAGATTCACGCACGTAAGTTCCTATTAAAAAACTTGAAGTCATAAAGCAACACTGTTTTAATAAAAATTGACCCCCTCGTGTTTGCGACCAGACACATGAACGAAAGGTGGCCATAAACACCATGCAACGACACATTTGTATCTACGTAAAAGACCGCTCCCTGACTCTCTAAAAAAACAAAACAATAAAACTAACGCAATTGGTCATTCATGCTACGTAACAATGGGAATCGAGTTGATTAGACGTATAAAAAATGATGTTTTAAAACAGGGGTGGGCAAACTACGGCCCGCGGGCCGCATGCGGCCCGGCTATGTAATTCGTGTGGCCCTTCAAAATGCTAGTAAATGAAAAATGATTGCATTTTCGCTTTGAAATCCATATATTTCGGCTATTTCAGATATCAATTATATTGGAAAATATACTATGAGGCCCAGTTAAAAAAAAATTTTTAATGTGGCCTTTGCTCTGAAAAGTTTGCCCACACCTGTTTTAAAATGAATAACGAAATCTAACTGAGGTAGTCTCTCGTCCTTCCCTATCAAGCTACGAGCAATTCTACGATGGGATAAAATAAAAAGTTGTCTGAATTATTTGTGCGTGCTAGTTTACTTTAAATTAACAGACACTGGAGAAGTTGTCTTCTCAGCGCAAACGGCTTTCAGGTGGAATAGCTATCCTCATGATTAAATCAGTCTAGTTTTAAAAGATTTTCAATACCACACTTCCACTAAACAATCGATAAATGGTAATATACAACATAATAACACCATGTTTAAAACGTACATCCCAAAATTTATTAACAGTTGTTTAGAAATATGATATATAAAGTACAGTCGGTCTCTTTATCGATTTATGTCATCGATAGCTTTCTTTCTACAATATCAATATTTGATTTGGTTCGTCAGTTCTTTTAGCGGATCGTTGCAGTACTTTGTTGAGAAAAAATAAAATGTAATTTTATTTAATTCAGTCCAGAAAAGTCTTTGATCGGGTCGAAATTATTTTCATACGAACGCCATCTTGAAAATGTAGTTAACTTCAATACAGAGTAACTTCCCTGTGTTTGAAAGGAACAATAATATTTTTGAAAAAATGGCTGGTTAAAAAAAAACAAAAAAACAAAGTGGTATTCTCCAGAAAAGAAAATGTATGTATCTAATATATATAGTAAAGTCAACCTCTGTATCGTTTCTTTGTCATCGATAGCTTTCTTCCTACAATATCAATATTTGATTTGGTTCGTCAGTTCTTTTAACGGATCGTTGCAGTACTTTGTTGAGAAAAAATAAAATGTAATTTTATTTAATTCATTCCAGAAAAGTCTTTGATCGGGTCGAAATTATGTTCATACGAACGCCATCTTTAAAATGTAGTTAACTCCAATACAGAGTAACTTCCCTGTGTTTGAAAGGAACAATAATATTTTTGAAAAAATGACAGTTTAAAAAACAAAAAAACAAAAAAAACAAAGTGGTATGCTCCAGAAAATAAAATACGCTCGGATACGTTATATGCTAACAAACATTTTAGACGATACTAATTTAACACTTCAGAGCAAATAACGTATCCAAGCGTGACTCATACGAGGTCCACCATTTTCTTTACCAAGTGACAACAAAGCTGATGATAGCCGAGAGGTTAACACCTTCTGAGCTTGAAACCAATGGTGCTGATGTTGTACTGATTTTCTGTACCGAATAATAAATAAATAAATAAATATATATATGTATATATATATATATATATATATATATATATATATATATATATATATATATATAACGCGGAAGCCTCAGTGTAGCTTAATTGCCATAAATACATTTTCATAACATACTACCTTGCTCTACTCACGTATTGAGCACTGTTGAAGTAAATACTGACAATAGATACATAAAAGATTATATCTCCTTATAACATTTAATGTATATATATATATATATATATATATATATATATATATATATATATATATATATATATATATTGAATGTTAATAAGATTCCAAAAATCATTTAAATACTGTTGATTATATTATTATTTCATTTTTATCAGGTCACTGCACAAGGCCAACCGACGAAACGTAAGTTTCATTTTCTTTTTTCATAGAAATTTCTATCTCTTTATATTGTCTCTCTCTCTCTTTCCCTCTCTATCTATCTATCTATCTATCTCTCTATCTCTTTCTATCTCTCTCTCTATCTATCTCTCTATATATATATATATCTATCTATCTATCTTTCTCTCTCTCTATTTCTCTCTATCTCTCTCTCCCTCTCTCTCTCTATCTCTCTCTATCTCTTTCTATCTCTCTCTATCTCTCTATCTCTCTATCTCTCTCTCTCTCTCTCTATCTCTCTATCTATCTCTCTCTTTCTCTCTCTCTCTCTCTCTCTCTCTCTCTCTCTCTCTCTCTCTCTGTCTCTCTCTCATATATATATATATTAGTTTTTTAGGAATCAATTGTTGAAAGCATACCAGAGAACAACTGTCAGATAAAGTTAGAACAATGTTAGTACGAGTATATCTCCTTGTTTCACTCCATTATCAATTGAAATTTCCTATTGACGTTTACGCGACCTTTCCTGCAACTATGAATTTGCTTGAACCTCTCAGTAAATGCAGGTATGCAGCGGAATTTTCCAACCACCTTCTAGGAAGCTTCACTTTTTACCGTGTCAAATGCGCTGTTTAAATCCACAAACATACAGTCTCGCAACTTAATCTGTATTCTTGTCATATATTGTAATAGAAGTTGCTCAGTGTTACATACAAGTGTAGTATCCGTCCTCAACGATCAATCCGACGGGAACTGGACCATTTCGGTGGCCTTTTATCTGTCGGGCTGTGTTATTGGTCCTGGGTAGTCCCCAGGTCTTGCCTTTTCTTTTTTGGGGAATAGTTAGTTGATTGCTAACTGCCTGGTGCGCCCGACCGCAGAATGCCGACGGGGTTTCTCAGGCAATTTTTAATAGGCTAGAGTGCTCCTTCTTTAGGGGCGCTGACTTGATGCTCTCCTCCTATCTTCCGGTCTTGTGTCACATCTTCCTGCGGAGGGTAGGAAGTAAATACTGACATACAGTCTCGCGAATTATTTTATGTTCTTGTCATGTATTGTAATAGTATTTTTTTAGTATGTTAATAGTATTGTAATAGTATTTTGTTTAGTATGTTAATAGTATTGTAATAGTATTTCCACTGTGTAATAGTATTGGAATAGTATTTTCTTTAGTATGTTAATAGTATTGTAATAGTATTTTCCTGTGTAATAGTATTGTAATAGTATTTTCTTTAGTGTGTTAATAGTATTGTAATAGTATTTTCTTTAGTATGTTAATAGTATTGTAATAGTATTTCCACTGTGTAATAGTATTGGAATAGTATTTTCTTTAGTATGTTAATAGTATTGTAATAGTATTTTCCTGTGTAATAGTATTGTAATAGTATTTTCTTTTGTGTGTTAATAGTATTGTAATAGTATTTCCACTGTGTAATAGTATTGTAATAGTATTTTCTTTAGTGTGTTAATAGTATTGTAATAGTATTTTCTTTAGTGTGTTAATAGTATTGTAATAGTGTTTCCACTGTGTAATAGTATTTTAATAGTTTTTTTTTAGTATGTTAATAGTATTTTAATAGTATTTTCTTTAGTATGTTAATAGTATTGTAATAGTATTTTCATTAGTGTGTTATTAGTATTGTAATAGTATTTCCACTGTGTAATAGTATTTTAATAGTATTTTCTTTAGTATGTTAATAGTATTGTAATAGTATTTCCAATGTGTAATAGTATTGTAATAGTATTTTCTTTAGTATGTTAATAGTATTGTAATAGTATTTCCACTGTGTAATAGTATTGTAATAGTATTTTCTTTAGTATGTTAATAGTATTGTAAATTTTCTTTAGTATGTTAATAGTATTGTAATAGTATTTCCACTGTGTAATAGTATTGGAATAGTATTTTCTTTAGTATGTTAATAGTATTGTAAATTTTCTTCAGTATGTTAATAGTATTGTAATAGTATTTCCACTGTGTAATAGTATTTTCTTTAGTATGTTAATAGTATTGTAATAGTATTTTCGTTAGTATGTTACGCTGTATCGATTTTCTTTCTTCCAGGTTGTTTCGGTAGAGCAGCGGATATCTTGTTCGTCCTTGATTCATCTACCAGCATCTGGAGTGAAGACTTTAAGCGCCAGTTAAGGTTTGTGCGAAACCTTGTGAATACCTTCGACATCGGAACCGGGAGATCGCAGGTGCGCGTCGGCGCCATAACCTTCAGCGATGAGGCCCACCTAGAAATCGCCCTCGACCGGCACACGGACCGAGCCGAGCTAGAAGACGCCATCCTCCGGATTCCCTACCGGAGTGGCGTCACCAACACGGCCGCTGCCCTGCGTATGGCAACGTCGCAGGTGGGACGGTACCTTCACGATGGATCGGGCCTCTTCGTTGCTATCGTCATCACGGACGGCCTGTCGCAGCACCAGCATGAGACGAGGAAAGAGGCAGAGGCGCTACACGATCTTGGGGTCCAGGTGTACGCGATCGGCGTCGGCGAGTATTACGGCGTCGAAGAGTTGAAATCCATCGCAAGTGACCCGATCAACAATGTGTTTGAAGTGTCTAGCTACGTAGTTCTTGAAAACATAGCTGAAAACTTTAACGTCAAGACTTGCGAAGGTAAGTAGTTTCTGTAATTTCTGACCCTAAAATTCTCTCCCTCTCTCTCTCTCTCTCTCTCTCTCTCTATATATATATATATATATATATATATATATATATATATATATATATATATATATATACATATATATATATATATATATACAGGGTGGGCAAAAATAAGGGTCCTATTTTTAAAAATTCATAACTTTTTTATTTATTGATTTTTTTTTTTTTAGAATAAGTAAAGGACCCCTTCCGAAGCAAGCATGAGCCGTATTAGCCCTAAGGAACGTACCCTCATTTAGAAAACATTATTTTTGCTTAAAAAACTCAAAACAGTGTAAAAAACAATACTTTAGTTTTTGTAAGTTTTAAGAAGTGTTTTTCGGCTAAAATTTCAAAAAATCTCGGAAGGGTCAGTCTACACACACATAAAGTTTGGTGAGTTTAACTTTTATTTTGTGGAAGTTATTCAAATTCAAGTTATTCAAATTTAAAGATAGGACCCTTATTTTGGCCCACCCTGTATATATATATATATATATATATATATATATATATATATATATATATATATATATATATATATATATTTATATATATATATATATATATATATATATATATTCTCAACCATTAAAACTATAAAAAATAATATATAAAAAAAACCTGAAGTCCCAAGTCTTCCAGTGGAAAATCACTCATGTAAGTCAATTTATTTTTTACCGTTATTATATTAGTTTGCTTCTAACATTATTTAAGGGATCATCAGTTGTTTACCATGAAAAAGTGTTTCGGGAATTTAAAAACAAGACAGTATTTAATTTCATGGCTTCCTAGTAGATTTGATCAGACCCCACTTCCCTTAAAAGACAAAAACATAAACGTTCCTTATACTAAATCTACGTTTTGTTCCGTATAAATGTTTTGCTAACTTATATTAGTTATTTAATAAAAATAAAAATAAATTTTTTTAAAGTCTTCCTTACCCGTGCTGTTCGTCTGTCTAATAAAATGTATCCGTTACTTACAAAAATGTTGCCGCATTTTAAAGTGTTTGGACGAATCCATTACACTATTATTTAGGTGAAAAATGTATTCTTATTTTTAGTTTAATATTAAAAAGATAAAAAATATAAATATATATATATATTAGTATTTCATGTATCCACATAAAATTTGATAAGGAGGCATAATTTTTATGTATCAATTTTCACTATTTACTTTGACAGTGCTCGATACGTAAGTAGAGCTAGGTAGTAAGTAATGAAAATATATTTATGGAAATTAAGCTATACGGAGGTTCCCGCGGTTCATCCCTGGGGGGGATCTCCAAGTTAAAGATTCTTGAGGATTCCCCCGGGGATGAACCGCGTGAGCCCTTGTGTAGCTTATGTGCCATAAATATATTTTCATAGCTTACTATATATATATATATATATATATATATATATAAATATATATATATATATATAAATATATATATATAAATATATATATATAACTATATATATATATATAACTATATATATATAACTATATATATATATATCTAACTATATATATATAACTATATATATATACATATCTATATATATACATGTATATATATAGTTATATATATAGTTATATATATATATATATATATATATATATATATATATATATATATATGCAGTACAAAAAAATCTGTATTAATACTTTTTGTTATTTTCTTATTGTTTTTATTCCTGTTCATATACCTATACATATATATACATATACATATACCTATACATATACATATACATATACATATATATTTTTTGCAGAGGAAATTGTACCAACAACACAGCAAATAACAATTCCGTCTACAACAACATCTGCCCCAACAACAACATCAACAGTCGGTGAGTAAATTTCGTATTTTACATGCATCGTTGAATAACTTACAACTACGACAGCGAAATTTGCAGAGTAATATTACAAGAAAATATAAACTGGTGGGGGTTAGGTGGTTTGAGACCAAAACTAATATGTGAAGGAAGGGGTAAAATTATAAAATACAAAATTATAAAACGAACCAAACAGCGTACCCCAGGGGTCATGCCCTGAGCAGAGCCCTCTTCTTAATCTAGATTAACGATCTTCCTAGTCATATTCTGGGATCATTTGTTGACATCTACGCAGACGACACAACTAGTTATGGAAGCACATAGAAGAACCCAGGTAGTCAAGCGCTCGTATATTTCCTTTCTTCTGATCTGAAGCACATGGTAAAATTGATGAAAATGTGGCTTGTTACTAACCCTAACCCTAACACTAACCCTAAACCTTAACCCTAACCCTAACTCTAACCCTAACCTTAACCCTAACCCTAACCCTAACCTTAACCCTAACCCTAACCCTAACCCCTAAACCTAAACCCTAAACCCTAAACCCTAACCCTAACCCCTAATCCTAACCCTAAAGTCTAAGCCTACACCTTAACCCTAAACCCTAAACCCTAACCGTAAACCCTAACCCTTACCCTAACCCTAACCCTAACCCTAACCCTAACCCTAAATTCTAACCCTAAACCCTAACACTAACCCTAAATTCTAACTCTAAACCCTAACCCTAACCCTAACCCTAATCCTAACCCTAAACCCTAACCCTAACCCTAACCCTAACCCTAAACCCTAACCATAACTCTAAAGTCTAACTCTAACCCTAAACCCTAACCCTAACCTTAACCTTAACCCTAACCCTAACCATAACCATAACCCTAACCCTAAACCCTAACCCTAACTCTAAAGTCTAACTCTAACCCTAACCCTAACCCTAACCCTAAACCCTAACCCTAACCCTAACCCTAAACCCTAAACCCTAAACCCTAACCCTAACCCTAAACCCTAACCCTAACCATAATCCTAAACTTTTACCCTAACCCTAACCTTAAACCTTAACCCTAACCCTTACCCTAAACCCTAACCCTCACCCTCACCCTCACCCTAACCCTAACCCTAACCCTCACCCTAACCCTAAACCCTAGCCCTAACCCTAACCCTAACCTTACCCCTTAACCCTAACCCTAACACTTACTTTCAACACTTCCAAGATCAAGCTTCTCTCCTCCAATCACAAACGCATAGATCCTTGTCATGCCCCAGTCGAAATAAATCGTGTTCTCTTTAAGAAAGCTCTTTATTTTACCTGTCGTTCTGATCTTATACTAACAATGTTAATAGTCGTACTGGATGTCCCCATACCATTGAACTCAGAACATAGGCAGTGCAGTTGGGGATTGCACAATCCTTGCGTCAGTATAAACTCTTTGTGAGCTACCCTTAAAGATTGTAACCATCGTATCTCAAGACTGACAGTAGGCTTAAGAATTATAAGTTATTAACTTACATGCAAGTAAGTATTATTATAGCTACACGTAGGTAATTATAATTATAATTACATGCAAGTAATTATAATTATAGCTACATATAATTATAATTACATGTAATTATAATTATAACTACATGCAAGTAATTATAATTATAACTACATGCAAGTAATTATAATTATAGCTACATATAATTATAATTACATGTAATTATAATTATAACTACATGCAAGTAATTATAATTATAGCTACATATAATCATAATTACATGTTATTATAATCATAACTACATGCAAGTAATTATAATTATAGATACATATAATTATAATTACATGTTATTATAATCATAACTACATGCAAGTAATTATAAGTATAACTACATGCAAGTAATTATAATTATAGATACATATAATTATAATTGCATGTAATTATAATTATAACTATATGTAAGTAGTAATAATATAAATTACATGTTATTATAATTATATATATAAATACATGTAACTATAAGTATAACAACATGTAATTATAATTATAAAAACATAATTACAATAATAACTGCATGTAACTATAACTGCATGTAATAATAAATAATTGCATGTAATTATAATTATAATATGCAACTATAATTACATGTAATTATAATTAAAATTCAGTTTAATTATAATTGTAACAGCATGTACCTATAATTACAGGTAAGTATAATTATAACTTAATGCATTTATTATAATAACTACATGCAATTATAATTATTCCTACATGTAATAAGGTAGTAATAACAACATTATTACATGTAATTATAATAACATGTCGTTGTAATTATAATTACAACGGCATGTTATTATGATTACATGGTATTATAATTATAAATATATGTAATTATTATCATAACTAAATGTAAGAATAATTACATGTAATTAAAATTATAACTATATATAATCATAATTATAACTACATGTAATTATAATTACATCTTCATTAAAATATAACCTTATCTAATTATGATTATAACTACATGTAACTATTATTTCACGTAATTATAATTAAAACTACATGCCACTGAAATTAATGTAATTATAAGTATAACTTAGTGTAATCATAATCATAACTTAATGTTACTATAATTACATACAAGTGTAAGTATAATTAGGACTCAATGTAATTATAATTATAACTACATTTTAGTAATTATAATTATAACTACATGTAATTATAATTATAACTACATTTTTGTAATTATAATTATAACTACATGTAATTATAATTATAAATACATTTTAGTAATTATAATTATAACTACATTTTTGTAATTATAATTATAACTACATGTAATTATAATTATAACTACATGTAATTATAATTATAACTACATTTTTGTAATTATAATTATAACTACATGTAATTATAATTATAACTACATTTTTGTAATTATAATTATAACTACATGTAATTATAATTATAACTACATTTTTGTAATTATAATTATAACTACATGTAATTATAATTATAACTACATTTTTGTAATTATAATTATAACTACATGTAATTATAATTATAACTACATTTTTGTAATTATTATTATAACTACATGTAATTATAATTATAACTACATTTTTGTAATTATAATTATAACTAGATGTAATTATAATTATAACTACATTTTTGTAATTATAATTATAACTACATGTAATTATAATTATAACTACATTTTAGTAATTATAATTATAACAATACATAATTATATTAATTTATGATAGTAACTATAACTACATGTAATAATAATTATAACTACATGTAATTGTAATTATAACTGTATGTAATTATAAATACAACTGCAAGTATATATAATTCTACCTATAACTACATGCAACTATAATTACATGTAATTATAATTATAACTCAGTGTAATTATAATTATAAAAACATGTAGCAATTATTACATATAATTATAATTATAATTTAATGCACTTATTACAATAAGTACATGTAATTATAATCATAGCAACATGTAATTACAATTTCATGTTATTATAATCATAACTACATGTAATTATAATCATAACTACATGTAATTATAATTTCATGTTATTATCATTCTAATCCTATGTAAGAAACCATAATTATTACTGCATGTAAGTCATTGTAATTATACCTGATGTGTAAGTAATTATAATTATTACTACATGTAATCATAATTATAACTAAATGTAAGTAATTATGGCTATTGCTACATGTAATTATAATTATAATTCCATGTAAGTGATCATAATTATTACTACATTGTAATTATAACTTATGTGTAAGTAATTATAATTATAACTACATGGAATCATAATTATAACTAAATGTAAGTAATTATGGCTATTGCTACATGTAATTATAATTATAATTCCATGTAAGTGATCATAATTATTACTACATTGTAATTATAACTAATGTGTAAGTAATTATAATTATAACTACATGGTATCATAACAATAACTAAATATAAGTAATTATAGCTATTACTACATGTAATTATAATTATAATTCCATGTAAGTAATCATAATTATTACTACATGTTAGTCATTGTAATTATAACTAATGTGTAAGTAATTATAATTATAACTACATGTTATCATAACAATAATTAAATATAAGTAATTATAGCTATTACTACATGTAATTATAATTATAATTCCATGTAAGTAATCATAATTATTACTACATGTTAGTCATTGTAATTATAACTACGTCATTATAATTATAACTACATATCAGCAATTATAATTATAACTAAGTGTAATTATAATAATAACATTATCTAACTTTAATTACATTAATTATAATTATAACTAAGTGTAATTATAATAATAACATTATCCAACTATAATTACATTAATTATAATTATAACTACATGTAATTAACGTACATGTAATCATAATTAAACGTCTGTGTAAGTAATTGATGTAAACATTGAAATTGAGCGAAAAAAAACACTAAACATTTCACTTCATTAGTTTACGTTTTTTTTGTATTTCTTTTATTTTTAGCAACTGATGAACCGATACAGCGAGATGAAGCAAGTAAGTTATTTGTGTACTATTTTAATTTAATTGGAAAAACGCTTTTGAAAATTCGTATAATTAGAACTACAAATGGGGTAAGATTATTTTAAGTGATTATACAGTAACAGAGACCCGCCGGGGATACGTCTTCGACAATCAGTATGTATGATTCTGTCCAGTCCTAGGGGGTCCATCTTCATAGGTGTTACCTTCTCTCTTTGAGAAGGGGTTGGTTTATTACTAATGACCTGAGGTGCCACTACCGGGGAATGCCGACGGGGCTGCTTAGGTATTTTTTGTAAGTCAGAGTGCGCTTATTCTAGTGTGATGGCTTTTCAAAACCACACCTGACCTTGTGTTTAACTTTTATTGGAGATGAGGTCCCTCACTGTCAACCAAGCCCCAGTCCCTGTCCCATCGCCGCAATGGAGCATCCTTGTGCTTGTTTTACAAATACTTCAATGGATTGTGCTCCGATGAATTGGCTGCTTTGGTGCCCCCTCGTCGTAAGTTCACTGAACCAACTTGAGAATCGACTAAATCCCATCCATTCACTGTGGAGGTCCCCAGATGCCGGAGAGCTTTCTACTGCAATAGCTTCTTTCCTCGTGCTGCTGGCCTCTGGAACTCCCTCCCTGCCCCCTGTTTCCCCGACGGTACTGACATGCAGAAATGTAAAACTAATGTAAACAGACATCTCGCTGCGCAGATCCCAATTTAGGTTGAAGCCCCCCCCCCCAACCTTCTCTCTTTTCTTTCTTCTCAGTAACCCCTTACGTCTACAGTGGCGGCCTGCCTTGTCTGGGGTGAACTATGTTAAACAAAAAAAAAATGAATAAAATGCAGTAATATCGCCTAATATTTATACAGGGTGTTCGAGAAAAAATTGATAAGTTTTTATATTCGTTTATTTTGCAAGAATTTTAAGTATTTGATAGCGGTAAAGTTCAACAGATAGCTGTTTCTCTGGGCTATTGGATTGCTTTCAGAATTGGAAGTCATAAACAACTTGAAAGCACCGGAATATTAGAAATAGTCCGTTATATTTATGTAAAAATATATTTAGCTGACATTTTTTTATGTTTTTCTTTTCTTTTTTTTTCTTTTTTTTGCCAGGTTCTGTGAGTTATGGCTTCGATCTGGCTTCCCTGGGAACCTATCGAGCTCACCTGATTCACCAGTTCATCAATACCTTACTCCCGTATACGATCTACGGCCACTACGGCGTCGTCTCGTACGCCTTTTGCCCGACCGATCTAAACCAGCCGATCACGTCCATCACGAACGAAACCGACGAGAACAACGTCTACAACGTGACCCGGCAAAGTATCCCCGGTCTGGTCGACGTCGTACGACAGATGCGGAACAACCTCAACGCCCAGCGACTCAACAACGCCGCGAACGGTCGGAGAGGCAGTCAAGTCGGCGTTCTCTTCCTCGAGCCGTCCCTGACGACGGTCACACCGGAACTGGAAGCGGAGATCAACCAAATGAAAGAAGATGGCGTTAAACTGTTCCTTGTGACCGTCGGACGGAACAGCTGGTCTCATCCGGAAACGCTGTACTCCATGAGCAGCCAACCGTACATGAACTACATGTACAACGCCAGGACGTACGAACAGTTACTTTACCGGGCAAGATACTCGCCCTACCAGTTCATGCCTATGTGCAATCCGTACACATCGAGATACTTGAGATAATTCATCGTAATTAATTTCGTAAAAATCTATTATCACGGACCAAGAACGATAACTCAATTGGGTAATAATTATAGTTTTAGTCGAATCTCTAAAACTTTAAATATTACTTTTATAAAATGAAGATTGATCAGTTGAAATATTTTTTTTTTTTCAGAACTAGTATAGTTTACCATTTTTTGCTAACCTGTAATTAGGGTTAATGTTGGGGTTAATGAAGCACGTGTTTTTTTTTTATTAGAGAGTGTATATATGGGTTGCGAAAAAAATGAATATTTTCTAGAACAAGTATATTTAAAATTTACTCTTTTGTGTTGCCACCCGGACTTAGGTTTAGTATTGAGATTAATGAAGGGGGTGTTTTTATTTTATTTTGGTGAAAAAGATAAAGAAAACATATACATTTGTTCATTTTTATTTTTTCATCAAAAGAGAACATGTCTTTCAGTAACTCCAACACTAACCACCAGCTTGGGTTGGCAATAAAGTTTGGGGTTGCAATACGATATATATATATATATATATATATATATATATATATATATATATATAGAGAGAGAGAGAGAGAGAGAGAGAGAGAGAGAGAGAGAGAGAGAAAGAGAGAGGGAGAGAAGCGAATGTATATATATGTATATATATATATATATATAGAGAGAGAGAGAGGGAGAGAGACGAATGTATATATAGGAGTGCGAAAATAAATGTTTTAGCATATACCTTGTCTTCTTTATGCATACCATCTCTTCCAATTGAAAGCTCGATGATTGTCGACTTGTAACAACAGAGCATATATAAATAAATAAGATTTTGTTACATTCCAAAAACCAATATTTTATTTATTTTACGAAACATTATTTAAAAATATATATATACATATATATATATATATATATATATATATATATATATAAACAATATCATGATAAATATTTTTTGTTTTCATTTTTTATCCGCATACACATGTGTTTCATCCTTTTCCGGGAATCATTAGTGTGAAGGGCGATTGTTCTGCCGGTAACACGATTCGCAACCCTCAGACCCAAATCAACATTTTAACTTCTGTCTGAACGTCTAGGCCCATGCGGTCAACCTAAAAAACACATAGAAATGGAGACAATTAAGGTCTATTGATGTTTTTACAAGCGAACCTACCTAAAAGGCTGTCATAAACAGTATTCAACGGCGCAATCGGACGGGACTAACGGTTCACGCATAAACACGTCTTACTAGAACAAGTTATCGTCCTTGGTCCGTAGTAATAGATCTTCGTTTTATTGGCTATTGTTATGCTATGTATATTAGTTAGGCCGTTATCACATACGTCGTTTGATCGAACATCAGACTTACTAAACCGTTATGGTCCTCCACATTTATATTCATTCACATATATATATATATATATATATATATATATATATATATATATATATATATATATAGAGAGAGAGAGAGAGAGAGAGAGAGAGAGAGAGAGAGAGAAGAAGAAGAAAGAGTGATAAATATGCAACGATTGTCCAAATTTATTTCAAATTTCAATTGTTCAGTGCAAGGTGTATTCAGTAATAAACTAGTGTTTATTATTCTTTCCTTAAGCCAAGGCTTTTCAAAGATCGAGATCTTATCATCAGAGGAGAAATACAGATAGATAAGTTGGCTTTCGAAAAAACCAAAGTTCAAATATTTGAAAAATATATGAAAAATATAATAAAAAGTGCAGTGATATATATATATATATATATATATATATATATATATATGTGTGTGTGTGTGTGTGTGTGTGTGTGTGTGTGTGTGTGTGTGTGTGTGTGTGTGTGTGTGTGTAAGTAAATTACGCGTACAACAAAATCGTAGGATAAATTTCAGAGGAAACATTTTTTTAATCAATGAAACGGGCGGGTGGAAAAAAAAGAAAATTGCTAAAAATTTCCTTAAGGCCTTATCGTCTGACCCTCTAAGAGGAAACGTCAGAATGATAAATTAAAAACTAAGAAAATCGAATGAGATATGAGGGGAAAAATTTGTTTCAGTTGGAGAAAACGATTGAGAAAAAAAAGTAAATCTCTCAACGTTATGGTGCCTTTGAATCATTAAAGATCTCCAACTGATGCTTCAAAATATTTTATCTACACAGGCTAGGTCGAGTGTTGTTAATAACTAACGGGTCAATAATATTGAGATAGTAGTTCGACCTGGCACTGTGTAAAACAGAAAACCACCCATCGGAATAGTTGTCAGAACAACTATTTGTACCAACCAGGTGATATATATATATATATATATATATATATATATATATATATATATATATATATATATATATATTGAATAAATGCGAAAGTTTTTTATTCATTTATCCCTCCTATATTACCATCAAAACGGGTTACTGTTATTTAAATCAATAATAGAACACAAGTTTTTGAAATAAGGTATATATAGTCCAAAGGAAAGACACATAGACATCCATATATCTGTGTAATTTGCATAACAACTTTTCAAACAGTCGATATAATAAATTTCGGTTTGGTGTTATTCATTTGTAAATTTATTGAGTTATTTTGTCCTATATATCTGCAATAGTTTCGTGAATATTAACAGTAATTAAAGTGATTCAATAACAAAATGATAGGTGACTAAACTTTTCTTAAAATATTTGTTGATTTAAATATTTGGTAATTTAAATTTAACTCGAAAAAGATGTAGGAGACATAAACAAGAGTTCCGTAAGAGTCGAGGTTGACCTCTGTCTGTCTGTCTGTCTGTCTGTCTGTCTGTCTGTCTGTCTGTCTGTTTCTCTCTCTCTCTCTCTTGTGTTAGCGACGTTACATTTTTTTTATTGTTTGTAAATTCAATGGAAAAAAAATTAATTAAAAAAGAACATATACACACACACACAATCGCTTAAGCAAATTGATTTCTTCTTTCTTTTCATTTCTTGACGGTCTTATTTAAAAGATCATTAAATTCGTATCAAAATTACCAAAATGTTAATATCTATTTAAATGAATGAAGTGATACATATATATATATATATATATATATATATATATATATATAATTATGAAACCATTTAAGTTCTGTCTGTGGGTGGTTTCCGTAACTAATGTTACATCGGATTATTGTTTATGTTAATATTTAATTGATTATTTATTGAACTCACCAATGAAACAGAGAAAAGGGAAAAGAAAATTTTTAAAATCCTATTAAAAAAATCGGTTATATTAATAAGAAAACTAGAACAAAATACGCATCCCACAACGAGTAAAATTAATTCGATAAAAAAGTAGATTCGTGTCAATCAATATGGTACAACTGTGTAGACCGGCTTTATTCTGGTGTTGGCATTTTTGCAGGAGGGGCCACGTAATGGTTGCCAATGTCCCTAAGTAAAAGTGACATTATGGATCAGACTGGATTAGAACTTGGCAAACCCAGGTCGTCAGTCGGTGTCGTTATCCATTTGACCACCGTCACCTTCCTTTATTGGTGAATAGAATTGTTTTGCGCCACTTTTATGTCACCTTACGAAGATTCAAGTCCAACAATAACAACCCGCGGGTGCGTGGTCCCCCTCTGTATGTGACTCAATGTGGCGAGTGTAAAATGCAATAAATCTGGGCAATTTGGGGCATTTTTGATCCCCCTTTGTCCCCCTGGGGACGCGAACCAGAATTTTTCTGAGGTCAAGGATGCTCATTTTATATCCAGAACTATTGCCTCTACATTTTGACCAAGTTTCAGAAAAATTGAATGGATGGATCAAACGTTATGGGAGAAAAGGGTCATTTTTTGCCATTTTGGGGGCTTTTGACCCTCTGGGGGCGCGAACCGGATTTTTTCCAAGGTCAGCGATACTTATTTTTTATTAGGAACAATTGCCTCCACATGTTGGCCAAGTTTCAGAGAAATTGAATGAATGAATGAAAAGTTATGGGGCAAAAAATGTCATTTTTTGCTATTTTGGGGACTTTTGACCTCCTGGGGAGCTAACCAAATTTTTTTCAAAATTCAGAGAATGTCACTTTCTAACCTGACCAAAGTTACAACTTGATGCAAAATTTCAGAGAAATTCAATGGATGGTTGCGGAGAAAAAAAAACTCTCTTTAAACTCTTTCTTCTTTCGTGTGAATCAGATGATTCTAGTGTTGCTATTTTATAGAAAGGGGGTAGAAGGTAGGGGTAAGCTCTTCGTGAAAATTCAGATACCTCCGCTTCTTGTGAAATTTTTAAAATACGTATTAGACATCAATTAATAAATATTCCCCAAATTTCAATTACTTTGGAGTGTTTTAAAGCGTTTTAAGGAGCTTAACATGGAAAAAGAATTACATACGAAAATGTTAATATTTCAGATTTGCATTGAATTTGATCCATTGACATTAGACACTCGGAAGCAAGATTACCTGAATTTCACTTTATTCTTAAGATCCCTTACATTTTAAACAGTTTCTTGTATCATAATCATGTAATGGCTGTTGATAAAAAATAAGAATAAGGATTCTGGACATACGGTTTAGTATCAGTATGTCTGTTTTAATCTTCATAAAGTTACATGAAAAAGGTTCACAACTGTTTTGTTCGGTGAATTAATGTTTGTATTTTGTTGTTCTGTTTTTTTTTTTGTTTTTTTGTTTTTTTGCTTTCATGTTTTTACTGATTGGTCAGCACTTATCAAGGTTCGGGGCCACTCGAGGATAAGGTTTAAAGACATCGTCTGTTGGACAGTGATCGCCACCACGAGAAGATTGGAAACAATTGGTAGAAACGACATAAGATTACTGAGGAATTGGTTATCCAACAGGACGGCTCAACCAGTATTTGTTTACATAAGACTTGAAGATGACGATGTTGTAGTAGGTCGTGAAGCAGACTCGTGGTACATTGTTCCACGCAGACGATGTTCTAAGAAATAAACTTTTTTCATTAAAGTTCCGATAGGTTTTTGATAAAGAGAGAGAGGAAGGAAAGTTCTTGTCTGTGGGTGTATTGATTTACTCCTCTCCAGGAGTTAGACACAAGGCCAGTTTTTATCTTACTCCCACAAGTAAGATGTGACCCATAGTCAGGTCGGGAAAGTGGGGTTTAAAAATTGCCTGGGCATCCCCGTCGGCATTCCCCGGTAGGGGCGCCTCAGGCAGTAAGCAATGAACATACTCCTCCCCAAAGAGAGGAGGCAGAGCCTGGGAGGGTGCACCTCCTAGAACTGCACAGGACATACCCATAGACCGACGTAAATCAAGCCCCGAAGGCCAAGACAATACCAGTCTATGGGGTGCAGTATCCATCGGAACAGATACTACACTTTGATCTTGGGTGTATTATTTACTCCTCTCCAGGAGTTAGGCACAAGGCCAGTTTTATCCTACTCCCACAAGTAAGATGTGACCCAAGGTCGGGTCGGAAAGTGGGGGTTGAAAAGCCAGCGCTCGAGAGGTGAGCACTCTGACCATCAAAAATTGCCTGGGCAGCCCCGTCGGCATTCCCCGGTAGGGGCGCCTCAAGCAGTAAGCAATTAACTTACTCCTCCCCAAAGAGGGGAGGCAAAGCCTGGGAGGGTGGACCTCCTAGAACTGCACAGGACATACCCATAGACCGACGTAAATCAAGCCCCGAAGGCCAAGACAATACCAGTCTATGGGGTGCAGTATCCATCGGAACAGATACTACACTTTGATCTTGGATGTAGCTAGACGAGTTGTTGTTAATGTTTTACAGGAGGGGTCTAGGGATTGGAGCTCAGTCGAGCACCTACCATGAACATAACGATACAATAGAGAGAGGCTAGCGACAGGCTGTAGGGACGAGAAGATATCACCAGTCACATGATTGTGGAGCACATTTTGTACACTGTCAAGACAGAAAAGAGTGCCCCAAGCGGCACCTCCCCAGATATGAGAGTAGTACTCCATCTTATGGTGTATCTGGTGCTTATACAGGTAAAGGATTGCGTTATGAGTGAGGTGCTTTCTACCTGTCCTAGGACGAGTATTCTTCTAGTTAATATATATAGGAAAAGGGCCTTAGGGGAAGAATAGCTTATTAACTCACATTTAGTATAATAATTGATAGATATAACAGTTCGAATGCAAAAGGTGATAAATTCAAATGACTAAGCTCGTTTGAATCGACCGAAATATCAGTTCTGCGTTGATTTACTCCTCTCCAGGAGTTAGACACAAGGCCAGTTTTTATCTTACTCCCACAAGTAAGATGTGACCCATAGTCAGGTCGGGAAAGTGGGGTTTAAAAATTGCCTGGGCATCCCCGTCGGCATTCCCCGGTAGGGGCGCCTCAGTACGTGTTATTATTTTTACTCGTCTTTTTTTTTTTAGATGCGTATCCACTATTCAATTGAAAGATTAGATTTGAGAAATGTTCAAATCCAGAATTGGACTGTGAAAGCTTATTTGAACTGAAATCAAGAAGACTGGTCAGATATCACATGATGTCAAACATTATTTCGGGGCGTGCTACAGTTATGAAATACAACACATTTGATTACTTCAAAACCAACATAATGGCTCTTATTGCGTTTCGCATTCGATATACATACATACGTATATGATAGAGTTTTAAACAAAAAATGAAATGTCAGACAAAGTGGAATGTTTTGTAAATGGAATCGTGAGTAAGCATTAAAACAGACTAGTAAAAATATAAACACACATGTGTATATGCTGATAGTTATAGAATAAATAGTCCTACGTAATGAAAAATGAAAAAAATGAAAACCGAAAAGTGTTTATATGTTCAGCGACGTTCCGTCTTTATTGTTCAAAAACTTTCTCAGGATGATCGATTTGAAGAAAAAACATGAAAGTTAAAATTATAAATACGTTTTCCGTCTATACCAACATAATGTTTTATTTTTTATTTTTCGAAAAAGGCATAGACGTTAAAATTTAAAATATGTAGTGCGTCTATGAAGTGGAATGATTTTTGTTAATATCTTATAATGAAATCTAACAATTACTTAACATCGCAAAAATGACTGCATGGATTTTTACTCATACTATGGTAACAAAATAAAAATAACCCTAACCCTAACTCATACTATGGTAACAAAATAAAAATAACCCTAACCCTAACTCATACTATGGTAACAAAATAAAAATAACCCTAACCCTAACTCATACTATGGTAACAAAATAAAAATAACCCTAACCCTAACTCATACTATGGTAACAAAATAAAAATAACCCTAACCCTAACTCATACTATGGTAACAAAATAAAAATAACCCTAACCCTAACTCATACTATGGTAACAAAATAAAAATAACCCTAACCCTAACTCATACTATGGTAACAAAATAAAAATAACCCTAACCCTAACTCATACTATGGTAACAAAATAAAAATAACCCTAACCCTAACTCATACTATGGTAACAAAATAAAAATAACCCTAACCCTAACTCATACTATGGTAACAAAATAAAAATAACCCTAACCCTAACTCATACTATGGTAACAAAATAAAAATAACCCTAACCCTAACTCATACTATGGTAACAAAATAAAAATAACCCTAACCCTAACTCATACTATGGTAACAAAATAAAAATAACCCTAACCCTAACTCATACTATGGTAACAAAATAAAAATAACCCTAACCCTAACTCATACTATGGTAACAAAATAAAAATAACCCTAACCCTAACTCATACTATGGTAACAAAATAAAAATAACCCTAACCCTAACTCATACTATGGTAACAAAATAAAAATAACCCTAACCCTAACTCATACTATGGTAACAAAATAAAAATAACCCTAACCCTAACTCATACTATGGTAACAAAATAAAAATAACCCTAACCCTAACTCATACTATGGTAACAAAATAAAAATAACCCTAAACCTAACTCATACTATGGTAACAAAATAAAAATAAGCCTAACCCTAACTCATACTATGGTAACAAAATAAAAATAGGCATGATAATCGATTTTTAGTTAAGTGCATTCTAGAATTGGTAGCCCTCGACATATAAAGAGAAGAATTATAATACATTACACATTCACTTAAAACATTACAATATCCCCATATTTCATATTAAATGCAAAGAAAACATCTACAATTTTTTTCCAAACGCAATAAACAAAAATCATATACACCGTACACTTCTCTTATGAATACAAATATTCTTTTACAAACCCACGTCAATAATACAATAATTTACAACACTCTACATAAGTTAGGAATTCCAACAACACAAACTAAATCACAAACTATAAAAAACACTAAAAACATTTTCCTAAAAGACCCATATTTAAAGCAAGTAGATATGCTGTCCAATACAATAATTTTAAGCAAATATTTATTTACTCCTCTGCAGGAGTTAGGCACAAGGACAGTTTTATCTTACTCCCACAAGTAAGATGTGACCACAGCTTGGGTCGAGTAAGTGGGGTTTGAAAAGCCAGCGCCCTAGAAAGTGAGCACTCTGGCCATTAAAAATTGCCTGGGCAGCCGCGTCGGCATTCCCCGGTAGGGGCGCCTCAGGCAGTAAGCAATAAACTTACTCCTCCCCAAAGAGGGGAGGCGAAGCCTGGGAGGGTGGACCTCCTAGAACTGCACAGGACAAACCCACAGACAGGTGGAATCAAGCCCCGAAGGACAAGACGACACCCGTCTATAGGGTGCAGTATCCATCGGAACAGATACTACACTTACTTCCTAGCGTGCCAGATTTGTGAAATTAAGTGAGAACTTAAGAAAACACTTTATGACATCAGAGAGATATAAAAAAAAAACAATTCCCTAAATGTACCATTCTCTCATATCTTGGAACATGATCATTGATGTAACTTTATACAAGTAGGACTCGTTAAATTCGTTTTTAATAAATCTCGCCAAATACTTCTTGAATAAGCACTCATTCTAAACTTTGACCCAATAAAACAACGTAATGGCTTCTACAATTGATGTCATTTAATCAGCAAAATAATCCTAAACGAATAAAACTTAAATTTAGATCGAGGCTAGATATTTTTACACCATATTTCCATGAAGACTTTGGACATTACTTCGATATTAAAAAAACAACATTTATTCCACTTCACAGACGCACCACATACTTTTTTTAAAAGTTACGTCTATGCCTTTTTCGGAAAAGAAACGTAACATTCATTCCTCTTCAGAAGGGGAAAGGGAAATACATTACATGCCAATTACGCATGTACGTACATACACACAAACTATTTTTGTATACATACTGTATATAGATAAGGTATATTTAGTATAATATATATATATATATATATATATATATATATATATATATAAATATATATATATATATATATATATATATATATATATATATATATATAATGATAGTAGAAATAAGATGGATAAACATGTACGAATACAAAATGTATTTCAAAATTTATTTCAATTTCGATTGTTCAATGCTAGGTATACTTGGTAATAAAATTATGTTTATTATTCTTTCCTTAAGCCAAGGTTTTTCAAAGATCAAAATCTTATCATCAGAGGAATTACATAGATAGATAAGTTGGCGGTGGAAATGCCAACATTCAAAATTTGAAAAAATAGTAAGTATATATAGTAATTCAAGGAAAGAAGACACCCACG
>OY744547.1:56567381-56612381 GCA_963556195.1 Sepiola atlantica
ATGCGGTTCCTACACATGTCCCGCCTAAATATTACTACGCTCATCGGTGGGGTATGCGTCCCACGTTGGGAATCATTGGCATGAGGAGAATTGGTATTCGACCAGTTACAGCTCTTCTATTTCGTCAGGGTGGATTCCATCCCACAGATAACATGATATAAACCATTTTCTCTTTCCTTTCCCTTCCTGCACTTTATCATGTCGCTAAGGGAATGAGATTCCTTTAAAATAAGTAAAACTATTAATGAATTGAATCTGGGATGTTTGTAGTTTTCGTGACCGGTTCGCTGGAACTGGTATGAACGGACGAGTTGAACTCCGCCCCTGGTTTGATCGGTTCTCACAGGGCAAGAAGTGGGTGTCGCCCGTCGGGATCGGAATTCACTTGCAAAGCGACACGTTGGCGTCACAAATCGTGTTGGCAAAGTTGGGGACTCTTGTAAAAGGATATTCGACCAAATCAAACATTTTTTTTCTTGGCGATTACGAATTGCGTACGACTAACAAACATACTTATTAGAAGAAACATATAAGTAAAATGAGACGGTGGGGGGAATAGTTTGGATTTTACAAACAATAAGTAAATTTGAAAAAATAGAAGTAAAAGTGTGAGAGATGGTTTTGTTATGTATCCTAAATCACAATTGTATTTGATTTTGGTGAAGTTTTTTTTTTTTTTTTTTCAAATTGGGGCGATATTAGATTTTCTCACTCATAAGCTCCTATTCCGAATTCGAAGCCGTGGGCCGCCATCAATAGACTGCCTCTCCTGCACCAAACGGTTATAATAAAAACAAAGAAAAGTCGGTGCTTATGCTGATTAGCGGCCTATGAAAAAATATTTTGGTGCTATTTTACTTATAGGCCGATCAAGTTAATTGTGTTCATGTAAAAGCATTATTTTGTACTTACTCAGTCATATTTTATCTCTCACGCCCCGAAAAAGAATTTTAAAATATCAAGCAGAACTTTAATTAGAACGATTTTTCCATTTCCATAAGGGTTATATGAAATGGCGAGTCTGCGATTTTCGAAGTGGCCGGTTAGTGGCCGGTTAGCTAACTAAGGGCAGATAAGTGTCCCCTTGTCTATTCTACCGACCGCTCACAGCCCAAAATGTCGGCTCGGGCACAAATACAGGTTGAACATCGAAATGGAAAAATCGTTCTAATTAAAGTTCTGCTTGATATTTTAAAATTCTTTTTCGGGGCGTGAGAGATAAAATATGACTGAGTAAGTACAAAATAATGCTTTTACATGAACACAATTAACTTGATCGGCCTATAAGTAAAATAGCACCAATATTTTTATATAAAAACAATAATATATACTTATTAAGCATTATATTCTTACTCACTGTACGAAAAAGTAGAAAAAATTATCCACTAGAACTTTAATTACAAGTATTTTTCCATTCTGCGTATCATAACAGCGACTCGTTCAGTAAGCCTCCATCTTGTTTTTTAAGAAGATTTGAAGGGCAGATAACTGAAATCTTCTTAAAAAACAAGATGGAGGCTTACTGAACAAGTCGCTGTTATGATACGCAGAATGGAAAAATACTTGTAATTAAAGTTCTAGTGGATAATTTTTTCTACTTTTTCGTACAGTGAGTAAGAATATAATGCTTAATAAGTATATATTATTGTTTTTATATAAAAATAATTTTTTCATAGGCCGCTAATCAGCATAAGCACCGGAAAGTCACTTAAAATCATTTCAGGTAAAAATTTATACAAAATTAGTGGGAATAATTTTTTTTAAATGAAAATTAAATATCAATTACAAATTAAACTTTTAATTGATTACTAAAAACCATCAAATAATTCGAATTAAAAAAAATGATTTTTTTTTTTAATTTAATTATTTTTAATGTACAATCATTTATATCGATTTGAAACCAGCAAAATTAAACTCAACATATTGTTTATGGCCGTTTGGATCAAGAGAAACAGTCCACTGATGTAGGCCCACGTCCCCGAATTCGGAATAGAGGCGTGTGAGCGAGAACATTCAATATCGCCCGAATTGGACATAAATAGATATATGCCTATATGTTTTTATTAGATTTATTTTACTTCAGTCTAAAGTCTCAAAAACCAAGGGCCCCTTTCTGAGGCTCACGCTTAATCTCTATATGAGATACATAGACATGTTAGTGTTCTATTAAAGTTCCCCCTTACCTCTCAACCGTTGAGTTAGTAAAGAAGTGAAGAACATTTGCCGGAATAATTTTTTTTTTAATTTTTTAAATGAAAATTAAATTAAAAATAGAAGTTTTACTTGATTCTTGAAAACCATCAAATAATTCGAATTAAAAGGAAATTCATTTAATTATTTTTATATCGATTTGAATGAAACTTAGAAGCGTGTGTATGACTGTTTATAAGTTAGAACCGTGTGTATGACTGTTTATAAGTTAGAACCGTGTGTATGACTGTTTATAAATTAGAACCGTGTGTATGACTGTTTATAAGTTAGAACCGTGTGTATGACTGTTTATAAGTTAGAACCGTGTGTATGACTGTTTATAAGTTAGAACCGTGTGTATGACTGTTTATAAATTAGAACCGTGCGTATGACTGTTTATAAGTTAGAACCGTGTGTATGACTGTTTATAAGTTAGAACCGTGTGTATGACTGTTTATAAGTTAGAACCGTGTGTATGACTGTTTATAAGTTAGAACCGTGTGTATGACTGTTTATAAGTTAGAACCGTGTGTATGACTGTTTATAAGTTAGAACCGTGTGTATGACTGTTTATAAATTAGAACCGTGTGTATGACTGTTTATAAGTTAGAACCGTGTGTATGACTGTTTATAAGTTAGAACCGTGTGTATGACTGTTTATAAGTTAGAACCGTGTGTATGACTGTTTATAAGTTAGAACCGTGTGTATGACTGTTTATAAATTAGAACCGTGTGTATGACTGTTTATAAGTTAGAACCGTGTGTATGACTGTTTATAAGTTAGAACCGTGTGTATGACTGTTTATAAGTTAGAACCGTGTGTATGACTGTTTATAAGTTAGAACCGTGTGTATGACTGTTTATAAGTTAGAACCGTGTGTATGACTGTTTATAAGTTAGAACCGTGTGTATGACTGTTTATAAGTTAGAACCGTGTGTATGACTGTTTATAAGTTAGAACCGTGTGTATGACTGTTTATAAGTTAGAACCGTGTGTATGACTGTTTATAAGTTAGAACCGTGTGTATGACTGTTTATAAGTTAGAACCGTGTGTATGACTGTTTATAAGTTAGAACCGTGTGTATGACTGTTTATAAATTAGAACCGTGTGTATGACTGTTTATAAGTTAGAACCGTGTGTATGACTGTTTATAAGTTAGAACCGTGTGTATGACTGTTTATAAGTTAGAACCGTGTGTATGACTGTTTATAAGTTAGAACCGTGTGTATGACTGTTTATAAGTTAGAACCGTGTGTATGACTGTTTATAAGTTAGAACCGTGTGTATGACTGTTTATAAGTTAGAACCGTGTGTATGACTGTTTATAAGTTAGAACCGTGTGTATGACTGTTTATAAATTAGAACCGTGTGTATGACTGTTTATAAGTTAGAACCGTGTGTATGACTGTTTATAAATTAGAACCGTGTGTATGACTGTTTATAAGTTAGAACCGTGTGTATGACTGTTTATAAGTTAGAACCGTGTGTATGACTGTTTATAAGTTAGAACCGTGTGTATGACTGTTTATAAGTTAGAACCGTGTGTATGACTGTTTATAAGTTAGAACCGTGTGTATGACTGTTTATAAATTAGAACCGTGTGTATGACTGTTTATAAGTTAGAACCGTGTGTATGACTGTTTATAAGTTAGAACCGTGTGTATGACTGTTTATAAGTTAGAACCGTGTGTATGACTGTTTATAAGTTAGAACCGTGTGTATGACTGTTTATAAATTAGAACCGTGTGTATGACTGTTTATAAGTTAGAACCGTGTGTATGACTGTTTATAAGTTAGAACCGTGTGTATGACTGTTTATAAGTTAGAACCGTGTGTATGACTGTTTATAAGTTAGAACCGTGTGTATGACTGTTTATAAGTTAGAACCGTGTGTATGACTGTTTATAAGTTAGAACCGTGTGTATGACTGTTTATAAGTTAGAACCGTGTGTATGACTGTTTATAAGTTAGAACCGTGTGTATGACTGTTTATAAGTTAGAACCGTGTGTATGACTGTTTATAAGTTAGAACCGTGTGTATGACTGTTTATAAGTTAGAACCGTGTGTATGACTGTTTATAAGTTAGAACCGTGTGTATGACTGTTTATAAATTAGAACCGTGTGTATGACTGTTTATAAGTTAGAACCGTGTGTATGACTGTTTATAAGTTAGAACCGTGTGTATGACTGTTTATAAGTTAGAACCGTGTGTATGACTGTTTATAAGTTAGAACCGTGTGTATGACTGTTTATAAGTTAGAACCGTGTGTATGACTGTTTATAAGTTAGAACCGTGTGTATGACTGTTTATAAGTTAGAACCGTGTGTATGACTGTTTATAAGTTAGAACCGTGTGTATGACTGTTTATAAATTAGAACCGTGTGTATGACTGTTTATAAGTTAGAACCGTGTGTATGACTGTTTATAAATTAGAACCGTGTGTATGACTGTTTATAAGTTAGAACCGTGTGTATGACTGTTTATAAGTTAGAACCGTGTGTATGACTATTTATAAGTTAGAACCGTGTGTATGACTGTTTATAAGTTAGAACCGTGTGTATGACTGTTTATAAATTAGAACCGTGCGTATGACTGTTTATAAGTTAGAACCGTGTGTATGACTGTTTATAAGTTAGAACCGTGTGTATGACTGTTTATAAGTTAGAACCGTGTGTATGACTGTTTATAAGTTAGAACCGTGTGTATGACTGTTTATAAGTTAGAACCGTGTGTATGACTGTTTATAAGTTAGAACCGTGTGTATGACTGTTTATAAGTTAGAACCGTGTGTATGACTGTTTATAAGTTAGAACCGTGTGTATGACTGTTTATAAATTAGAACCGTGTGTATGACTGTTTATAAATTAGAACCGTGTGTATGACTGTTTATAAGTTAGAACCGTGTGTATGACTGTTTATAAGTTAGAACCGTGTGTATGACTGTTTATAAGTTAGAACCGTGTGTATGACTGTTTATAAGTTAGAACCGTGTGTATGACTGTTTATAAGTTAGAACCGTGTGTATGACTGTTTATAAATTAGAACCGTGTGTATGACTGTTTATAAGTTAGAACCGTGTGTATGACTGTTTATAAGTTAGAACCGTGTGTATGACTGTTTATAAGTTAGAACCGTGTGTATGACTGTTTATAAGTTAGAACCGTGTGTATGACTGTTTATAAATTAGAACCGTGTGTATGACTGTTTATAAGTTAGAACCGTGTGTATGACTGTTTATAAATTAGAACCGTGTGTATGACTGTTTATAAGTTAGAACCGTGTGTATGACTGTTTATAAGTTAGAACCGTGTGTATGACTGTTTATAAATTAGAACCGTGTGTATGACTGTTTATAAGTTAGAACCGTGTGTATGACTGTTTATAAGTTAGAACCGTGTGTATGACTGTTTATAAGTTAGAACCGTGTGTATGACTGTTTATAAATTAGAACCGTGCGTATGACTGTTTATAAGTTAGAACCGTGTGTATGACTGTTTATAAGTTAGAACCGTGTGTATGACTGTTTATAAGTTAGAACCGTGTGTATGACTGTTTATAAGTTAGAACCGTGTGTATGACTGTTTATAAGTTAGAACCGTGTGTATGACTGTTTATAAGTTAGAACCGTGTGTATGACTGTTTATAAATTAGAACCGTGTGTATGACTGTTTATAAGTTAGAACCGTGTGTATGACTGTTTATAAGTTAGAACCGTGTGTATGACTGTTTATAAGTTAGAACCGTGTGTATGACTGTTTATAAGTTAGAACCGTGTGTATGACTGTTTATAAATTAGAACCGTGTGTATGACTGTTTATAAGTTAGAACCGTGTGTATGACTGTTTATAAGTTAGAACCGTGTGTATGACTGTTTATAAGTTAGAACCGTGTGTATGACTGTTTATAAGTTAGAACCGTGTGTATGACTGTTTATAAATTAGAACCGTGTGTATGACTGTTTATAAGTTAGAACCGTGTGTATGACTGTTTATAAATTAGAACCGTGTGTATGACTGTTTATAAGTTAGAACCGTGTGTATGACTGTTTATAAGTTAGAACCGTGTGTATGACTGTTTATAAGTTAGAACCGTGTGTATGACTGTTTATAAGTTAGAATCGTGTGTATGACTGTTTATAAATTAGAACCGTGTGTATGACTGTTTATAAGTTAGAATCGTGTGTATGACTGTTTATAAGTTAGAACCGTGTGTATGACTGTTTATAAGTTAGAACCGTGTGTATGACTGTTTATAAGTTAGAACCGTGTGTATGACTGTTTATAAATTAGAACCGTGTGTATGACTGTTTATAAGTTAGAACCGTGTGTATGACTGTTTATAAATTAGAACCGTGTGTATGACTGTTTATAAGTTAGAACCGTGTGTATGACTGTTTATAAGTTAGAACCGTGTGTATGACTGTTTATAAGTTAGAACCGTGTGTATGACTGTTTATAAGTTAGAATCGTGTGTATGACTGTTTATAAATTAGAACCGTGTGTATGACTGTTTATAAGTTAGAATCGTGTGTATGACTGATTATAAATTAGAACCGTGTGTATGACTGTTTATAAATTAGAACCGTGTGTATGACTGATTATAAATTAGAACCGTGTGTATGACTGATTGAAACAAGAGAAACCGTCCATGTTTGTCGGTCCACGTCCCCAAATTCGGAATAGAGGCGTGTGAGCGAGAAAAGTCACTATCGCTCAAATTGGACATGAATGGATATATGCCTGTATGTCTGTATTTTTGTTTTCATTTTGCTTCAGTGTAAAGTCTCAGAAATCAAGGGCCCCTCTTCCTGGGGCTAACACTTGATCTATATAAGAGACACATAGATATCTAAGTGTTCGAGTAAAGTTATCCTTTACCTCTAAAACGTTGAGTTAGTAAGTAAGTTAAGAACATTAATTTTCCTCACCCCAATTGACCAGTAAACTTTGTTATAGTATATCTTTCTTGTGGTCTCTTGGTCTTAACGGATTCCAGGACAAGAATTCATCTAGTCTGGTGGAGTATCCAGCTACATGCTGTTACTTGAGGTAAGATTATTTGGAGAAGTGGCACCATTCCTTGTATTGACCAGTGTATAGCTGTGTCGAAGGGATCTTATTTAGGCTTAGAATCCTATGTTATTTTGAATATTTGGTCAGGGTTTACATGTAAGGTGAAGTACCATCATATCAGGTTGTCCTGACAAACCCCTGTACAGAGAGACCAAAGACACTCAAGGATGGTGTCTAGTAGGTAATTCAAACTCTCCTAAATTGTATGCATATATTCGAATATTCCATTAAAGTTCTCCTTTATCTGCCAAACGTTGAGTTAGTAAAGAAGTTAAGAACATTAATTTTCCTCTCCCCAATTGACCAGTGAACTATGTTATAGTATATATTTCTTGTGGTCTCTTGGTTTTAACGGATTCCAGGACAAGAATTCGTTTAGTCTGGTAGAGTATCCAGCTAAGTGCTGTTACTTGGGGTAACATCACTAGGAGATGGTGCACCATTCCTAGTATGAGCCAGTGTATAGTCATGTCGATGAGATCTTATTTTTGCTTGTATGTACAATGTACATCTGTATGTATAATATATAAGGTTTATATAAATGATTCTGTATCGGTCATTTGCCATTAATGTATTTTTTGATCGGCCTTTGTTCCGATGGATACTGCACCCCATAAACTGGTATCGTCTTGGCCTTCGGGGCTTTATTTACGCCGGTCTATAGGTCTGTCCTGTGCACTTCTAGGAGGTCCCCCCTCCCAGGCTTTGCCTCCCCTCTTTGGGGAGGAGTAAGTTTATTGCTTACTGTCTGAGGCGGCCCTACCGAGGAATACCGACGGGACTGCGCAGGCAATTTGTAATGGCCAGAGTGCTCACCCCCACCCACCTGATATGAATTCGGAAAAATCATTCACTCTAAATAAAAAAAAGTCAGCAGTAGGTGATTTCCCCTCTTTAGATAATCAGAAAGGATTATGACAATTTATATATATAAAAATTAAACTACTGACGTAGTTCTATGATTTTATATGAATATTAGTGCGAACACTGGCGAAGCTGCATGTGTTTCCATCATTTTTGACAGAAAAAGGTGCACAGCTGTGATATATATATATATATATATATATATATATATATATATATATATATATATATATATATATATATATATATATATATATTGACGTAATGGGAAATGAAAAAAGAAAAAAACAAGATATATTTTTTATATATTCATCAACGTTTCGTCTTTATTGTAAGAAATCCTCATGATGATAATTTGAAGAAAAATAATGGAGAGATAAAGGGAAGTAGTAGCCAGACTGGACTCTCCTCCAGCGCTAACAGTGGCCACGGCTACTACTTTCCTTTATCTCTCCATCATGTCTACCCAAAATTTCGATGTACTTGCATGACATTTTTCTTCAAATTATCATCCTAAGACGAAACGTTGATGAATATATAAAAAATATCTCTTAGTTTTTTCCTTTTTCATTTCCCATATATATATATATATATATATATATATATATATATATATATATATATATATATATGATTAAGATGTGGATTAGAGTACAGATAATTTTACTCGAAAAGGGTGTATAGGCGATAAAAATTGTATTTTTTTAAGATTATGTCGTGCTGAACGTTTTGGGGTTAAAATCAAGTATTAATAAGGAAAAAACTCTTTAACACTTTTTTAATTAGTACCTCGGCGTATTACTAATGTGGCGAATTATCAAATATGGCGTCATCTAGGGAATAAGCCGTTCATACTAGCATATTTACTTATTTAAAAAGTGTGTTTCTTGCGATTTTATGCGTAATACTATCTTGATTTTAACTCTAAAGCGTTTAGCATGTTATAACATGATATATATATATATATATATATATATATATATATATATATATATATATATATATATATATATGTGTGTGTGTGTGTATATATATATAGATGTATATATATATATATATATATATAGATGTATATATATATATATATATATATATATATATATATATTTAAGGACGAAACGTATACGTACATAGATAATAAACAACAAACAAATATTAGATAGTTAGATAGATAGATAGATAGATAGATAGATAGATAGATAGATAAACATGTAAACAGACTATTAGAAATTATTACACCAAGACATGTGTAAAGCCAACTGATATTCCGGTCGTGCCAGCGACCTTAATCTTTTAATCAAACTTTTTAACACCATAGATTAAGGTCGTTGACACGATCGAAATATCTGTTTCCTTTAGATATGTCTTTGTGTTATAATTTCTACTAGCCTTTGTACATGCGTATTCACTATTCTTTATAGTAACTATTCCATAGTAGGATATACATAGATGTATATGCATGTATATGCATGCATATTCACATATATGCGTGTGTGTGTGTGTGTGTGTGTGTGTGTGTGTGCGCGCGCGTGTGTGTGTGTGTGTGTGTGTGTGTGTGTGTGTGTGTGTGTGTGTGTGTGTGTGTGTGTGTGTGTGTGTGTGTGTGTGTGTGTGTGTGTGTGTGTGTGTGATGTGTTGGACGTGTGTGGGCAAAGTTCGAAATGCAAAAACCATCAACTGCGTGAACCTTTCACGCCTTGTAGATCCGTTTAATATTAATTCGTGTTTTTTTAATTTCACAGTTAATTGAACTGTTAAATTAAAATCATATGCTAAACGCTTTACCATACAAAATTTAAACTTACGAATTAGAAATATTTTAATGTGTGATCAAATTTTTTAAAATATTTTTTTTCTTGAAAAGAATTCGTTTTTTTCAATTTTGGTTGGGCTTTGAACTTTGGTTCACTGGTTTGGCTGTTTAAACATTAAACCATCCTTAGGTGGCAATGGTTTTAACCGGAGAAAGACGCTTACGTGCACAAATGAAGTGGCCACGTGCATTGTGACCGTATATGTCGGTCAAGAGTCATATTAAATTTATGATTATATTAAAATACGAGTAAGTCGGGCACTGTAGCAAAATTGGTGTGATGATGTGTAAAAATAATGTTAAAACGGTATTTTCTATATAAAGTTAGAGTATGTAGAGAAAGAGGAAAATTGCATTGCAATTTAAAAGACTAGTATTAGAGCGACGTGTCAGGAAATGACGTTACAGACGGGAAGTCGTCAGTGACACGTAGTAGATAAGCTGATAAAATCTTCATCTTAGCTATTTATGTTTCTCCTTGCATTTTGTATTCAAATTAATATACACTACTGCAAAAATGTAGTAAAATGTGGTGTGTATGTGTTAAATAACGTTAAAAACGGGATTTTTTCACATAAGGTTAGAGTATGTGAAGAACGTAGAAAATTCCAGTAACAGTTAAATAATCAAAATTACGGGTAAATCTGACATTTGGAGAAAAATTGGATATGGTTACATAAAATTAATCTTAAAAACGGTATTTTCTAAATAAGGCTATAATAAGTAGAGAAAGTGGAGCATTCCATTATAAGTTTTAAAAAATAAAATTAAGACTACGTATCAGATATGACGTCACAGGCAGGAAGTCGCTAGTGACACGTAGCGGATAACATGTTGAAATATTCTCCTTGTTGTATTTTGTATTGAATTTAATATAAAAATCTAACCATATTAGATAATAATAAAACGGTATTTTCCGCATGAGGTTAGGGTAAATGTTAAAGTTGAAAATTCTATTAAAAGTTAAAAGATTAGTATTAAAGCGACGTGTAGGGATATGATGACATGGACGGGAAGTTCGGAATGACACGTATCGATGCAGATAGAAAAGCCTCTCTTGGCCAGTGAGTTGACTAGATTGTGTCGCTTTTTTATAGATTGGTCTTTATTCGACATCCCCCATCACCAGGGAGAGGGCGATGAGGATCTTGCTTATTGTGTGACCCTGTAGTACTATAAAACAAAGAAACAAACAATATGAAACATTAAGTGACTACGTAGGTGTTGTTGTTCTTTTGTCTCAAATGTTAAGTTTATTTTTAAAACCTAAAATTATCTAATGGGGTGCCTGTTACGATATTCAATCAACACTGGGTTAAGGTTGTTGTAAGCAGAGATTGACGCTTGCTTGCACTAATTAAAATAAACGCGTGCGTTGTTAGCATGTATGTCGGTCAGGCGCTAATATTAACCAAAAATAACCAAATTAACGGATGTTTTAGATGTTGTAACACAATTGAATATGTAGCAAAATTGTGTTAAAAACGATATTTTCTACATAGAGTTATTGTAAGTAGGGAACGTGGAAAATTCCTTTGGAAGTTCAAAACTTAGTATTATGCCGACGTGTTAGGATATGACGCGATGTACGGGAAGTCCGCAGTGACACGAATGTTTAAGAAAAGAAAGTCTCTCTTTGACAGGTGAGCTGACGGAGTTTAGTTACTTTTTAGAAGCTCTGTCCTTTATTAGTCATCCCCCAACCCCATCACTAACCCTAACCCTAACCCTAACCCTAACCCTAACCCTAATCCTAACCCTAACCCTAACCCTAACCCTAGCCCCATCATTACCCCTCCCCCATCTCAACCCCCGTCGAATGTATATTTGCATTGGAAGCTTGCGTCTTAACTGTTACCTTTTTTACAGAAACAAAAGATTACCCAACTGTGTTGCTTGCTCGTGCATTCAATCATCTTTAGGTATCTAGTGTAGCTGACAGCGGAAAAAGAGGCTTATAGATGAACACGTGTGGTGTTAGCATGTATGTCGATCAGGCAACAATATTTTTTTAAATAATCAAAATTACGAGTAGTTCAGATACTGTAGCAAAATGTAATATGGATGCGTAAAAATAATGTTAAAAACACGGTATTTTTCACATAATGTTAGAGTAAGTAGAGAAAATTCCATTATAAGTTAAAAGTGAAAAGTTTGAATGCAAAACGCGATAAACGCCATTTTCAAAATCACGAAACTGTCCTTACAAAAAGTGTTTCGGTTCAACACTCGACGACACCCCAAAACTATATGTTACATAATATGATATCGAAATAATTTCTTTTTGATTTCAATTAAAATCAGTTTTCATTCGAAGTCTACATTTAATATATTCGTAATTTTATCGTTTAAAGTCTCAATTTAAACGAATTGGATTTATCGCGTTTTGCCTTCGAACTCTTCAAGTTTTGAATTAATGCTACGTGTCAGGATGTGATGTCATAGAAAGGAAGTCGTCAGTGACGCCTGGCTGATAAGCTGATGAAATATTATCCTTGTTTCTTCATGCCTCAACTTGTGTTTTTCATTTGATTTGATATACACCATTACCAAAACATAGTAAGATTGGGGTGGGGTTGTAAAAATAATGTTATGAACGGGATTTTCCACATGAGATTAGTAAGTGAAGAAGGTGGAAACTTCAATTGAAAGTTAAAAGATTACTATTAGACCGACGTGTCAGAATATGACGTCGACTATACATATCTTCATTTCGACAACTTAACAAAAACGTAGAGAGGCGTCTCTATCTAATGAACAATTTTTGACAACATGCAATTGGAGACGAACTACTGTTTTCTGTTAACTAATACTAGCTGGCTATCTGGAAGGGTCAAAAAGATTTCCCACATCGAACGTTACAGATGGCCTATTAGTGTTACGTGATGTTACAATGTTATTAGTGTCATAAAACGTTACACTAGTGTTTGTGTTACGTAACTTTACAATATTGCCGTTGTTTTGTAACGTTTACACTATTATTACTGTTACCTAACGTTACACTATTATTAGTGCTAGTATGACGTAACTATACGTTTTTATTTGTGTTGTGTAACTTTTGTGGTATGTAATATCACACTTATCGATGTTACGTAACGTTAAACACATTCTTAGTGTTACGTAGCGGTACAGTAGTATTTTCGTTACGTAACGTTATGCTATTGTAAGTGTTATTAAACGTTACACTATTATTAGTGTTGTATAATTTTACACGACTGTTAGTGTTGTGTAACATTATGATATTACTAGCGTTACGTAGCGTTATACTGTTATTAGTGTTATGTCATTTTATAGTATTATTCGTGTTATTTAACGCTACAATATTTTCTTAGTGTTATGTGACTTTACAGTATTATTTGTGTTACGTAACTTAATAATATCAGTGTTACATAACGTTACAATCGTTCTGGTACAGAGTATATAAAATCCATGTCGCTTGAGTAACAGGGTTAAAAGAGTACATGATAAGAGGGCGACACCAACAAGTATTAAGGGTGGCAAAGAAGATTCACTGAACGAAATCAAGGGAGGCGCGAGAGCGCTCTATCCATTAAAAAACTTCAAAAACGGCCTATGCTGGAAATCTCATTTCTTTGATCAATCATAACTCAAAAACCAATAAACCAAATTAGTTAAAACTTTGCACAAAATTTTTATTTGATAGGTTCTATAAGTGTGTAGAATTTCAGCATCATTAGTAAAAGCAACCCAGAGATCCAGAAAATTCAATCATGAAATCTGTGTGTACGTACGTATGTGCCACCCTGTATCTCATCAACTATTTGATGGATTCAGCTGATGTTTGGCAGAGATAGAGGTTCTAGGGTCTAGTTGATGGCATTTTAATTTCAGTTTACCATATACCTTAGTTTCCCAGAAAATCCAAAAAAACATTTAAAATGACCAGTATTCATACACTTTATTCTATATCTTATCGACCATTTGATGGATTCAGCTGATTTTTGGCAAAGATAGAGGTTCTAGTGTCTAGTTGATGGAATTTTAATTTCAGTTTACCATATACCTTTATTAGTCAAACTACCAACTATATCAGTTATGAGAAGGCATTGTATTTAGGCATAGCCTTTACAAAAGTAATGACATTCCATGGAAAACGCCAGTATACTGAAATCATATGCCCTTAATAGGGTAAAGATGAAAATTCATATACACTAAATGTACAAAAGCAAGGAAATCCCCAAATTGTTACACTTTTATTGTCATTAAGGGTATGACTACATATCAACCAAACCATTTCATTATCACATAACTAGGGTATAAATTTCTATGCATAAGTGGATGAAGTGTGTGAGGTGCGCTGAAGAAAAATTCCTACCAGTAAAATACATAGCCCTGTTGTGCTCGCATACCCTTAATGACAATAAAAGTGTAAAAATGTGGGGATTTCCTTGCTTTTGTACATTTAGTGTATTTGAATTTTCATCTTAACTCTATTAAGGGCATATGATTTCAGTATACTGGCAATTTTTTTATATAAGGTGAACAGATTAATGTAGCAACCGCAGTATTTATCAGGTTGGAAAGAAAGTGATGTCGTTTTTGTCCAACACATTTATTTCATCTGAAACATTCACATTAGGGCATTTTTAATCTTTAAAATAATTTCCCTAATTGTCTATGACTTCTGTCCAACGATCAACGAGCTTCTTGATGCTTTCTTCAAAAATTTCTCTGATTTTTTTAGAAAAAAAACAAATTTAGGTCATTTTTTAGTTGGTCATTTTCATAAATTTTATTGTTTAAGTGATGCTGCAACGACCGGAAAAGATGGTAGTCAGATGGAGCAATGTCAGGTGAATAAGGCGGATGAGGCAAAACTTCCCAGTTGAAACTCATGACCTTTTCCTGAGTGAGTTTTGCTGTGTGAGGTTTTGCGTTATCATGCTAAAGAACTACACCCTTCCTATTGAGTAATGCTGGACGTTTTTTCCATAGAGCAATTCTTAGATCATTCAGCTGCGAACAATATTTTACTGTGATTGTTTGATTAGACTCTAGTAACTCATAATGAATCAGTCATCTCATGTCCCACCATAAAGAGAGCATAACCTTCTTTGGATGTAGTCCTTGTTTTGGAACAGGCTGTTGACTTTGGTTTCGGTCTAACCATTGTCTTTTGCATTGGGTATTTTTGTAAAGAACCCATTTTTCATCTCCAGACACAATTCTTTGCAAAAATGGTTCTCGATGATTCCTGGAAAGCAAAGATGTGCAAACAGTCAATCTTTGATTTCGTTGAGTATCGGTCAAATCGTGGGGAACCCAGTATCCAAGTTTTTGACATTTTTCCTAACTCGTGAAGGCATGGCATAATTGTGGTATGGGTTTTATTGAATTGTTAAGCTAATTCTCTGCTGGTTAACTTTGGATTGACCTCCACAGTAACTTTAATGGCGTCTTTATCAATTGATTTCAGCCTTCCCGAACGTCGCCGATCTGACAGGTTAAAATCTCCAGAAAAAATTTTTGCAAACCACCGTTGACATTTTCGATCATTCAGAACATTTATCCCATAAACAGTTCCAATATTCCTTGTAGATTCTGCAGCTGAGTTTCCTTTTTTGAATTCATAGAGCATGCAATGTCTCAGATGCTTCTCACTAATATCAATTTTCTGACGGCTGAGACCGTTAAACTTAATATTTTCCAACTAATTACTCTATCTGAAAGACAAAGCAAGATAGTAAGACACCAATTCATCAAAAAATCTAGAACTGTGTACAACTTAGGAGGCTGCAAAGTGATGAAGTAAAAAATACGACATTACTTTCTTTCCAACCTGATATTTGACGCTCTTGGCGTTTCTTTTTTTTATTGTTGGGTTACCCAACAATAAAAAAAAAAGAAACGCGCGCACACACGGAGACAAGGAGAGAGAAAGAATGGGTATCTACAACATAACTATCATATTAAGAACAACAACACTTGAATCTGACTTGTATTAAAACAGAAATACTTTCCTTCAAAAATATGTGGACATTGTTCAGGGTGTGAAGAAACGTTACACGATAGTGTAATAAGATATAAGCATTTTAAGCTAAAGAGGTTTATCGTTTATAACAACAATTGAAATATGATCTCCATTTCACCAAGCGGTGGATTCTTTGTCCGAGGCACGTGTTGCCTTCGGGCACGTGTTAATATATTCACGCTTCAAATACAGTCGAGTAACACCGGATACGTTTTTGAGAGTGACTCAGGCACTTAACCTATTCACGGTTCTTTTTGCCACTATTGAAAGAATGAGTTTTGCAAAAATAAAAATAGTCGCACTAGTAATGCGTCGTGCGCGCACACGCATTTGACCTAATTTTGTGAGTCCTGTCTAGACATGTGTCGGTTTACGGTTAGGATTAGGATTAAGCATAGGCTTAAAAGATGGGGAATAAACGCCACTGTTGGACGCATCGCCGAACGGTGGATTACTATTTGTGTTAGTTTATGTAGAGGCAGGAATATAAGGGAAACGTTTTTGTCATGCAAATATTCAATGACATGAATGGATGCTATCGTCTTGAGTAAGTAAAGAAACGTTTCAACTTACGCTTCGATTTTTGAGGTAATAAAGTTCCAAGTTTCTTTTTGAAAACATTTTTATTCATACGATCGTTTCTGCCATTTCAAAATAAATATTAATCTTGATATTGAATTAGAGAGGACTTGAATTCCTACTAGACACCACCCTCAGGTGTATTCGGTCTCTTTGTACAGGTTTTTTTAGAAACCTTGACATGAGGATACCTCCCATTTTAAGTAAACCCTGACCAAATATTTTAAAAAAATGATATGCTGTCTCCTCAAGCCATCCAACAGAACCCCCCCCCCTCCGGTTGCGAACGGGTCACCCCCGACTATTACACTTTTATAATAAGAAATCGTTGTTAATGAGGAACTGATAAAGAATATGAATAACAACAAGACTAGATACTGGAAGGTCGGCAACCAAGATAAAAATAGTGAATAGAGACACACACCGTGATTCCATTAGACTAAAAAAAACTTTGATCTTACATATTTACAAAAATATTACAAGTAATATGTAGTGGTATATTGGTATTAGCTTATCACAGAAAGGGGTTTCCTCAAGGAAGAGCCATTCATTTCGACAGTGACAAAACAAGCATCCGAGCGTTGGTGGTGAAAGAAGAGAAGCTTTGTTTTAGAGATGTTAAAAATAACAAGCCACTTCTTCGTGACGATTTCTTTTATAACCTCATAATTTAGTTAATTATAAATAACAACTTGTAAATAAATGGATGAACTATCAAGAGAAACGTTTAACAGATTTATTAAAACTGAACACAGAATGATTGAATGAGTTAATTGGCCGCTGTACGCGATTGATATATTAACAGTCTGGCGACGTGGTCTTTGTTTTCTTTCTCTCTGGGCAGACGACATTTTCCAAGGGCGATTACTCTTAACTTCTGAAATGGTTCAAGGGAGGTAATCCGTTTTCGTTAGGTGTCCTAACAATTTCGAAGTCTGGCAAGGAAATAGAAAGTGCTTTGAGCAGCATCTTCACAGATGTGGCAACAGTATTCGATCTTAGGACGTATCCAACTCTCATATAGGAGCAAGTGTCAGATACTTTAGCATCGATTTTGTCATTCGTCAGAGGAAAATAGATTTTGGACATTTTTTATTTTTTCTAGGGTACAACTATTTGAATAGATGGATATTCCTTATTTTAAAGCGATGTTCTGTTACATTCAGCCCTCGTGTAGAGTCGGTAAATAGAGACAAACACTGTGGTTCCATTATAGTAAGATTTAATATTTGATCTTATATATTTACGAAAACATCACAAGATATTGTTTTTAGTAAAATGTAATGGTATACTGGTATGATTAGATTTTATTTATGCAACTTTCTTGTATCGAAATTCGAAACCGTTTCTTCTGTGTGAATAAATGCTACGCTGTGACACGCCTCAGATCACAGGAATGTGTATGTTTTTCAAAATTGGTTTTAATGAATTTCGTTTTTGTTTTGTTCCTTTTTTATATTTTTCGACTGTTTAGTTCTCATGGGCAAAAGTTATATATATAAAACGTATATGAGGAATAAAAAAGAAGAAAATAGAAAATGATAAAAAATGTGAAGTAGAGAGCGATTGAAAGGAAAAAAGGAAAGGAAATGTGAAAAAAGAGAAAAGAATGAAATAAAAAAAATTGAAAAGAAAAAAAATGTGAAAAAGTCAAAAGAATCACAAAAACGAGAATGAAAGAAAAAATAATAATAAATAACGATAGAAAAACGAAAAGAAATGTTCTTTCTTTTCGTTTTTCTATCGTTATTTATTATTATTTTTAGAAAAAAAAGAAATGAAAAAAACAAAACAATAAAACTAACAAAAAAGGGGAAAGGAGGGGAAAAGTTTTTTTTTAAATAAATGAAAAAGAAACGAAAGAAAAGAAAGAAATCAAAGTCAACAAAAAAACGTGAGAAAAAAATGACAAAAGAAAAAAATGAAAGGAAAACAGAATTAAAAAAACGAAGAGAAAAAAAAGAAAGATAAAAATAAAGTATAGAAACGACAAGAAAGAGAGAAAAGAAAACAAAGAATGAAGAAAGATGAAAAAGAGAGAAAATAGAAGAAAAAATATCGACAGAAAATAAAGAAAGAAATTAAGAAATAAAAAAAGTATAAAATAAGAAAAGAAAAAGGAAGGAAACAAAGCAAGCTAAAACGTGAAACTAAATGAGAGATAAAGAACAGAAAGGAAAAGAGATATAAAGGAAAACAGAAAATAGAAAGAAAAGAAAAAGAAAATGAAGGTAGAATAAACAAAAAAGTAAAAAAGGAAGGAAAAGAAAAAATGGAAAAGTGGAAGCAATTTTTTTGCTTCCACTTTTCCTTTTTTTCTTTTCCTTCCTTTTTTACTTTTTTGTCAAGACAAAAAGAAAGAGAAAGAAAGAAAACGAAAACATCAGAAAATAAGGGAGATAAACGTTGAAAGAAAAAGGAAAATAGACAAAGAAAATACAGAAATTAGTAGTTTCATTGCTCAAAAATGATGATTATGATGATGATGATTACAATGATTACGATGATGATGATGATGATGATGATGATGATGATGATGATGATTACGATGATTACGATGATGATGATAACAAGGACGATAACGACGACGATGACGATGATGATGATGACGATGATGACGACGATTGGGACGAAGATGACGATGATGATGACAATGATGATGATGATTAAGATGTGTATAATGATGATGATGATGATGATGATGATGATGATGATGATGATGATGATGATGATGATGATGATGATGATGATGATGATGACGACGACGATGACGATGGTGATGATGATGATGATGATGACGACGACGATGACGATGGTGATGCTGGTGCTGCTGCTGCTGCTGCTGCTGCTGCTGATGATGATGATGATGATGATGATGATGATGATGATGATGATGATGACGATGATGACGATGGTGATGCTGATGCTGCTGCTGATGATGCTGCTGCTGCTGCTGCTGCTGATGATGATGATGATGATGATGATGATGATGATGATGATGATGATGACGATGATGACGATGATGATGCTGATGCTGCTGCTGCTGCTGATGATGATGATGATGATGATGATGATGATGATGATGATGATGATGATGATGATGATGATGATGATGATGATGATGATGAAGAAGAAGAAGATGATGACGCCGACTATTATAATAATGACGATGACGACGATGATGATGATGATGATGACGATTACGATGATGATGATGATGATGATGATGATGATGATGATGATGATGATGATGATGATGATGATGATGATGATGATGATGATGATGATGATGATGACTTTCCAATTGTGGGATTACTTAATCTACTAAAGCATTTCGTCTTCCTTGTTGATATTGCACAAGCATTTATTTATTTATTTCATCTTTTTACATCTTTTAAGGCTCAACATTTCGATATAAACTGATTCTTCAGAGTAAAACATAGAAATCCTATGCTTTTTGGTTACAAGCAAAGTGTAATATCTGTTCTGATATTACACGTTTTCTGTACTCGCTCAATGAAGGAGTAATTCTTTTCAGACTGAGGCAATTTTTAACAAACTTTTCCCAATCCATTGTGTCCATTTTGGGGAAGCTGGATTTCACTTACATTTGAAAAAAAACATCTTATGTCAAACTATACCATTATGGGGAGCCAAGTAAATAGGGACTGGTTCCTTTGCCTTTTGGCTAGGAGCAAAGTGTAGTATCTGTTCTGATATTACACTTCATCTTTTCTGTCCTCAGTTTGTGAAGAAGAAATCCATCTATACTGAGATATGTTTTGTTTGTTTTTGTCCCAATCAAGACTGTCCTTTTGGGGGTAGCCTCCACATTAAAAACTGACCTAGTGCCTAACCCTGTCCTTGTGGGGAGACAAGTAAATAGGGCTTTCCCTGCTCAAACTCAAATAAATTATTTTCATCGGTTTCACGCGTGTGGCGACATTCTGAATATAATCTCTTCGAACAACCGTTACATGTGTCGCGTCGATTTAAGAAAAAAACATGTGGATTTGAAATGACGTATCTAATAACAACAGTCACGCTGATTGGTGGATATCTACAAGGCACGCTGATTGGTGGATATCTACAAGGCACGCTGATTGGTGGATATCTACAAGGCACGCTGATTGGTGGATATCTACAAGGCACGCTGATTGGTGGATATCTACTTGGCCGTCCTCCATACGAGACGAAAAGAGGGCGAAACATGAAAAAAATGTGTAAATAGTTTCTGAAACATAAATTAAAAAAAACAACATTTAAAGGGGTGGTAAAAATAGTTCAAAGTCTCTAAAATGTCTGGCATTTAGTAGGATTCCCCGACCCCAGCAAAAACAAAGAGAAAAGAAAGTTGAGAAAAGGAACAACAGAAAGAAGAAATAATTTGACAACAATATCACATTAACTCTAATATATATATATATATATATATATATATATATATATATATATATATATATATATATATATATATATATATATATATATATATATGATTATTTTTATTTACACAGACATGTACAAAATCTGCGACACTGGCATGTCGATGTTATCGATCAACAGCTGTTATAAACTGAGATCTCATCAAGCAGACTTAAAATCCGATCTTAACCTTAGATCATATTTGGAAAGAATGAAATGGGGAGAAAAGAAAAGAAAATTAAAATTAAAATTTGGAAAGTCACGTGGTTGGAATTGGGACCGTTTAAAATCAAAATCAAAAATAATATAAGGTTTAAAATATAAAATATAAAATGAAACAAAAAGAAAGTAAAAAAGAAAGAAAAAACGACGAAGTAATAGAAAGAGAAAAAAATCATAGATAGATAGATAGATAGATAGATAGATAGATAGACAGACAGATAGATAGATAGATAGATAGATAGATAGATAGATAGATAGATAGATAGATATGACCATACTGGGATAGATAGATATATAGATAGATAGATAGATATATAGATAGATAGATAGATAGATAGATAGATAGATAGATAGATAGATAGATAGATAGATAGATAGATAGATAGATAGATAGAGGGGAGAAGGAAGTGGGTGATAGAGAGGTATATATATATATATATATATATATATATATATATATATATATATATATATATATATATATATATATATATGGGAAGAGAAGGATGAAAGTAATCCGACGTGATGGGAAAATGAAAAAGGAAAACCAAAAAATGGATGTTTTTTATGTGTACATCAACGTTTCGTCTTTATTTATAAGACTTCATCAGGATGATAAAATAGAGAAAAAATGTCATGCAAGTGCAGATACATGTAGGGTAGACATATATATATATATATATATATATATATATATATATATATATATATATATATATATATATATAGTATGTGTATTTAGGCAGCATTCTTTCATTTAAGGAAACATTGTAAAACATAAAAGAATATTACTGCGTTATTATACCTTTTTCCCCCCAATAATCTATTCTATGTCAAAATCGTAATGGCGACTTTAGCTGTTTTCTTTCTTTAATTCTCTTCTTTTCTCCTGCTTTTTGTTCATTTGTTTTTGTCACCCTTAAGATGATTCGGCGGAGAATCGAAAGTACTCGTGATACGTATAAACATTCACATTTTTTTTTACACAAATAGATTATTAAAAAATTGGAAAAAATGAAAAATTTCATAATTAAGCAGTGAATTCTGTCATGCACTAGCAAACGACTATTGGGAGCTCAAAGAAAATGGACGCTCACCAATAATTGAATGGAAAATAGTAAGACAGGCCAGTCCATGTAGAAATTTAGAGGACCCGTTTAGATTATGCCTGAATGAAATATTTGAAATCCTAAACTTTAAAGATCCCGAAATCTATTAAACTCTAGAAGTGAGATAGCAAACAGCTGCTTACACAGAAATAAATTTACCTTACCTAAAAATGACAACCTAAAATAGAAATACATATATATATATATATATGGAAAATGAAAAAGGAAAAACAAAAAAAAAACAAAAAAAGGTTGATCAATCAACGTTATTTTTGTTTTTTTGTTTTTTTGTTTTTTCAAACGAAACGTAGTCGTCAGAATTACTTAAAATGTGCTGCGATTATGACGTGAAAAAAAATGTTTTTGTTCTGTTTTCGAACGAACGATAGTCGTTAAAATTCAAAATGTGTGATGCGTTTATGAAATTGAATGAATTTTTTTTTGTTTTTGTTCGTTTTTGTTGTTGTTTTTTTTTAATATATATATATATATAGAGAGAGAGAGAGATAGATAGATAGATAGATAGATAGATAGATAGATAGATAGATAGATAGATAGATAGATAGATAGATAGATAGATAGATAGATAGATAGATGTGTTTATCTCTTCCATTCACAACACCGTTTTGGTGAATTTAGCACTTGCTAAATGGTGTCCTTTTTATTCTAGAATGAAAATTAAACAAAATACTGATAATAAAACTATACAGTTCGGTTGAACGTTACATTTTGCACGATTGGTGACATTTATGTCATGTGTTTCGGTTTAATTTTCGCCTTTTTCAACGATTATTAACGCTTCACACGTAGGGCTTATGTACGGCCATATTTTTCGTTCTAACTTAACAGAGTGTACATTAGTTTTGTATTGAACTAAAAATTCGCTTTAAAATCAATCAAGACACAAATAAATTCATGAAGGTAGATAGAAGAGTAACTTATCTTGCCTTTGGTAACATTTATTTGTTGCATATTTGTTGTTTTTCACCCCTTTTTCGTTCTGTTAGACACAGTAAGAAATGCCCAGCAATTATTATGCCTCGCAATTCTTTTTTAAAATCCATTAGAAAAAATTTAAATCCCGCCAGATTTTACATAATAACTTTATGTTACATCAGACTCGGCGCGTTTGAACTCATTCTGTCATCTGATTGGACAGGCCGATGATGACGTTTGAACTCATTCTGTCATCTGATTGGACAGGCCGATGATGACGTTTGAACTCATTCTGTCATCTGATTGGACAGGCCGATGATGACGTTTGAAAGCTTATCTTTTTGACGTTTGCATTCATCGAAACCACATCAATCAATTTATTATGCTTTCTGTAGAGATTGTACACAAGCACACATATACAGACCACACATACACCGACACAAATAACTATATATATATATATATATATATATATATATATATATATATATATATATATATATACCGGGCTTGCCATAAGTCTCGCTGAAGATAATTACTTAACGACAACTACACATGGAAATTTAAAAAAAATAGCGAAGCAAACGTTTCCTCATTAATAGAAAAAAAAAGTGTCCCGTTAGGTCACCGATTGAACTCTGGCTAGATTGCTTGAATCCAGAAAAAAGTAAGTTTGCAAAGCCAGTGAGGTATAAACATAAAAAGACAATATCCAAAATTAGTATCTCTCTTTCTCTCTCTATCTCACTCTCTCTCTCTCTCTTTCTTACTCTTTCTCTCTCTCTCCCTCTATCTATCTCTTTCTTTTTCTCTTTGTCTCTCTCTCTCTCTCTTTGTCTCTCTCTCTCTCTCTCTTTCTTTCTCTTACTCTATCTATCTCTTTCTCTCTCTTTCTTTTTTACGCTGTGTATCTCTCTCACTATCTCTCTCCCCCCCCCTCTCTCTCTCTCTCTCTCTCTCTCTCTCTCTCTCTCTCTCTCTCTATATATATATATATATATATATATATATATATATATATATATATATATATATATTCAGCTACGGGTTAAATAATATTACTACAGCTGATGATATAAGTAGAAATTTACCATATTAACATTCTCTTTACACGCCCCAACTAAATACTATTATACTAGGAAGTGTACCTCCCGGGCATTACCTCTTCCTTCTTCTAGAGAGGGTTGTTTATTGCCGGTCGCTTTAGGCGCCGCTATCTGATGAACGATTCCTGCAGAACGTGAACGGTACCTACGTAAAAACTTTCTTTAAAAATTCAACTTGCCAGCTTGACCGGCCGCTTTGTATTATTTACTCCTCCCCAGGAGTTAGGCACAAGGCCAGTTTTATCCTACTCCCACAAGTAAGATGTGACCCAAGGTAGGGTCGGAAAGTGGGGGTTGAAAAGCCAGCGCCCGAGAGGTGAGCACTCTGACCATTAAAAATTGCCTGGGCAGCCCCGTCGGCATTCACCGGTAGGGGCGCCTCAGACAGTAAGCAATTAACTTACTCCTCCCCAAAGAGGGGAGGCAAAGCCTGGGAGGGTGGACCTCCTAGAACTGCACAGGACAATCCCATAGACCGACGTAAATCAAGCCCCGAAGGCCAAGACAATACCAGTCTATGGGGTGCAGTATCCATCGGAACAGATACTACACTTTGATCTTAGCCAAAAGGCCAAGAACACCGGCCGCTTTGTTTTATTTACTCCTCCCCAGGAGTTAGGCACAAGGCCAGTTTTATCTTACTCCCACAAGTAAGATGTGACCCAAGATCGGGTCGAGAAAGTGGGGTTTGAAAAGCCAGCGCTCGAGAGGTGAGCACTCTGGCCATTTAAAAATTGCCTGGGCAGCCCCGTCGGCATTCCCCGGTAGGGACGCCTCAGACAGTAAGCAATAAACTTACTCCTCCCCAAAGAGGGGAGGCGAAGCCTGGGAGGGTGGACCTCCTAGAACTGCACAGGACAGGCGTGCAGTATCCATCGGAACAGATACTACACTCACCGGCCGCTTTGTTTTCGTCGCATCACTTATCACTTACATATAAAGATTGCGAATTGTAACCTCAGCCAGCCCCCCCCCCCCCCGTATTTATTTTTTTTACTATTGTTAACTGATTTAATTTAATTTACAATTAATATTGTAAATTTAATACTAATACTTCTTTATTTTTATTTCCATCTCTTTTTTACTGTATTCTACGTAGTTACCGGATTTAAGACCCCTGGCGACGCTAGACAAACGTTAATGAATCGACAATGATAATCAAGTTCTTGAGATCTTTATATATTTATTTTATAAGTGTTTTAAGGTTACTATTTTTTTAAGAAGCATCTATTGTTGAATTTAATAAGAAATAGGCAAAATAAATACCTTTTGAAGCATTAAAGATGCGATATCAATTATTTTTTTTTAAAGAAAAATTATAAATCGAAACCGATTTTTTTTTTAATTATAAACTAGCTTCTTTTTTTTGTTAGTTTAAAGTGATACAGATATTTCGCCAAAAACTTGGCATCCTCGGTGTGTAATATATCCTGATGTCATCGGATTTGTATTTTTTTCCTACCGGCTTTTGTTGTTCCAGCCGGGCCAAAGGGGTTAGCTGTTGTTTCCCCACTTTCAAATATGAGAACGTGAATGCGCACGTGATTTGTATAAGTGTTTTAAGGTTCATATTTTTTAAGAAGCATCTATTGTTAAATTTAATAAGAAATAGGTAAAATACCTTTTGAAGCATTAAAGATGCGATATCATTTTTTTTTTTAAGAAAAATAATAAATCGAAACCGATTTTTTTTTCTTTTCATTATAAACTAGCATTTTTTTTTTTTTGTTAGTTTAAAGTGATACAGATATTTCGCCAAAAACTTGGCATAATCGGTGTGTAATATATCCTGATGTCATCGGATTTGTATTTTTTCCTACCGGCTTTTGTTGTTCCAGCCGGGCCAAAGAAATAAAAATATGAACCTTAAAACACTTATACAAATTACGTGCGCATTCACGTTCTCATATTTGAAAGTGGGGAAACAACAGCTTACCCCTAAAATGCTAGTTTATAATAAAAAAAAGAATTAAAAAATCGGTTTCGATTTATTATTTTTCTTTTTTTAACAAAAATTGATATCGCATCTTTAATGCTTCAAAAGGTATTTATTTTACCTATTCCTTATTAAATTTAACAATAGATGCTTCTTAAAAAAAATATGAACCTTAAAACACTTATACAAATCACGTGCGCATTCACGTTCTCATATTTGAACGTGGGGAAACAACAGCTAACCCCTTTGTCCCGGCTGGAACAACAAAAGCCGGTAGGAAAAAAATACAAATCCGATGACATCAGGATATATTACACACCGATGATGCCAAGTTTTTGGCGAAATATCTGTATCACTTTAAACTAAAAAAAAAAATGCTACTTTATAATAAAAAAAGAAAAAAAATCGGTTTCGATTTATTATTTTTCTTTTTTAAAAAAAAAATTGATATCGCATCTTTAATGCTTCAAAAGGTATTTATTTTACCTATTTCTTATTATATTTATTTTACTTTTTCTGAAGACGTTCGATAATACGAACGAAACCGGTCAAATCTCTTGTTTTTGTTTTTCTCCTGTATTCTAACCTGTTTTCCGTTTGTCTTTTTTTTTCAAACATTTTGTCTACCACGGCATTTCATTTTCATGACTTATCGTGTACCTTACCCCATATTTTATATGTGTATATATTTATATGTGCAGGATTAACTCCTAAACTAATGTACCGATCAGTATGGATTTTTAACAGTGCTGTTAGGCGTAAAGGAACACTCATTTAGGCTATATAGGCTATGTAGGCTATGTGGGCTATATTTAGTTTGATCGATATGTAGATGATATATTTCGACTGATCTCCAATCTTGTTCACCCCCACCACCACCAGTAAAAGTTTCATAGCAATAACTCGTCTAGCTACAACCACTGTAAATGATTTTCCTTTCTTCCTCTGTGTGTGCCTAAAACTAAACGAAACTTCCATGAACAAAGTTTCGTTCCAAGAACTACCCGTCTGTAGAATACAATACCGCGGGGCTGCTTCCCTGCTGAGTACAACATAGTAGGGTTTTTTTTAAGTTGAAGGTTAACAATTTGTTGTCGAGCTGCCCACTTAAATAATTACATTCTGACCATTTAATCCGTCATTTCCAATCCTCTCATGGTATTGTTCATCGCCAACTGACAATCTCATTAACCTTTATCCTCGAGTGGCCTTCGGTCTTGATAGGCGGTGAATCATTGGTATAATAAAAATGCCGACGCGTCCGTTCTAAGATGTGTTTTTGTACCCTTCCAGAGTGCCCCCCTGGAGGGGGAAAGCTGTTTTCCCCGCCACGTTAAAAAGAGTAATTCTTCCTCTTCTTCTTCTTCTTCTTCTTCTTCTTCTTCTTCTTCTTCTTCTTCTTCTTCTTCTTCTTCTTTGCCTTCTTTGCCTTCTTCTTCATCTTCTTCTTCTTCTTCTTCTTCTTCTTTGCCCTCTTTTTCTTCTTTTTCTTCTTCTTCTTCTTTTTCTTCTTCTTCTTTTTTTCTTCTTCTTCTTCTTTGCCTTCTTCTTCTTTGCCTTCTTCTTCTTATTTGCCTTCTTCTTTTTCTTCTTCTTTGCCTTCTTTGCCTTCTTCTTTGAGTGTCTTTGAAGCATATGGTCATACGACAGTTTCCCACCTTTTTTACACCGTCCTTTGCATTTTTTGTTGTACTCTGCACGATCTTTCAAGCTGCACCGGGTGGTCACTAAGCAGCAGGAGGCTAACAAGGCAGTGCCACATCACATGACCCCCCTCTCCACATTCACAGACGGTTGGATCAGTCCGGTACCCCATCTGCTCATAGCAATTTTCTTCGAAGCTGATCTGGCTCATCAGTAGAGGGCAGACAATATAATTCTGCATCGTATGGCCTTCCCTTCCACATTCGCAGATGGTTGGGTCGGTTTTACAGCCCATCTCACCATAGCAACTTTTTTTTTTATAATAGCACCATCTCTTTCTATAATAGCACCATCTCTTTCTATAATAGCACCATCTTTTTCTATAATAGCACCATCTTTTTTTATAATAGCACCATTTCTTTCTATAATAGCACCATCTTTTTCTATAATAGCACCATCTTTTTTTATAATAGCACCATCTCTTTCTATAATAGCACCATCTCTTTCTATAATAGCACCATCTCTTTCTATAATAGCACCATCTTTTTCTATAATAGCACCATCTTTTTTTATAATAGCACCATTTCTTTCTATAATAGCACCATCTTTTTCTATAATAGCACCATCTTTTTTTATAATAGCACCATCTCTTTCTATAATAGCACCATCTCTTTCTATAATAGCACCATCTCTTTCTATAATAGCACCATCTCTTTCTATAATAGCACCATCTCTTTCTATAATAGCACCATCTTTTTCTATAATAGCACCATCTTTTTTTATAATAGCACCATCTGGTTATAGTAACGTTGGATCGCCCCATTCCCGTTCTCAGGCGGTTGAGTGTTTTCCACTCGGCCCAGCGTGCTTCTGAAGCAAGGGAGGTGGCTCCAAAAAGGTGGATTCCAGGGTCCATGTCTATTGTCTAACCTTGCTGCAGTGGGGAGTGGTAAATCTTATTACATGTTGTAATTATATCCCCCGCGTCCTTGTAACGAAAACGTTTCCTGCCTGATCTTATTTTAAGACGGCCTCTTTTTCTTCTTCTTACTGCGCGCGCGAGAACCTAGCGACGCTCTTCCTCCAGATCCTTGATGTCTAATTTAGCGACGACGGTAAATCGTCTTATCCGGAAAACATACGCGCCCTACAAAAGCCGAAGCGGGAAACTCCCATTAAGCGTACGCGGCGTGAATACTATTTCACTTTCTTACAACAAAAAGTCAACAAAACAAACACACAAAAACATTCTTTTATGTAAGAAAAAATGTTTTATTTTGTTTCTCCTTGAGTAAGCTTGAAGAACGCATGTTTTCCTCGACGAAAAATCGGAATTCATTTCCGTTCGTTGTAAACAAGATATTACGTAAACGGAAGTTGGGTTAATGGTTTGTTTCTTTGACATTTTACGCGCAATAAAGAATCGAGTGCTTCCGGTTATCTTCGTAGATTTAATAAATAAGTAAGTAGCTTTAAAAGATCCAGTCATTAAGAGAGAAGAATGATACAGAGGGTAGAAAAGGAAAGAGAGAGAGAGAGAGAGAAAGCGAATAAGTAAAACGAAATAAGAGAGGAAAATAGATAGATAGATAGATAGATAGATAGATAGATAGATAGATAGATAGATAGATAGATAGATAGATAGATATAACCATACTGGGATAGATAGATAGATAGATAGATAGATAGATAGATAGATAGATAGATAGATAGATAGATATGACCATACTGGGATAGATAGATAGATAGATAGATAGATAGATAGATAGATAGATAGATAGATAGATAGATAGATAGACATGACCATACTGGGATAGATAGATAGATAGATAGATAGATAGATAGATAGATAGATAGATAGATAGATAGATAGATAGATAGATAGATAGAAAGAACTAGCGAGAGAGAGAGAGAAAGAGAGAGAGAGTGTGTGTGTGTGTGTGTGTGTGTGTGTGTGTGTGTGTGTGTGTGTGTGTGTGTGTGTGTGTGTGTGTGTGTGTGTGTGTGCGTGTGTGTGCGTGTGCGAAAGAGAGTGAGAGTGTGCGTATTTGAAACAGAGATGGAGAGAGAAAGTGTGTGTGTGTCTGAGAGAGGGAAGGGGTGAGACAGAGAGAGAAAGAAAGAGGAGAAGAAAGAAATATAGAAGTTAGTAAATAGAGATAAAGGAAGAGCGAGCGCGCTCGAGAGAGAGAGAGAGAGAGAGAGAGAGAGAGAAGGAAAGAAAGGGTGCGTGTGATAAAGAGAATGGGAGGAGGAGATAAAAAGATAGGAAGAGAAGGAAGAGAGAGCGTTATACGTGTGTGCAAAAGAGAGGGTGCGTATGTGAGAGAGAATGAGAGTGTGTGTGTGAGAGGGGGAGAGATGAGAAGAAGAGAGAAGGAGGGGGGAGGAATAAAAACACGAGAGATGGAGAAAAAGAAAGAGTGAACGAGACTGAAAAAAAGAGAGAGTGTGTGTGAAGGAAGGAGGAATGTGTGCGTGCGAAAGAGAGAGAGAGGGAGAGAGAGCGAGAGAGAGAGAGAAAGATTGTGTGTTAATGAGAGAGGGTGAGAGAGGAAAGAGAAAAAGATAGAGATGAAGAGAGGGCGGAGAGAGAGAGAAACAGAGGGGGATACATAGATATATATAGAGAGAGACGGTTGGGTGCTGTGATAACTGAAATTGGCAGCTGCCGTTAGTGATGAGGTAAATCTCATGGGAAAACGAATAGAGCAGTCTTCGTCAGCTGATAATGTTTATATAAAAAAAAGTAAGATATCCGTTGCGTATTGCTTGTGCGGGTGACGCGGTGGATAGAAGCACCGGTCGTCGAAGAAACGATCAGGTTTCAATGTCAGCTTGAGGTACTTGGCTGTCAAGCCACAGTGAAAAGATTTGATATATACACAGGGTGATTGAAAAGTAACGCCCTATATTTGTAAGTTATACTTGTAAGTTATTACTAAAATATAATTCTTACAAGAAATTAGGGGGTGCAACAGTTATGAATTATGTGTTATTTTTTCCTTTGGTCCTCACATTCCACGTGCGATGTTTTTGACAATGGGGGGAAAAATGCTGTTTTCTAGGTTGGCTGCTGTTTTCAATCCTCTCATAGTATTCATCGCCATTCATCTATCTATCTTGTTGACCCTAATCTTCGAGTGGTCTTTTACCTTTGATAAGTGTTATACATTAGTAAAAAAAAAAAAAGAAAAAAAAAAGAAGTCTCTTGTGAAATCAGTTGATGCAGTTTCCAGGCAGCTTTAGAAGCTGGTGGCGATTGCTGGCACCCATATCGATTTTTGAATAAAACTCATGCTATGCACTTTATTATCATATTCATTTCTTGTAAAAATTATATTTTAGTAATAAATTACAAGCACTTAATAATAGGAGTTACTTTCCGATCATCATGTAGATAGATAGATAGATAGATAGATAGATAGATAGATAGATAGATAGATATGCATACTTATGTCAATGTCTGTGCGGTCCCTATAAAAAAAAAGTTTTTAACATTTAGATAAAAACTAAAAATCTATTCATATGTAAAATTTTAAGAGGAAGACAATGGAAGTCGCCTCGAATCTCTTACTGCACGCATAAAGGGATTATGAGAACTGAAAACCTTTAAAACTTCAAATATATCCTATTTTGATGAAATTAGAATCGTATCTACAAGCATTTTCCGGGTAAGATAATAGAAGTGATCCCGAATCCCTAAGTGTCCTCTATGTGCCGAATCACTACGCGCTCACCCCTCTAGGGGAGCTGTCGGGGCAGAAGCACTTTAAAACTGCAAATATGCATATCCATGGACGGCGGCACCGGGGGGGGGGTGCAGAAGGGGGGCTCAAGCCCCACCCCCCAACCTTTTGACTTGCCCCCCCCCCCCCACTTTACGGTCATCAATAATGAAGTTATATATGCATGTGTTTAACCGGCCACCCCCCCACTTTTTAGGAGAGGCCCCCCCCCCACTTTTATAACTGTCCCGTCGGTCCTGATATCCGATTTCAATGAAATTTCAACCATATGTATAAGACACTAATTCAAAAGGTTTTCCTAAATGTCAATATGTTTTGACTATATTAGGGGCGAAATTTTCATTAAGAAAAGAAGAAAAAAATAGAAAGTAATATGGTGTAATATAGTGAAAAAGGACATAATGTTCCTCATTAAATTCTGAGCAACCTCGGATCGCTCTGATATATATATATATATATATATATATATATATATATATATATATATATATATCAGAACAGAGACATAGCGTGTATTTTTATGGTTGCTATATCTATGTAATATTTTAGCTTACCCACGGGTGTATACACCTTCATATACACGTGTTGTCGTGGTGAATTTATGACAATTAAGCTACACAGAGGATCCCGCGTTTCATCACATATTAAATAATAAAAAAATAAAAAATTGATACATAAAAAGAGTATATCTCCTTATAAAATTTTATGTGGATACATGAAATACTAATGTATATATAATTATTTCCACAATCAGACAACGCCGCATCCCACACCCTATTAAAAAAAAACGGAAGTCTTAGACACGAGTTTCGCCCTCCCTTGGGCTCATCAGTAGAACACATCTGAACTCAGGATTCGAAACCCGAATCACTTGCATGCCAAGCGAGTACTCTTCCACTGAGCTATATCGCAACATACAAGAATTTAATTTACACAGATTAAGCAAAGCGCGGCGAAGGCCGACTGTGGAATGTACCTACTCTTCTCAATAAGGGGTGTAGTCATCCAACTACTTAGAACCCAGACATGCAAGTGACTCGGGTTTCGAATCTTGAGTTTGGATGTGTTCTACTGATGAGCCCAAAGGAGAGCGAAACTCGAGTCTAGGACTTCCGGTTTGTTTCTTTCATAGGTTGTGTGCTGCGGCGTTGTCTGATTGTGGAAATAATTATATATATATATATATATATTATCTCACATTCAAAAAGCTAATATATATATATAGTTATGTTTATTAATACAGACATGTACAAAACGCCGCTACACTGGCATATCGATGCTATCGATCAATAGTTATAAGAGACTAAGATCTAATCAGGCGGAAAAAAGTTTGATTTTTCACTCGGGTGTTCATATTGGGAAGAAAATATATTACACTGACATCAAAAGGAGGGGGGAAAGCCTGGGAGACCCCCCCCCTCCTCAAAGGAAAACAAATACTACACTACTACTCCAAAATAGGGGATGATGATTCATCCGATAAAAAGAAAAGTTACTACACTACTCCCGACCCCATACACAAAAAAGAGATGATGATTTCATGACAACCGAACAGGTACTATATTACCCCTTCCCCTTGTGAGGATTACTCCAACTATCTTAAAAAAGAAGGAGGCAATTACTGGGAGGACGGTCTCATGCCAACAGAACCGATACTACACTATCCACCTTCATTAAAAGATAGTACAATAATAATCAGGGGGTTTTTTTCATTCATTTAAAAATGCCTACTTATAAAAAGATTATTTTTAAGATTCCTTGGCTTTTGTCTAAAATCAAAATGTAGTAGTTTCTTCCGATGGATGCTACACTCTGTAAACCGATGCCGTTATGGCCTTCGGACCTTAATTCCGCCGGTCTGAGGTATTGTCCTGTGCAGTTTTAGGGTGTCAAGCCTCCCAGACTTTGCCTTCTCACCCTTGAGAATGCCAAAGTAATAAATTACACAAGATTTGGCCAACTATTGATGAGTGGCTCTTAGGCTACAGAAAGGCAATAAGAGAAGAGGTTCTAGTAGCCAGACTTCGTAGAGGACATACATATATTACTCACAAACATTTACTGAAAGGTGAAGAGTCTCCAATGTGTATATCATGTCACGAATCTTATACAGTCAAACATATATTAATAGTCTATCAGGATCTACAACCAAGCCGAAGGAAATACTACAACACGAAGAATTTAAAAGACCTAAAAGAAATACTACAACACGAAGAATTTAAAAGACCTGTTTAAAGACACAAATTTGATCAAAATCCTAGACTTCAATAAAGTTGAAGTGTTAAAAAAGTTAATCTCAATTTTTTAATTTATATTTTCATTTTTTCAAAACGATATAAAATAATTAAATTACCTTGGAATTTCATTTGACAACATTATTCGGCATTAACTAACCCATAGATGGTTGTTGTCTGTCTCGTAAAATAAACACAACTAAACATTAATTTTATTGTTTTTCTTTGTTTTTCTCTTTCCGTTTGCAAAACTCAATCATGTTCTACAAAGTCAAAAACAACAAAAAAAATGTTCGTCTTCATAACAATTAAACCAAGCACCATGAATAAATATCTGAAGATATAAAGAACTTAGAACATAAAAACTTCTACCAAAATGACCGGATTTGGCAGTAAATAACCCGAAAAGGGTTGATATGCCTTAAAACAAAACAACCAATCCAAGCAGTTATCATATATACATTTTTCTACTTTTGACATATATTTTATTGGTGTCATGTTCTTGTTAATGTAAGTTGCTTTTATTATTAAGACTGTATCGTGAAGAAATATTTTCTTTATCTTCTGTAAAAACGTATTGTATATGTAACAAACATAACAAATTTTATAAAAATTATAAAAATTGTTTATCCGAACATTATTTGGTTTATAAAGTATTTGATTTTGTAAAATGTTGAATTTGCTTTCTGATTGTGTTATGTTATTATATTTTCTGTAATCAAGTAGTCAATATAAACAAATTGACTCATGATTTTTGAAATATCAAAAATGTGTCTAATTCATGATGAATGAAGTGATTTTTTTGTGAATTTAGTTCTTTTATATTCTTGTACTTTTCACATTTGATGGAAATAAATCAATTATTGTAAGCTGCTTCCTACTAATATTTATAGTTGCTAATTACTGGGCATTACTAAGAAATCTCTTAATAACACTTTTATCGGTAATTATTATTTAGTAGTAATTTTGGTCTTCACATGTCCGCCCCCTGTCGTGGACCTCAGTCGCATGTTTACCAGGCCTTTATTATGGATCGCCTTGAACAAACCCCATTTTGTACCCATTGTTAGATTTTATTTTCATTATTTTCTTTCGGTTCTGACGTAGCACAAGGTTGATAAAACGTAATTGCATATGCGTAGGCCGTCTAGATGCTTATATAATAAATATTTATAAAGCTCTACTTAGCATTGAGCACTTTTGAAAAAGTATTGGGTTTAAGTTCATTTTATCAATGTGTATGTACTTGTTGATTTAAAACACACACACACACACACATATATATATATATATATATATATATATATATATATATATGTGTCTGTAGGTAATAAATAATTAATATATGTTTATAAATATTATTAAAAGCCCCCTTTACTAAAGCCGGGCACTCTGGGTGAGTTTAATAACAAGCAGTACTACTAGCTTCATTGCGAGATCCAACACAGTTTGTTGTTGTAGATCACTATTCGCTGCTCGTTGTAAAATACCCGCCGACTTGGTATTTATAAAGTTAAATTCCTCCTTAATTCTAACGGGAAACGTTCTTGACTGCGAATCAGTGGCGATTTGTGACCGGAGTTCGCGCCTGTCGACCGTCGGAATTAACTTCCTGCACGGGAGATTGCGTAAACATAAAACATCGATGTCTGTAGGTAATAAATAATTAATATATTTTTTTATATATATATATATATATATATATATACATTGAGCCCTGTTCGGGGAAGTTAAAAATAGACTGACACGCACATTCCGATAACGTTCGTAGAATCTTTAATAAGTCTTTCTAGATATGCCGCCCTTCGCATAAATAGAACTTAAATTCCCTTCTTGAATGTGATAATATCTCGTGGCTTAATTGATACGGAGCTTGCTTACGGAGTCTAGGTTGACTCTGTGGTGGTGGTTCGAACCGTGCGACCGACTGAGATTTCAATCCCTTCACTAATGAGAGCGAATGCTTGAAACGCTGGCGAAGGTAGGTAAAAATAATTTAATATGATTTATTTTAATATATATATATATATATATATATATATATATATATATATATATATATATAATCTTCATGTTTATCGAAATTTAAAGAAATATCTTAAAAATTGTTTACATTTTTTTTGATTTCAAGTCAACTCGACTCCACATTCTTAACTCGACAAATAATGATTGGAATTCGTCTACGTTTTGAAATAAATGGTAAATCATTTTTTCACCATTATTCATAGTTTTATGATGGAATATTTTATTTTGTCTAATTTCATGTTTTTTTCTTTCCTAAATTCATATCTTTAGAAATTGTTTAACAAAATATAGAACTTATTTTCACTTTCAGCTTCTTTCACTCCTACATATATCCACCCGGCATATTTATTAATTGTTAATAGCTTTCTATACATTATCCCCCCCTCTCTCTCTCTCTCTCTCTCTCTCTCTATATATATATATATATATATATATATATATATATATATATATATATATATATATATATATATATATATATATATATATAAAGGTAGAAGAAATAAGAGTGATAAACATGTACGAATGTCCAGAAAAGTGTTCAAAAATGAAACGATTTAAATTTGACTTCTCACCATTGGAGTTACTTCATTTTGAACACTTTTCCATACTGCCTCTACGGAAAAAATTGTTTGCTCCTTCTTCAAAATATCCTTTTCATTGGACACTTTAGTAACGGACTATTACCATCTGGACAAATCCCATATGTTTTTCACACGAACTCTTTTTCACCCCATTTTTAATAATAATATTTTTTCAAATGTTTGAACTTTGGCTTTTCCACAGCCAACTTATCTATCTGTATATCTCCTCTGATGATAAGATTTCGATCTTTGAAAAGCCTTGGCTTAAGGAAAGAACAATAAACATTAGTTTATTAAAGAATATACCTTGCATTGAACAATCTAAGTTTGAAGTAAATCTGGACATTCGTACATGTTTATCACTCTTATTTCTTCTACCTTTATAATTGCTCTACCTCGTATATTGAGCTTAAACAATTTCACTATAGGTTTTATCAACTAAAAGTTTACTTTTAGTTTATATTTGATTATATATATATATATAATAAAATATGAAACTAAAAGTATACTTTTAGTAGATAGAACCTATAATCAAATGTTTTAAGCTCAATATACGAGATAGAGCAATTATAAAGATAGATGGACGAAGAGGGATAAACTTCCGAATAAGTGCGTCCCACCCACGATTGAACTAAACATCTTTCTATTAAATTTACTTCATTTTTTAACTTTTTCAACGCTGCCTTCACGAAACCCCTTCTTTTCCATCTTTAAATCTCCTTTCACTGGACACCTTATCAATGGACATTTACAAACTGGACAGACCCCATATCTTTTTACACGCATATTCTCACTCTCCATTACTTAATATTTTTTCAATTTTTGAATTTTGGCTTTTCCACTGCAAACTTATCTATCTATGTAATTCCTCTGATGATAAGATTTTAATCTTTGAAAAGCCTTGGCTTAAGGAAAGAATAATAAACATCTTTTTACCGAGTATACCTCGCATTGAACAATCGAAGTTGAAATAAATTTGTCATTCGTACATGTTTATCCCTCTTCTTTATGACAACATAAGCTGAAGATAGCCGGATGGTTAAGCTCTTTCTGAGCTTGAAACCGACGGTACTAATGTTGTACTAATTTTTCTGTACCAAAAAATAAATAAAATACGCTCTTAATTTTAATTCTCAATTAATCAAGAATTCTGCTGGGGTTTTTCCTACTATATTACAAAAGAAGTTTATATATATATATATATAGAGAGAGAGAGAGAGAGAGAGAGAGATAGACAGATAGAGTCATTCACATAACAGCTCTTCAGTTCGGCTTGACTAGCACCCAAGCCAGGAATCGGACCTACAACCATCTAGCTGATAATCGGCAGCTCTAACCACTAGATCACGGGATGGGTTCTTTTGGTAAATGATATCTACAATGTTTTATACAACTATGTACCGCTACTTTACAGTGCTCCACTTATTTGTTTAGAAAGAGCTTTGCCTTACGCGAAATAGTCATAGGCGATACTATAAACGACTGTGCTCAACCACATCCACATCATATCACAGCTCTTAAGGGCGGCTAGACTAGCACTCATCCCAAGCCAGGAATCGAACCTACAACCATCAAGTTGATAGTCGGCAGCTCTAATTACACACAATGCTTCAAGTAAACTATATCACCCACTTATAAATTACTACGTAGACATATTCGCGAACCATTGCTGAACTCGCAAAAACATTGGCCTTGTGCCAGATCCGGCCTTGCTAAGTAAATGCCCACATGCGTTGCATATATTTCTACTCGCAAATTCCATGAAATATACACGGTACGAATAGCCATTAGGTACTTGCGTAATCGTTCCGACGAACATATGGTCACAGAAGGAAACATATTTGTTAGAAGTGTCCTCGCATCTATCTGAGAGGCCTCGTATGTCGTCCGTCCGTTGGTCTGTCACGCTTTAGTTTAAAACAGCTTTTCCATCGCTAAACGCGCACATTGAATGGACGTTTCTTATTTTAGATGCGTCTAATTGGTCCCCCGATTTATAAAATCGGGGGACCTATGTTTTAAGGCATTTCCGTCATCCGTCCGTCCGGATTTTTCTCCGCAACCATCTATTGAATTTCTCTGAAATTTTGCATAAAGTTGTAACTTTGGTCAGGTTAGAAAGTGACATTCTCCGATTTTTGAAAATAATTCTGGTTAGCGGAGGGGTCAAAAGGCCCCGAAATTGCAAAAAATGACATTTTTTGCCCCATAACTTTTCATCCATCCATTCAATTTCTCTGAAACTTGGCCAAAATGTAGAGGCAATTGTTCCTAATATAAAATAAGTATCGCTGACCTTGGAAAAAATCTGGTTCGCGCCCCCAGAGGGTCAAAAGCCCCCTAAAATGGCAAAAAATGACCCTTTTCTCCCATAACGTTTGATCCATCCATTCAATTTTTCTGAAACTGGGCCAAAATGTAGAGGCAATTGTACTGGATATGAAATGAGCATCCTTGACCTATGAAAAATTCTGGTTCGCGCCCCCAGGGGGACAAAGGGGTGTCAAAAATGCCCCAAATTGCCCAAATTTATTGCATTTTACACTCGCCACATCGAGTCACATACAGAGGGGGACCACGCATGCGCGGCTTGTTATCAGTGTTATCTGTCACTTTTAAATCTAAAATAAATTTAATTAAAAAAATGTAATCCATATTACTTTTAAAAAGTACTAACCTTCATATGAGACGTGTAAAAATTTTAACCCAATCGGATTATTAGTTTATAAATTACATTAATTTAAATTAAACTACCGATGCAAATTTTCAAAACAATGGAAAAATCTGAATTCCGTGCGTTTATAAAGCATTTCTTTCTGATGGGAAAAATACTGTTGAAGCAAAGCAATATCGTGATTGGTGTTATTTAGACTTTGCTCCGTCGAACACAACGGTTAAGAGGTGGTGTTCTGATTTTGAACGCGGTGGTATAGACACAATTGTTGTTGAACGCTCAGTTCGCGGAAACAATAATAAATAAAAAAAAGTCTACAAACTGGATTTGTTCGATCGTAAATTGACGCTGCGTGAAATAGCAAAAGAGTTGAAGATATCAGAAGGTGAAGGTGTATTCAGCATTTTTCATGGGCATTTGTGAATGAGAAAGCTGCGTTCAAAGTGGGTGCCGCATTTGCTCACATTCGATCAACGACAACAACGCGTCGACAATTCAGAATGTTACTTGCAACTGTTTGAACGCAACAAAAAGGAGTTCTTGCGTCAATATGTGACAATGAATGCAACATGGCTCCACCGCTTCATGCTGGAGTCAAATCAGCAACCAGCTGAGTGGACAGACGCGGGTGAAAGCCGTCCAAAGCAACGAAAGACGCAAACATCAGCAGACAAGGTTTTGGCTTCCGTATTTTAGGATGCGCAAGGTATTTTGTTCATCAATTACCTTGAGAAAAGGAGAACCATCAATAGCGAACAGTGTATAGCATTATTGGTGCGTTTGTAAGAAAGAAATCGATATAAAGCGGACACAAATAAAGAAGAAAACGTGCTCTTTCACGAAGACAATGCACCGTGTCAAAAGTCGATCGCCACGATGACAAAACTACATCAATTGCACTTCGAATTGCTTCCGCACTCACCCTATTCTCCAGATCTGACTCCCAATGACTACTGGCTGTTTGCAGAGCTCAAAAGAATGCCCCATGTAAAGAGATTTGGCTCACATGATAAAGTGATATTAGAAAGATAGGCGTATTTTCAGGCCAAAGACAAATCGTTCTACAAAAAATATATAACATTTTTAAAGAAGCGTTGGGATCAGTGTATCACACTAGGAGACTATGTTGATGAATAAAGTTTAATTTTGTTTACAAAAATGTTTTATCAGTTAGGCCCGGGATTTATTGTGTGATGTGTTATATATTTGTGTTGGTCTGTCACACTTTAGTAAATAATAACATTTTCGTTGGTCTGTCACGCTTCAGCTGAAACATTTTTTTTTACTTTTATTCAACCAAAACACGGCATAGTATGACTGTATGGTAAGGGGCTACTGTGATACTGGCCAGATTGGAAAGGGGCAGCCTTAATTGGGAGCTGGGGGGCAAGATATTTGTTCACATTACATTTGAATCTCTGCATGTTTGTACGGTCAGGGAAACGGGGGTAGGGAAGGGAATTCCAAAGGCAAGCTGTCCGAAGAAAAAAATCATAAAAATAGAAAATCTTCCGGTATCTAGGGACTTCTACAATGAAGGGGTGTGATTTTGTTGCCTATCGGGTGCGTCGGCGTCGAGAGTATTTACGTTGGGAGGAGAAGGCAAGTACAGTAAGTTCATCGGATCACATTCCGTGGAAGTACTTGTAAAACAGGCACAGAGATTCAAGCCTGTGACGATTTGACAGAAGCTTGAGCTTGGCAGACAGTGTGGCCTATTTTTTATGGAAATCGCTCCATACAAGACATGAAGCCACTTTATGTAATGAGCTAACAAAAACGAAATATGAGTACCGCAAAGACAGGAGATGCCTATTGACCTTAGTCTTGAAAAGACTAAGACTATAGGTAGGAGGAAAACAGTCAGCAGGAAGAGAGTTCCACAAGCTTGCAGTTGTTTTTAAGAAGCTACTTGAATAGTAAGCTGTGTTACAATGATGTATCAAAACAGTGAATTGATGGAGACCACTAGACCAACGAATCAAACGAGCTGAAACAAAGGAAGCAGGGAAAAGATCATAAGTTAGAAATTCTTTTTTGTGCCCTGTCCAAGAGAGAGAGAGAGGGGCAAAGTGTTTGGTGCACCAGTCCAGATGTAGCAAAAATACTCCATGTACTGGTGAATGGTGGCCACATGGAGATATAGATACTGGCAGATGTAAGATTTTTCTAGTCCGGTTTAGGGAGCCTACCTTATTTGTCGCAGACTTGGCAAACATTTTCGTTGCTCGATGAGGGTTACGTTTGAAATTTAATTGTATCTAGTCTGTCACACTTAACCCGAAATAGCACGTCCATCGGTCTGTGACGGTTAAGATCGAAATAATAATTCCGTTGGTCTGTCAGGTTTAAGCTTCGAATTGCTTGAAGTAGATTGGATGGACGCATCTTTGGCATATCCGTTGTTGTAAATAAATCTAAGTGTACGTGGGTCAACCCGTAAATTCCAGCGGTATCTATGTTATGGATAGCCATGAGGCGCGCGCATATCCTTCCATCCGAACATATGGCCACACAAGTAAACATATTATTGTCATTTTGAAAACAACAAGCGGAAAGGAATGAAAAAGAAATGGCCGTATAATATTCGCCTGCTTCTTCACACCCACATTCGCGGCCATGTCAATGTTTTTCTTAAGAACATGTGCACATTTATCTTATTAAAAGTTGTGTGCTTTTTGCTTTTTGTTTTTTTGTTTTTACCCGAAAGGCTTGTTTGTTTGGGCGTGAGGTTTTTTATGAGGTCTTGCTCCGAACTTCAAAAAAAAAATGCTGACGTCCGACATTTTTTTTTCTTTCATTTTTCATTTAATAAGCTTAATTTTCGCATAGTTTTTTTTTATTTACTTTGTTTTCTTCACAAAAATGTCTACTCTCTCTCTCTCTCTCTCTCTCTCTCTCTCTCTTTTCTCTCTCTCTCTCTCTATTTTCTCTCTCTCTCCCTCTCGTGCGCGTGCGCTCTTTCTCCCTCTCACACTCTTTCTTCTTCTCCCCCTCTCTTTCTCTCCCTCTCCCCCCCCTCTCTCTCTCTCTTCCCCCCTCTTCTCCCTCTATCTCTGACTTTCTCACTTCCACTTTCTCTTTCTCTTTCTCTCTCTCTTTTTCTGCTTCTCTTTATCGCCATCTCTTTCTCCCCCATTTTTCTCTCACTATTTCTTCCTTTTCATCCTTGCCCCCCTCTCTCTCTCTCTCTCTCCTTCTCTCTCTCTCCTTCTCTCTCTCTCTTTCCCATTTCTCTCTTCTTTATCTTTCTCCCCCTTTCCCTCTCCGTCTCCCCCATTCTCCCTCTCCCCCATTCTCCCTCTCTGACTCCGTTTCCTTCTCTATCTGTCTCTCTCTCTCTAACTCTCTCTCTCTCTATCTATCTATCTATCTATCTATCTATCTCTCTTTCTATCTATTTATCTCTCTCTTTCTCTATCTCTAACTCTCTCTCTCTCTCTCTCTCTCTCTCTATCTATCTATCTCTTTCTATCTATTTATCTCTCTTCATATCTTCGATTTTTCTTTCTCTTCTTACTCTTCTCATAATTCTATTTTTTTATTTATTTTTTTTCTATCATCAGGTGAACAATTGTCCCGGCGTTGATCTAAAATAATTGAGGAAACCAAGAAATCCCTACTTCAAGTTATTTGTTTGAAGGGGGTATATTTAATGACTTGTTTGCTTGGCCGCGGTGTGTTTGTGTTGTGTGTGGGGGCTCTGTTCTCAGTTATTAGTTTGGGTGTGGCCAAGATCAAAGTGTAGTATCTGTTCCGATGGATACTGCACGCCGGTCCTGTGCAGTTTTAGGAGGTCCACCCTCCCAGGCTTAGCCTCCCCTCTTTGGGGAAGAGTAAGTTTATTGCTTATTGCCTGAGGCGCTCCTACCGGGAAATGCCGACGGGGCTGCCCAGTCAATTTTTAAATGGCCAGAGTGCTCACCTCTCGAGCGCTGGCTTTTCAAATCCCACTTTCCCGACCTTGTGTCACATCTTACCTTGTGGGAGGTAGATAAATAAAAAGAACGGACTTGTTTGTTCTATCGCGGTGTGTGTATGTATGTGTGTATGTATGTGTGTATGTGTGTATGTGTTGTGTGTGTGTTTTGTCCCTTTTTTATCATTTTAATTCAGTTTATCTAAAAAGGTCAAGGGGCCTCCTCTTGAGGCTAACACTTGATTTCCCTATGAGTAAAATGTATATCCGAGGGCTCTCTTAAGGATAGATGTTGTTCCTTTTAAGGCTGCTATCTGAACTTCCCTACAGTTTGGTCTTTCCGGGATTGTTCCTAAGTATTTTCTTAGATTTTTTTTAATAGACCAGTTACCCCCCACTACAACCGGTATGATGTTTATTTCATCGAGGGACCATGTTATATTTCTGTGTGTTGTATGTTGTGTGTGTGTATGTCAAGGTGGTGGGGTTAGTTTTTATTAATAATTTATAACTGGATCGCAAATTGTTGTAAAATGACCTTAAAAGATTCGAAAGTTTGTTTTTACCAGCATTTACCCACGATAAAAAAATATCTGTAAATAGAACTATGTGTTATTTTACAATCAAAACAATAATTGAAATAAAAAAAAGAATAGGAGCGAATATTTATTTAATGAGATGTTCTTTTGCAAATCAATATGCAAATTAGTTAACCTACGACTTCAATCGCATACACGTGACCAGTGTATTAGAAACTATTGTTGTTCCATTATGTAAAGATGAAACCGGAGTTGTAATCTCACTGTCAGAGCGGGAACTGGCGCCACTTTATAAGTATTGAGAGCGAGAAGCAATATAAAGTTCTCAATCCCATTTTAATTTATCCTCTCCCAGTCTGAAAAGAGCGCCAGTCCTGGGTTTGACCATAACGTACGTTCGGTAGAGAGGCCCCAATTTTGGATGTTGGAGACATAGGGGAAGTCATAAAACAGTTGATATTACTGTTAGATAGTTGGATTTGCAGAGTAGGAAGGATCCAAAAAGAGGGTAGGAGCCAAAACGGAAGTCGGAAGTGACGTCAAGACGGTGTTAGGCTTTGTCGACCCTTTTATTCCTGACGACCAAGAAAGAAGCAGGTGCGAAGCGGCGGTTCCTGCTAGTATCGGGGGACGGCGCACAGTGACGCAAAAATAGCCTGAATATCTTTCCCCGGTAATTTCCCTCTTTCTTTCTTTCTTTCTCTCCCCCCCCCCTCTCTCTCTCTCTCTCTCTCTCTCTCTCTATATATATATATATATATATATATATATATATATATATCTTTTTCTCGCGTGCAAGAGCCACACATCTGTTCGTCCTTTATGGTATATGAATCTCCTAAACTAAACTTTGAGTCCATGTTATCGATCACGGCCGAACAACAAGATACAGCAGCCGACTGAGATGAAACCTGGGTATACACCCGTGAAGGTAAGCAAATATCCAACATTACTCTCAGTTTCCCTTCATCGGTTTGCACACTAATCATCTACAAAATTGACGCCCACAGAGCAAATTAAGCTACAATAAAAAAGAAATAGAAAAACATGGATTTACAACAGGAATAAATATTTCAAGATCTCTGAGATGAGTTTTTTCTGAGAACTGTCTGTCGGTGGAACACAATACCTCGGGGCTACTTCCCAGTTGACTACAGCATGGTTGTTTTCAAATCCAATGTTGACAAGTTTCTGTTGGGCCGTGCGCTTAAGCAATCAAATTCTACCCAGATCCAATCCATCGCCTGCAATCCCCATGGTGTAAGGATCAGCATCCACCCGACACAAACTATTAACCCTCGTCCTCGAGTGGCCTTTGGGCCTTGATGATCGTTAGTAACAAAAAGAAATTAAGAACTGGGAACATGAGAGACATTTTACCAAA